>VDFB02271358.1:458898134-459107837 GCA_007258455.2 Sequoia sempervirens
TCTTAAACTCTCTCTTCCACCCCCTCTCCCTCTCTCCATACTCTCTCTCCCTCTCCCCATCCCACCCTACCTAGATAAATCTCTCTTTCTCTCTTAAAATTCTCCCTCCCTCTAAAGACATACATAAATACATACAAGCATAATACACATGTACACAAAATCCTACATCCTTACAATATACATGCACTAATACATATAGGAATACATACATATGTACAAGCATATATACATACATACAAACAAACATGGCACACCAGTATACATGTACATACAAATATATCAACAAACATTCAATAGAGTGGGATTTAAAATTAAGGAAGACATAATGCTAGTGTGTTATAACATGCATGCATTATGTCTCACTTAACATGTATCCCGAATAAGAAAAAAAATGTCAAAACAAAGACATAACATGAGTGTGTTATAACACGCTCACATTATATTTTTCTTTGGGAATCCTTGAGCCTTAGCATTGGCATTTTCCTTGGAATACCAACCCAAAGGCTTGGAGGGCATTCCCAATGACTAGAGACATGTTTTTGCAAATTCTACAATTTTTTCACATAATTGGGTTCATGCTCATCGCCAGGATTGCATCTGGTTCAATATCAACAAAATTGAACACATGGGTAATGTTAGGTTCTCTCTTAGCTGTCCAATGATGTAATTTTTTAACATTTTGACAATGTTAAGCCTTTCATCCATAATTTATTTTGTTTGTATCTTTATTCCTTTCCAAAAAGATGTTTGGTATTTTTTTCGTTATAAATTAACCGTTGATCAAAATTTCAAATAAATTACATTTTTAGAAACTAGACTCTATTCTAATTTTTTTTTTTTTAAACAACAATTACCTTAAAAAAAATTTAGGGGGAGCATGGCCAAAATTCTATTTTTTAGGAAGTGCCCACTTATAAAATTATTAAAAAATCAAATATTCATTAAAAAATTATCAGAAAAATCATGCATCAACTAGATACTATTAGCTAACTTTTGACCGTAGTGATTTTCAAAATACTACAAAAAAGTTCACCATGCTAGAGTCATACAAGAGTCGCTATGTTATGTTTTTCTGATGAAAACAACACCAATTTGTGTACGTCCCTCTTTTGAACCCCTTAATCTCAACCATTTTCAAAATAAATTAGTATTTTAGAAAGTAGACTCGGAGCAATTCGATCCTTGTTTTTGTTCCATCTCAAAATTTTGAGTGTAACTATCCTCAATTTCACGTCCAAGGGCAGTATTTCTTAATTTAAAAAAAAAAGTGGCCACTTAAGCCCCATTTTTGGGGACCATCTTAGTGCATTTACCCTCTTTTTTTAATTTTTTTCATTTTACTTTCTTCTCTACTTTCAAGTAATTCCTCATAGAATGATGTGTAGCAATTCCTTTAAAGTGGGGAGCATATATTACCATTATTTCATTTGCATTTTTAGCGAAGCCTTGTCGTTTATGTAATGTGTTTTTCACTTTGTGGATGACATTGGGTGTGATGTCTTTCACAAGTGTGATCTATCTTAGCATATTGCATTCCTCTTGATGGCTTGATGTGACGCACTACATCCCCTAAGTTACAAATATACTATTCTTTGATTGGTCCTCTTTTGGAGACATTAGACACAATGTTCCTTAAGTGACTGACCTTGCATAAATTGAACAAGACTCCTTTGAACATATTATACATGACATTTTTACACATGACATTTTCATTCAACTGCCTTGCATAACACAACTTGCATGCCTGTGGAGTTGTCTTATTTGTTTGGCCACCTTGCATAACACAACTTTCATGCCTATGGTGCCATCCTATTTTGCTTATTTTATGAAACTTAAATGAACATTTTCATTTTTCTTTGGCTTCATGGTGCCTTGTTAAAGTTTTCAAACAAGTATAACTTTGGCATGGTTGAGTGGGAAGTCCAACTAGTGGCATGAATTTTCTCCATAGGCAATTTTGTGTTTGTTTGTGACTGCATACCAACTAGTGTATGTATCTTACTTTTTGGGCCTTCTCACCCTACAGATAACTAGTTCCATGTCCCAAAAGTGAGTACACATTCTTTCTTTTTCAAACAATCATCGTAGATCTCTTTTCACAACTAGTTGGATTGATGATCGAAGCTTCACTCAATTCCTCTCAACACTTGTGTGTTCCTTTGTCCTTATGTTCAGTTTGTCATGGGATCTTCATCCTGGGGACTTGATCATCCCTCTTGTTTTTTTTATTCCATCAGATTGCTAATGTAAGTGCATTTGAACCCTCTTCTTGATGTTCATGGCTACTTTAGTGTGAGAAAGCAAGTTTCTCTCACTAAAGTGGGGGCTAAATGTACCATCAAAAAATGGACCCTTCCCATTTTCATGGTCTTTTAGGTCTTCTTTCATAGTGTTGGAGCTATGCTGCTTTAATTTTATGATGTATCTTGGCTTGAACATGCTTATTTTGGTGCTAAAATTCAAATAATGACATCTTGTGAAGGTATTGTGAAGTGTTGTAAGAAATTTCTACATTCTTCTAGACTCTATTTAATGCAATTCACCTAAAAACCACACTTTCACTCATCAACAAGTCCTATTTTTAAGTGTTGTAAAGTCTTGTGATAAGATTTAATGCTTTTCTAGGCATATTATCACTATTTACACCCTTCTCAAGCTTTATGTTGTCTTTTTATGCCCTCATATGCTTATATTAATTGTATTTTTGGGTCATATCTCAACAAACAACATTAAACATGACTTAATTTCTAACACTTGGTTTTGGGTCCTAGGTGGGACTCATTCACCAAGGGTGGCGAATGAGTCCCCCTTGGCCCTAAATTCAAAATATTTCAAAAAAAATTTCAGGATTTTACTCAAATTCACTTCATGTTGGCTTGTGATGAGGTATGAATGCGTAGTAAGGCACAATATTTGTATAAATATGTGATTCTAATCGCATTTTACATCTCCCATTCACTCCTCATTAAATTATTCAATATCCTAACATATTCAAGCACTCAAGCATCTTGCATCATCAATTCAAGCACTTTCAAGCAACCATTGACATCACTTCAGATTTGCATATTCAAGGATGTGGTAAGTTTGTAATACTTTCATGTTGTTCATTTGTCATTTCCTTTGCATTTCATTCATTTCTTTTGGGTTTGATTACCAAAGTGGAGTTTGACCAAGGAAAACCCCTATTCACTAACCCCCCAACATTTTTCCCCTTTGCATGTTTCTTTGTAGCCTTTGTTTTGTAGATTTTATAGGTTTAAAGGTGCTTAAAAGTGGATTTGAGTGAAAGAATGGTGGAAAAATGCACCTTTTGAACAAGGCTCAAAGATGTATCAGCTTTATTGTAAATTGAAACATGTGAAACAACAAAAAAATGTGTGGAATGTGTAGATCTTTAAAAATGTATTCTAACAAAAAGAGTTAGCTTTCAAGGAATTGATGGCAATCCATGAACAAATCATTCAAAATCTTCTAGATGATAATTTGTACAAAAGGTAGAAGTGTTTACAAGGAGAATGGGAAGAATTATGTGTTAGAGAGGAAATATATTGGAGACATAAATCATAGGAATTATGTCTCAAAGAGGGAGATAGAAACACAAAGCTTTTCCATGCATCTACACAAATAAAAAGAGTTTCAATAGCAATATTTTCAATTCAAGAGAAAGCTACAAGAAATTGGTTAACGTTAGAAGAGGACATCAAGAATGAAGCTATTATATTATTTTCAAATCTTTTTTCAGCCTCAAAAGATAAAAAATAAACATCAAAGAGAGGATGAAAAAGAGATACTTGAATTCATTCCAAGGTTGATTCAAGATGAGGACAATGACAGTTTGTTAAAGCCTTTTTCTATAATGGAAGAAGTAAAAAAACTGGTTTTTTTCCTTACCTTTGGATAAAGCACTTGGTTTGGATGGCTTTACAACAATGTTCTTCTAGAAAAGTTTGTATTTCATATGTTATGATTTATTATTGGAACTAGAGGAGTCAAGGCATATGGGTTCAATGCTTAATCAATTCAATGTTACCAATATAGCGATAATTCCAAAAATAAAGAATCTAGTATTTTTTACTAACTTCAAACCTATATCATTGTGTAATATAGTTTATAAAATATTTACTAAGGCCATTTATCTTATATTGTAGCCAATTATACCAAGAATTATATCTGTTGAGCAGGGTGATTTTGTCCCAGGTTGGGAAAACTATGAAGGTGCTTTGATAGTGCATGAAACTCTTCATTCTATTGCTTCTGAGTGTTTACCTTCTTTCATTGTAAAATTAGACACGAGGAAGGATTATGATCATGTAGATTGGTAGTTTCTTGAAAAAGTTCTTAGAAAATTTGGATTTAAAGGAAAATAGTGTAGATAAATTCATTCTTGTTTATCTATTGCAAAAAAATTTGTGATTCTTAATGGTTCTCATATAGGTTTCTTTGTTGCATCACAAGAAGTGAGGCAAGGGGACCCCCTCTCTCCTTTTCTATTCATTATTATGGCTAATGAACTTAGTAGGTTTATCATTCACAAATAGAATATAGGACTTTGGAGGGGAATCCAAATTTCAAATACATCCATCTTGGCCACTCACCCTCTTTTTGTAGATGATACTATCTATTTTGGAAATTCAACTGTGGAGGAACCCTTGTGGATTAAACAAGTTTTGCAAAAGTATATTTTAGCTTTGGGTCAAAAGGTTAATGCTTCAAAGTCCAAATTATATGTTTTTAACACAAATAAATAAGTCAAACAAAAAATGGTTCAAGTATTGGACTATCAACAAGTAGAGATACCATGTGCATATCTAGGCATTCCCTTCTTCAAGGGACAAAACAAAGCTACCTATTGGGTTAAGGTCATTGAAAGACTAAAGGAAATGATTATAATATGTAAGGGATGGTGGGTATCCCTTTCAGGTAGAATTTTGTTGATAAAATCAATATTATCTACAATCCCAAACTATTTTTTGGCAGTACTCAAGGCTCTAAAGTTGGTAATCTTGGAAATTGAGAAAATTATTCAGAATTTCCTTTGGAAGGGTAATATAAATGAAAAGAAAAAGGTGGCATTACTATTAACGAAGAATATGGCTCTGGATAAAACTCAAGGAGAAGTAGGAATACACAATCTTGCAGTTAGGAACAAAGCATTTGGGGAAAAATTAGTATGGAAAATGTATATAAAGTCAAAAGCAAAGTGGACTAAATTGATGTGGGCTAAATATCTAGATGACATTAATCCCTCAAGAATCCTCACTATGTCTAACCCTCCAAAAGGTTTAGCTATTTGGAATTTCTTGGTATCATGTAGATCCATCATCACTACATATATTACTTGGGAAGTCCATAATGGATAAAGTGTGAAGTTCTAGAAAGACTCATGGAATAGCGAACCTCCATTACAAAACAATCCAGATTTACAACTAGTAAAAGATATCTTGTCTCTTGAATGGGGTGAATTTTTTTTGGATTATGTACAAGCAACATAAGGGCTAACATGGAAATTAATTTAAAAACAATATTCTGGGGCATCACTTTCTGCACAACAAGTGGCATATTTTCAACAAGTATTAGATAGTGAAGTAGTGTTTCTTTTGGGGCAGCAGGATAGTATATTGGGGGAACCGTCCAAAAAGGGGTGTTACTTAGTAAAGGAAGGTTATAAAGTATTAAGTCAACAAAGTAATTAGCTGGTAGCTCAAAGGGCTTACTCTTTTTGTTGGAGTAACAAAATCTTGCCAAAATATGGGGATTTTGCATGGTTGGCATTAAGAAATTGGATCTTAATAAGTGATCGTTTAGAAAAATTGAAGATAGATAATCCCTTTAAATTTCCACTGTGTGATGAAGAATTGGAAAATGTGGATCATCTTTTAATAGAATGCACCTTTACATAATAATGTTGGATATTCATAAAGGGAAAATTAAATCTATATATTCCTTTTCCAAACACAATTTGGGACATATTTCAGAGCTAGCCACTTTTGTTTAAATCTTCTTTCTTTACATCAATTTCGTAGGTTATCCCATCTCTTGTATTTTGGAATATATGGCGGGAACACAATTTGCATATCTTCAGGAAAATTTCATCTTCAATAGAGGTTGTTAAAGGTAAAATTGAAAAGGCGGTCTTAGAGGTTGTTAACATATATGTTCTGAAATTCAAGAACACTTCTATCTATATAAGCTGGGATGATTTTGTCTTGAAGATTTGGGGAAACATTTTATTTCCTTTTGTAGGGAGTTTGCATCAAATAAGCAAGAGAAAGGTGAGGAGGGATAAGTAACATGGAAATCTCCATCCTCTAATTTTTTAAAGCTTAACTTTGACGGTGCCTCTAGAGGCATCGAGAGTTTCAGGAGCTGACATTTGTATTTGAAACTCAGTGGTGAAAGTAATTGTAGAAAGATCATACCAACTTCTAGTAGGAATGAATAATGTAGCTGAAGCTCAGACAATTTTTCTAGGTCTGGAATTTGCCTTGAAACTAAGAATTTTGAGTGCTTGTAAGGAAAAGAATGTTCAATGTTGGCATTTAAAATATATCTTGTAGAGAGTTTGGGAATTTTTGGATAATTTTCAATATTTTATCATAACACACACTTATCGAGAAGGGAATAGGATGGTAGATAAATTGGAAAGTATGGGATGTCAAGGTAATGAAGTTGAGATTTTGGATGAAATTCAAATGCAAGCATATCTAAAAATTCTAGAATTAGCAAGGCTTGATGCAGAACTTTAGCTTTTTGGATAAAGTAAATATTTAAAGGGATTGTGTTGGGGGGGGGCTAGACCAAGGTACCACAAGGTAGAAACTTTCATTATTCAACACTATTGGCCCATCAAGGAGATAAGATTTAGAGTCCCTCTGAAGTCATAAGGTCCCACCGATATAGATACATACAATTGGATTATTAAGGAGACCTCACTCTGAGTCCCATTGACTGTTGTACTTGTCTCACTGACGAGGCTTCAATTGGCTTGTCAAAGAGACTACACATTTAGTCTCGGTGATGACTACCACTCCCACTAACAAGATTCCCCATCCTTCCATCAACATGTCGAAGATATGTGAATCAATGTCTCGGTGACATAACAAAGTCACCCTGATACACTTTCATCAGTGTATCAAAGAGACATAAAGATGACTCTGATTGAAGTGACCAACCCTCACTGACAATGAAACTTAGACATGTCTATCAGGGCATTGGTGAGACTCTATGATGACTCCCTTCAACACCACCCTATCACATTATGAAGGGAATATCACCATGTGTTCAATATACACCAACAGGACCCACCAAGGCACTATGAGGTAGTGAGCTAAATTGATCAACACTATCTGTCCATTGAGGAGACCTGCTTTAGAGTCCTATTGAAGTCACAAGGTCCCACCAACGAAGATACATACAATTGGATTATCAAGGATACCTCACTCCAAGTCCCACCGACCGCTACTTGTCTTGCCAATGAGGCTTTAATCGACTTGTTGAAGAGACTACACATCTATTCCCAGTGAAGACTACCACTCCCACCGACAAGAGCCTCCATCCTCTCATTAGCATATCAAAGAGACATGACTCAAGTCTCGATAAAAACACAAAGTCACCCTAATATATTTTCATTGATGTATCAGAGAGACACAAAGAAGACTCCCATCAAAGTGATTAACTCTCACCAGCAATGAAACTTAGATAGTCTATTGGGGCATCGAGGAGACTCTATGATGACTCCCTTTGACATAACCCTGTCACACTGATGAAGGGTCTTGAATTTGTATTGGGTTGTTGAAGAGACAACTATGAGACTCCTACCAAAGTTACCTTATCCCACTGAAAGAAGACTTAACACCCAGCCATAAAAAATATTGATCCATTGAGGGGACAATGAATAAGGTCTTGTCAATAATGAACAATCCATCCAATTCTCACATTGTTATAGTGATAGGTCTCACTGATATTATTGCAATTATACGTAGCAATGGTAGTAAAAATTAATACAAGCTACACACTCAAGCATCTAAGGGTGGGGTCAGCAAAGGGAAGAATTTATGCTAACAATGTGCTTTGTGTTTTGTAGGTACGATATCATGTTTTTAAAATGGTATTTTAGATGGATTTTGAAGGGACGAACAATTATATATCCAATGCTTTTGTTTCTCTGATATTCGAATGGTGGGGGACTTTTGATTGACATATCTACTGATTTTGACAATTGATATCAGTTGAATAGTCCAAGTATTCGGTATATGCTAAAAGGGATCTAAATTTTGTTGTTTGGGAAAATGTACTCAATGGAAACCTAGCTATGAAGAGCCTGTCAAACTGATATGTACACATTATTTTATATATAATATAAATATGTATGAGCAATATTCTCTTTGGCTAAACAAAAATTTATGTCAAAGTCATGTGGATTCATGCATGTTTTTGAAGGGTAAACACACAAACATGTGTCACACTTTATAAAGGAATCGACCTACAACAAAAAAATAAATTGAACTTCAACCACATAAAAGTGGTCTTTATGTTTTGAATTTCAAAATGATGTAAACTAATGAAATGTAGAATTTTTGATAAAGTTTATTCCTATAATTTTTTAGTTTTTTAAAAAATTGTTTTCATTATTTTTTTTAATCAATTTAAGAACAGATTTTGGAATGCTGAAAATTTCAGAAAAAAGTGACGTTCACTGGAAGTTAAGAAACAAATTGAAAAAACCTTTATTTTTCTCTGAATTTTTTTTTGCAAATAGGTAACTTCAATATCTAGTGCATGGAAAAATAAATAAAAATTTGATGTATATTTTTCTCATAATAACGTTTTAAAGTTAAAATTGTCAAAATTTGATAGTTTTCATTGGACATCAACTATTGTCTATGTTTTGAATCATTTTCAAAAAGTAAATTATACCCTTTTGAAGAGCACTCTCCCCTCTAGTGCACAATATATATATATATTTAAATTAAATATGTTTTACTATTTTTTTTTTTGATTTCTAACTAGCCTCCTTTTTAACTTTAACAACCTACTTGCATTATTTTAAAAATAAAATATATTAAAACTAATCAAAATATTAAAAAATTACATTTTTGGATTCATCACTTTGAGCTCTACAAAAGGGTATTTTTCTTTTCTTGTAGAAAAAAATTATTATTGAAGAAATGCTCTATTAAAGTTGAATGTTTTGGAAAAATCTTTAAAAAGGTGAGTTGGTTGCCAAGTAGGATGCCAACTAGATATGTTTAGCTGAACCATTTTTTTCCAAGCAGGTTTCAACTGAAACCCTCTCGATTGGAACACACTTGACCAAAACATGACTGACTAATAGGTGGTCAATCAGATTTGTTTAGGCCGAAAAGTGATCATATATATATATATATATATATAAATTTTTTCAACTCAAGAAAATTCAGTAAAATATAAAGGAAGGCATATTTCAATAAAGGAGGCTTATTTTGATAAAAAAAGGATTATTTCAACAAAAGAAGGTTTATTTCAACAATAGTAAACTTATTTTGACAAAAAAAAATGTATTTGGACAATAAGAGAGCTATTTTTGAAGGTACATTGATCTTCAACTTATAATTGATTATGTCACTCTTTTCATGAGTGCGTTTGAAGTTATTTTTTACTATTTTTCATTTGAATATGGTTGAGAACTAGGGTTATTAGGTTATTGTGTACACATGTACAAAGACCCAAAATTTTGGATCATTTAAGTACACCTACAAACTTGTACTATGAAATTTGTAAAAATATGTTGAACTTCACCTAGTGTGTTTTAAAGATAATCATTAAATGTATTTTGTGATTCAAAGCTACTTATCCCTTAAATTTATACATGAAATTGTTACATCTTATGATGATATTCACTCTACATGTCATGATGATTAGATATGTCCATAGAGCTCAACATGTTCTTTTTATATCCTTCCTTATTTTATACATTATGATGTTTTTCACATGATCACCATTCTCCTGCAGCTCATGTGAGACCTATCAATAAATTCATTTAGATATATACCTTTCATGATGCTCAGAATATGTAAATTGATGATATTTTGTTAGCCTAGATCATGTATGCACACTCATGCTTCATCATCTTTTCTTACATTACATGATGATATGAGCTTACCCATGACATTTAGAGAAACCATCTAATATGAGATATATGAAGTTAATTGTTATATTTCATTATTTTTTATCACCAATTCTATGTTCTTCAATTCTTTTTAGATTTCATTATTATTTCACTTCTTCTTGTTATCATTTTCACTTTTTACTTTTTTTCTATGTCATGTATATTGGAACCCCCCTCACTCATTCTTCCATATACCTTAATAATATTTTTCTTTATATTTTATATTTTTTTAATACACCTTGTTTGTTGTGATTCTTCACACTTTTTTATCTAAGGTTATATTTTGCTTCATTCTCATCTTCCCTAATTGGAGTCATTTTGGTTTCCAATTTCTTTTCTTGAAATATTTCCTCCTATTCTCAAGTGTACTTCCTCCTTAGGCCTTGGACTTAGATCTATATTTTGTGGACACCTTTGCACCTTCTATAGGTAGAACTTCCTCTATGCTAGTGAACTTTTCTTAGGATCCAACTTAGTTCTTGTAGCACTTATGTGTTCCATTCTGCTTCCTCATTTTTTTTTTGTTGAGGATCTTCTTGCATTCTCTAAATAATTCCCATTCCCACTAACTCAATTGGATTTTATTAAAAATAATGTTGATGCTTTTATATGGATACTCTCCTTCAGATGTGACTAACTTTCCCATTTATATTTTATCCTCAAATTTTGACTAGATCTTTCCAAATCTTATGTTTGTCCAAGTTTTCCCATGCTCTTGCATTACGTTGACACATCTTAGGCTCACTTGAATTGATTATGTACATTATACTTGGAGATCAAGTCCCCTTCATAAAAATCAATAATTGTAGATTATTTTCTAACTTCTTCATGCCCTATAACCAATAAAAATCATCTACTTGTTATCCTTTTATGGTGTGTGTACTATCTTCCTCCAAAATTAAGGTTTAACCCAAATATTCTTTGTTAACCCAAGTTCTATTCATACATAGCTTCACATACCCTACATTATACATTCTTGAACTACCTATGCAAGTTTAGATTCCCCTTTTCTCAAGTATCCTCTAAAGGGTTGATGTACATGATACATGTAACAATACCCCTTCTTTGAATACGTAAAGGGTTTTGAAACACCTGTAATTTAATTTACCACTTCTTTGTCTCTAAACCATTTTTGTGGTTCAAGGATCTCCATGACATGCCTTTTTAATGTTGATCTAATTGGCTTTCCTTAAATCACATATGATATTGAAAATTATGAGCTTGAATGTCATGTCAAATTTATAATATGAGCTAGTGATCTACACATTTAGGTATTTTGATTATGATGTTTCTCTTTCTATGTTTTATAGTACTAATTATTAAAAAGAACCACATATTGATGCATTCAGTGGTGATAGTAAGTTATATCATGATCTAATGTACATCTAGTTACATGCTAAATATTTTCATATACCAAATATGCTCATATAATGTTTGTAATTTATGTATTTAAAGAAATTTCAATTGATGAACCTTTATTGTACAATTTATACACGTATTTAAAAAATATTTAATTGATGAACCTTATCATCCTATATATCACTAGAGATCTATGTAACATAAGTAATGTAGGACCCTTATATTCAAGTTCAAAAAATTCAAAATTTGAGTATGATGACAATATGGTTGTAATCTTCTTGGGGACTTGAGTTCATTCAATATATCATTAGTTAAGATCTATTTTGTTTTTCTTTTCTTTATTTTTATTTAAATGTTTGTGTTATTTTTTAATATCAATACAAAGACACTAGACAATAATCTAGTGTGTGTCTCATGTTAATCATTTCTTACATGTTGTGTACACATAAATTTTCCCTATATATGAATTTTAGGTGATGCTTGAGATTATAGAGTGCTTATAGTATAAATATATGAGATCATTATGTTTTAAAAAATTAATGTTTCAATTTATTTTATTTTTTTACTTTGGATTTAAAAAAAATGAACAATACTTAGTGTTCTATTTATGCAATATTAACTACATTTATTGAAAGCATGTGTGTACATTTGTATGCAGGTGAATTAAAATTTGAGTGAAATTTGTGATGGGGAGTCAAAGGACTAGGTAGAGGAAGTATAAATCAACAAGAGAGAAGAAGAGAAAAGTGGGTGAAGGAACATCTACTAAGCAAGAACAACCCATAGAAATTATTGATGATCAAGGTGGCGTACAAGTACAAGAACAAATTGAACCTAGTAATAGAAATTTATTCTATGGTATGGAAAATTTTGTGGAGATGGATGAGGATTCTATTTTCAATAATATTTCATCTGAATATATGTTATATAAAAGCATAGTAAAATTACACTCTAAAATAATATGGGATGAATTTTTTGAAGAAAATCTCTAATTGGAAGAGCATAGTTAGTTGCAAAGGTATTTAGGTGAAAAGAAATAAACCCTATTTTTGAGTTGTTAGGGGTTGATAATAGGAAAAATTCACCAAGTTCATTAAAACAATCAATTTTTGAAAACTTTTAGGAAGCATTGAATTGTATTGAAAACAAGAGTCAAGCTAGTGATCCAAGTGTTGCACGTAGAGCATGGATGATTGTAATTTCTAGTAAGAAATTGTAATGATGAAAAAAGGGTATGCCTTTTACTTGCTTAATTTTGGAATAATTAATGATAATTTTGACTTGATATCACCTTGATCTAGTTTTGTGATGAGTTTTACACATCCACATTAGGTTTTGGGACCTTCTAAGCTAAATAAACTTAACTTTTCCCTAATTTAATGTTGTAAAGTGTATTTATTGACACCTTCAAATTAAATTTAGGAGGCTCATAAATTAAGTGGACCTAATCCAATGATGTAATGTGTTCTACACATTCACATTGGATTTAGGGCCCTTTTTAGCCAAATAGACCTATTTTTGCCTTAATTTAGTGTTGTAAATTGTATTTATTTACACTTTCACATTGCTTTTTGGGCCTTATTGCATTTATTACCTTTATATTATCATTAATAAGCCCCTAAGACCCTATATCATGCATCCCAAGGAATATTTCTATCAGAAACCTAAGAAGATTAATAAATAAGCTTAATTTACACACTCCATGACACTTTAGCAATATAAATAGGCCCTATGGGACCTATTCACCACTTTGGGTGAATGAGTCCCATCCAGGTGGGACCCATTCACCCAGCTTGGTGGATGAGTCCCATTTGGCCCATTTTCAAGGTTTTGAGTGGGAAAATTGGGTTTTAAGTTCAAATTTTATGTATGTTAGCCTTTGGGATTTAATACATGAGATATTATATGGATTACCTATATAAATTAGCTTTCAAATAATTTTTTCATTAAAAATACATGTTATCAAGTCAAGCATTCAAGTGTTAAGAATTACAAGACTTCAAAATATCATCTAGAGAGCATTCAAGATCATTTTTAAGGTATTCAAGGGAAAAATTCTTCATTAATTGTTGTAGCAATTCAAGATCCATCATCATGTCAAGTATATCAAGCATCAAGAATTTTATTGATCTAGTGTTGTGATGTAGCATTGAAGATCCAATATCAAGCATTGTTCTACACCTATTATCAAGATCAAGAGCTACATCCTTCATGGCCATTTCATGCCAAGTTTATGGTTTACAAGACATCATCCAAGGTATTATTGTCCATGATTCATGTTCTTTATTTCATGTTTCATGCCTTAATTACATTTTCTCATCATTTTGTTTAATTTCCTACAAGGGGTTTGACCAAGGAAAACCCCTATTCCCTAACAATTAACACTTTCTCTCTCTCTCTCTCTCTCTCTCTGTGTGTAATTGTAGACCTAGGTGCTTTGAAGACTTGAAGTATCATTGAGGATTAGGTTACAAGCTTGGAGAAAGTTGTTGTAGTAGTCTCCCCATTTTCAAGGTCATACTATTCATCAAAAAGTCATCTATAGGTATGAAATCAGGGTTTTAGATTTGGAAACAAAGATGACCAAAAAGAGTAGACATTGAAGAACATATTTGGATTTTAAAGCTCTAGAAAACCCTAACTAGACTCATTCACCTATATTGGTGAATGAGGCTCAGTTTAGGTAAATTTTGAGATTTTTGCAATTTTGGATACCCTTTTGCTAGAATCTTGTCCTTGTATAGAAACCCTAATCTAGCACGGATTCACCTATATTTGTGAATGAGTACTAGTAGGCCTAATTTTTAGGATATTCATCATTTCAGATCTCCATTCAAGCTCTCTCAGGTTTACAGGTACTCTTTTATTCTTTTCCAGTTTACTGTTCTAATTTACTTGCATTTATGTCATTTATTCAAGTTCCATGCATCACTAGGTTTAGTCATTAGATCTTGCATGCCATACATTTTTCCAAGCTATAGCTTAGTGGTGCACCCCTCATTAGCTTATAATTAGACCCTAGGATAGTCCCTTTGTAGATCTCTTTCTCACATTATCATAATTTGATTGAGATCTCTAGGGCATCCTTGAATGTGGAGTATAGAAAGCTTTTTTCCCTAGGTCCTAAAACCCTTAGTGGACAAAAAATTCTAATTTGAATTTTGGTGAACACGATGTGAATTTTGAAATTTTTTTAGTTTTAGATACCCTTTTTTCTAGAATCTTGTTCTTGTACAAAAACCCTAAGGACTAATTCACCCAATTTGGTGAATGGGTCCTAGTAGGCCTAATTTTTATGATATTCAACATTTCAGATCTCCATTCAAGATCTCTCAATCTTATAGGTACTCCTCTATAATTTTCCAATTTTTTGTTCTAATTTACTTGCATTTATAGGCTATTTATTCAAGTTTCATGCATCACTAGGTTTAGTCATTAGATCTTGCATGTCATACATTTTTCCAAGCTCCAGCTTAGTGGTGAACCCATCATTAGTTCTCAATCAACCCCTAGGATAGACCCTTAGTAGATCTCTTTCTCCCATTGTCATCATTTGATTGAGATCTCTAGGGAATCCTTGAATGTGGAGAATATAAAGCTTATTTCCCTAGGTCATAAAACCCTAAGTGGCAAAAAAAATCTATATTAAATTTTGGCGAACTTGCATTTAGAATACTTTCTTTACTGATTTAGACTCCAACATCATCCTAGATTTAGCTTGCATTGACTTTGCATTAGGGTTTACATTAGATAATTAGCATCTACGGTTTCTAAATTTCACATTAGTGAAAGTGCATATAAGTTGCATTTTTGCATCTCAAATCATTGAAAAAATTGAAAACTACATTTTCACTTAGTTTACAAATCAAACATAAAAATTGTAAAAAGCAATTGAAATTTTCTAAAATTTTTGAAAAAAATCCCTACTAGCACTCATTTGCTACCTTGGGTGAATTAGTTCCAGTGCACATCTAAAACTACCTTTTACAACATCAAAAAACTTGTTTCTGCACTTCTTTTTGCTGCCATTGGTTATCTATTTTAGTGGGTTGAATTTGTTGGAACTATCAAAATTTGATGAGTTTTGCATATCTTTCATACCCCTTGAGTCTCCATATGAGTTCTATTGGCATTTTCCTCATCTTGTGGTATTTTACTTACATCTTTTCCATTTTACCCCATTGAATCCATTGAGTTATGTATTTTTCTCATTCTGGTCTGTATCAGTGTGACAGTTTCTGGGTCTCCCCAATCCATTCTTTTGCTTATAAACATCAAAGTTTCCTATCGACAAGATGTTTCCTATGTCACGGAAATTGGAGTTTACTCACTAGCAATTATTGGTGAGATATTCACATGGTTTGAGCGACTAAAATGATTCATATTGGCATATGTTATGCCGTCGATGAAACGTCATAGCAAACATGCTATGTCTTACCGATTTTCTCATGTTGGTCCACTTCGGCTAGAGTCATAGTATTCGGCATTATGTCCTGGTGAGTCTTCCTTGTCTTACCAATAGGCACATTATGGATTCTCTTCAGCTAGACTTGGCGGTATCGACATTGCGTCTTGGTGATTATCTTTTGTCTTGGCGACCAGCATGTGGAGACTTCTATTGGCGTATGTTGTGGCTATCGGAGTGGTGTCCTACTGAGTATCATTTGTCTCCCCGACTATGCATTGAAGGTCATATCAAAATAAGTTTGGTCCTTGATGAAATCTCTCACTGAACTCATCTTGTCTCGTCAACCAAAGGAACAAAATACATCATATCGGTGAGAGTTGAGTACCTTTGATGAGATGTCATGGCGAAGTGGGTTTGTCTCATCGACGCAGCACAAACGGATTTCTCCAAATGGCTCGGTGGGAGAATTCGCTTTCATTGTAAGGTCTTGGTGAGTGACCTTCGGTCTCGCCAACCTTACATGTGGATTTCTTTATGTGGCTTTTGGTGTAGGTGTTGTTTTCTCTTGGTGATCAAAATTTTTCTCGGGGTGACTTTCAATAAAGCAGGATGCACTCTATAAGAGGTTCCCCTGACATTGTTCTGTCTTGCCGATAGCTCGATGGGTATTTTCTTCAATGAGAAAATCAAATGGTCTTGGCGAACAGGTATGAGCTCAGGATCTTAAAGTATAACGATGTAGTCTACAAGGGGTCCCCCTGAGAGTGATAAGCTATAGCGACATATGTGGAGTGAATGAACTCGTCAGCAAGAGGAAACAAGAGTCACAACGATTGGATGTGGTGGGAGACTTTCGGTATAATGAAATACTGTTGTGTGACATCTCACTGATGGTAGGAGGTTATAGTGACAGGTTTAACCAGGGGGCTCTTAGTGAAACAGAGTGTAATCTACATGATATCTCCCCGACTCAGACATGTCACAGTGAATGTGAGCACAATGAACGCGGGCAGATAGCGATTAACGAGTGAATTTCCTTCAGCATAGCTACCGTCTTGTCTTGGTGATTGTCTCACTGGTGAATAAAAAAATTTCAAACACTAAGGCTGACATGTATAATGCTTGAGAGCTGTTGTAGGCTGACACAGTTGGAGCCCGAATTCTATGGAGGGCCGACATGATTTTTTCAATATGATTTATCTTCTCATACTGGTATATAAATAGGCATATTGTAATTGTAAAAGGGAGACAAGTTATCAGTTATTTGATACAGTAGGAAAATTGTATGGATACAGAACAATAAATTTATCAAATTAGAGGGTATGATGCATGTTCTAAAATGGAGGTATTTATGAATGTCAATTGATGTTGTTGAACATGTCTAGTATCAGTTATCTGTTGAATTTAATAAGAAGAATTGCTAAGTTGTCTCCAAGTTGGATTCTTTTTTATTGTTTAAATTGATATGACAAGTTTATATTCAATTTATCAGTGCACATTTGTTGTACTTGTGTGATTGATTAATTGGTTCTTTCAAGTAAAGACTAAATCCTTTTAGTTAATCACAGTAATCAGAGAGATTCAATTGGATTATTCAAGTAGAGCTTAGTAATCACATTCTTGCATATTTATACAAGTTGTAAACATAATGTATGCTAGATAATTTTTGTCTTCTCCAGAGAGTGTTGCTCATTTTGATCTCATTTGACTATGTATACCCAACAAGGCACTAGTCTCTGCACTTCACCATTTGAACTTATTCAGTTTTCTTTACATCTGTTAATCAAACATTCATTTTAGGATTCAGATCAGAATATTGTTACTATTTTCAAGTTGGATTTCATTTATTCACCTCCCATTACCATTGTGGGAAAATTGTTATAAGAAGATAATCACAAGTTAAGTCTGCACCATTTAGAAAGGTACACCCGCCCAGGTTTGCAGCACCTAAAGAGTAGAAGGTTGAGTTCTCTTGACCTTGTCTGTTACCCTAAAACATATCAAGAGATCAGAAGCTTCTTGAGGCATTTAGCCTGCATTTTTGAGAGCTAACAAATTGGCGACTCCACTGGGGAATACATTCATAATCAAGGCCTTAATCATAGAGTTAGGAACTATATACAGACTCCACTGGGAATAAGAGAAATCAAGTATTTTCTCATTTTGATAAAAGTGAGTGGCGACTCTGATAGAAATTTTACAGCTGTTCGTCATGAATGGAAGAAGATATTAGTACAAGGGAGGTCATACTGGAGCCCTTGCTAGCAGCAGTAAGTGAAAACACAAAGATGACAGAGCTGATAAAGGAAAGATGATCACTGAGGACATGTGCATAACAAACAAAGGCGAAGCACCAAGAGAACTTTGTGAAACATATAATTGCTATGATATATGGAGAGTTGATTGAAGTGCAGAAATTTGTACCCCTGAAGATCAAAGAAATCCTTTCTCTTCTCTTGATCCTCAGAAACAGGCTGAGTTTGAAGCTAGGAAATAGTCTGAGTTTGAAGCTAGACTTGAGCTAGGTTGGGTGATTTCTCAAACTGATTATGAGTCTTTGACTTATGAGGAAGTCAAGGCATAGTTTTAATCTCAGAAGAAGGAGAGAGAAGAACAAGAAAAGGCCTAGATGATACAAGCAATGAAAGAATTTGAATTGCAGAAAAATCAAAACATTGGTTAGACAGCTAATCACCCCCCAAAGTACGTGCCACCTCATAAGTAGGGAAACCATTGTGCAAGGCCTTTTGGTCCACCTGTATCTCCTCACCATCAGACGAGAAATCATCACAAGCAGCCAAATCATTCGCCCAATATTCCCACACAGCATACAAATGTGCATCCACCTCCTAGTCAGCATCACATCCCTTAGCATAATGCACAATACAATAATCCTATGCATCAATATCAATATCCACATATCCCTCCCCCTCACCAATATGCAACAATGATCAGGCAATTTGATTTGGCAGGGTTCCATCTATGCCCTTACCCTATGGATAGCAGCTGGAGAGGTCTAGTTCCCAAGTTTACAGGGAGCAATGTAGTCACTGCTGAAGAACATCTAAGGAATTTCAATGTGTTTATTCAAGACATAGGTATGCCACATGAATATTTGCATATGAGGCTGTTTATGATGTCACTTATTGAAGATGCCAAGGATTGGTTTAATAGCTTTCCAATGTATTCAATTAATTCTCTTCAAGCATTCCAAGATCGATTCCTAGAGCAGTATGGGAATCTGAATGCACCAGATGCAGCTCTTCATGAATTGATATGAATTCAGAAAAATCAAAATGGCTCAGTTTATGATTTCAACTGAAAATTCAACAAATTACAGACTAAGGTACCTACTAGATCAAGGTTTATGGATTATGTAGCTTTAAGTGTTTATTTAAATGCATTTGATCCCAAAACAGGGTACAAACTGAGAAATAGATTTCCAAGAGATCTGGCTGAAGCACAAAAGATAGCATTGACAATTGAAAACAACAAGAAGGTTGTTGGTATAACTAATAAAAGAGACAATCCGAGGCCTCCTCAGCAAAGCAATAATTATCAGTACAGACAAGAAAATACATACAAAAATGAGAATATGAATGAAAGGCTGAGACTGCATGATATGCCTTACAATACAGACTAGAAAGATGGGAAACCTATATTAGCTAGGCCCAGAAATAAAGACACCCCTGATCCATTGTGCAAGAAAGGAACTTACATGGTGAGTAATAATTACTTTTGTGAAGTTTGTAATCAGCCACATTCTCCAGACTATTATGTTGTAGCTCAAAGGATGCAAGAACAAGGAATGCTGATGGATGGGGAGGATCACATAGTGTATTTGACTTCAAATGTTTTTCACCATGTTGAGGAAAGAAGTTCATCCTCAGAGGATGAAGGCTATGAATATGATGTTTCCAATCAAAAGTATAATTTTCATATGGCTGAACAACAAATATTTTATGATTCTAATGAAGATTACATGGAGCCCCATCCTGCTGAGGCGCCTACTCAGTGTAATGTAAGGAGACTCACCGAAGATGAAATAAAAAGAATAATTGCTGCTGCAGTTGAGAAACAAAAAAGTAAATGAGCTAGATGGAGTTCTTGGGGGAATTTTTATAAAAGATCAAAAGGTAACATAGGAAACTATAAAGAAGCTAGAAAAAAAGTAGCATGATAAAATTGAACAGATGCCAGTCTAAAAGCAAAAATTCGAAGAATTACACAAGGAAATGCAAAATTTTGATCAGCTTAGTAAAAAAGAAAAAGAAGAAAGCAAAGGAGAAACGTCAGAACTGAAGAAGACTGTTAAGATAGAGAGCTCCTCTTTTGACTTCACATAGGCATTATCCCAAGTAAAAATTTCTATTCCACTACTTGAATTGATGAAAATTAAGGAGTATGGAGATAATGTTGTTCAATTGATTACAAATGGGAATTAAAAACATATGAATTCTGAAGAAGTGAATAGGCAGGAAAAGATAAATAATTTAGAAGTCTATTTGGGTGATGTTTTAACAACCCCCCCACAAGTGGATCCTTTCTTCACCACATTGCTTATAAACAATAAATTGCTGAGGAACTGCATGATAGATTTTGGTGCTGCTATAAACATTATGCTAGTTGGAGTAATGAAGCAACTTGGCATGTGGGTTGATACATGTGAAGGGAGGTGCTATGCAATGGATAACAAACCTATACCTGTGGTGGGAATTATGAGAGGTGTTGAAGTCAAATTGGCTACTTATCCACAGGTGGCTTATAATATAGACATAACAGTCATTGATACTCCTCCTCAATTCGGGATGCTTTTGTCAAGGTAGTGGACAATAGCTGTTGGTGGAAACATTCAATTTGATTTGTCTTATGCTACTATTCTAGTAAATGGGAAAGAAGTGAAGTTATACAAGGAGCCAAGAATGAACCAGCTTGTTGATTATGTGCCTCAAGATCAAATTAATTGTTTTTTTGATGTTGATCTAGGGAATTTTAAAATTGAACCAGCTCAGCCAAAATTAACCAATAGTGATCCAACTGAAAAACATGTTGCACAAAATTGCAATGGTGTCTAGAAGATGTATTTTGATGGAGCCTGCAGCCAAGAAGGTAATGGAGCTGGGATTGTATTTGTTTCACTTGGAGGTATTACTTTTAAATATTCTTTTCTATTAGCATTTGAATGTAACAACGTGGCAGAGTATGAAGCTTTATTGACAGGCTTGAACATAGTTGTGAAACACAAGATTAAGTTGCTGGCTGTTTTGGGTGATTCTAAGTTGGTTGTTTCACAGATCAAATCAAAATATGTAGCAAAGCACAAAAGATTAAAACACTATAGGAATGTTGTATGGGATACAATTGAATTATTTGATGCATTTTCAATTGAATGGATTGACAGATCAAAGAACATAATGGTTGATTTTTTAGCAAATGTGGCACTGAAAAGAGATGATGTCACATTGGCTGGGGTATCACAGATTGAGTTCAAAACAAGGCCTACTATTCCTAAAAATGTTTATAGTTGGCAGGTCTTCAATGATGATGCTAATCTTTTGAAGTTTCTTCATTGTATTGATTAGTATGAAGCCCAGGAAATTGATTTCAATGCTTTTGTTGAAGAAGTTGATGGGAAGCAAACAATGTTTGGAAAAGAAATATTGCAGCTCAAAACAAATAAGCTTCCTAAGGATTAGTGGCACTAGAAAGGGTGTATGATGGAAATGATCGGTCCCTTATGAAGCAAACACTAGTAAAAAGGGAAGATGTTGAAGAGATTAACTTGGGGACTGAAATAACACCAAGAAAGGTGTACATAGGAAAGAAGATAAGCCCTACAATCAAAAGAATGCTGATAGAGTTGCTGAGAAAATACAAGCATGCTTTTGCTTGGTCTTATGAAGATCTGAAAGCATACAAGGAAGATTTATTTCACCATGAAATACCATTGAAGCCAAACACCAAGCCTTTTAGAAAGAAGCAAGGGCTTATAAATCCAACACGGGAGCCTAAGATGCAGGAAGAATCGACAAAGCTCGGAGATGGAGGAATTATCAAACCAATCAGGCACTCAACATGGGTTTTGAATTTGGTTCCTGTGAGAAAGAAGAATGGTGATATAATATTGTGTGTGGATTTCATAAATCTGAACATGGAATCTCTCAAAGATAATTATCCTCTACCCAACATGGAGGCAATATTGCATAAGGTGACAGGCTGTGAGTTGTTATCTATGATGGATGGGTTTTCAGGATACAATTAGGTTAAAGTCAAGGAATCTGAGCAATACAAAACAACATTCACAACTCCTTGGGGAACATATGTATACATAAGAATTCCATTTGGTCTCACAAATGCTGGAGCGACTTTCCAAAGAGCCATGGATGTAGCATTTGCAGACTTGATCAATGTTATCATGGTAGTATACTAGGATAACTTGACTGCTTATTCGAAGAAGGCTAAAGATCATGTGCAACATCTTGAAAAGGTATTTATTAAAGCTCATGAATATGGTATTAGTTTGAATCCAAAGAAGTGTCATTTCGTAGTCACAGAGGGTAAACTCTTAGGACATATTGTTTCAAAAGAGGGAATTTGAATAGATCCTAAGAGAGTTGAAGCTATTGATAGAATTCCTATTCCCAAAACTGTTAAGGCAATACAATCATTCTTTGGAAAAATTAATTTTGTTAGAAGATTTGTCTCTAATTTTTTCGAGATCATTAAACCCATATCAAAGATGTTGAAGAAAGGACAAAAAATGGATTGGACTATTGAAGCTTTAGATGCTTTTATGTCTATCAAAAGGGCTATCAAAGAGGGTCCTATTCTTAAGTTTCTATATTTTACAAGGCCTTTTTAGATTTTTTCATTTGCCTCAATGAATACTATTGTTGTTGTTATGTTACAAAAGAATAATGGTGGTCACGAACAACCTGTTTCTTTCTTTAGTAAATCATTACATGGGTCTGAATTGAAGTATGACATAATGGAAAAATAGGTTTTTGCATTGGTAAAGGCCACAAAAGCATTTAGACCATATCTTGTTGGAGCAAAGGTGATTGCTTATGTTCCTCATGCTACTATCAAAGATATTTTAATACAATCTAAAGTTACAGGGAAAAGATGTAGATGGATCAACAATATTCAAGAATTTGACATGGAGATATAGATCACTAAGCTAGTAAGAGGCCAAGGCTTGGCTAGGCTGATGACAAAAACTAATATTGAGGCAAATCAGATTTGCAATGTTGAAGAAGAGGCTGCAATTGCAAGCATTGAACACACTCCTTGGTATACTGATGTTATGCATTATCTTAAATATATGAAGTGTCCAGATGGATTGAGTGACAGCCAAAAGAGAACTTTAAAGTTGCAAGCATGAAAGTATGTCTTCATGGATGGAGATCTATTTTGGAAAAATAGAGATGGTATATTGTTATTATGCCTAGATGAATCACAGGCCAAGCATGTTTTAAGTGAAATGCATGAAGGATTTTTTGGAGGACATTCTTCAGCAAAGACAACTACACACAAAACTCTCAGGGCAGGTTATTATTGGCCAAAGGTTTTTAATGATTCTTTTACAAATGTGAGAAGATGTGAGGCCTGCCAAAAGTTTTCTGGAAAGTTGAAGTACCAGGGTGCTTTGCCACTTCGACCCTTGCAGGCTGATGCCCCTTTCCATCAATGGGGAATTGATTTCATTAGAGAGATACAAGAAAGGTCAAGTGGAGGACACAAGTGGATACTGGTTGCCACTGATTATTTTACAAAGTGGGTGGAGGCAATCCCAACCAAGCAGGGTACAAGTAAAGTTGTAACAAATTTCTTGATGGATAACATTATCACCAGATTTGGTACACCACTAAGGTTGATCAGAAATAATGGGATGTGTTTTAGGTCAGATGAATTCAAAAGCTTCTATGATAAGTATGGAATTACTATTTCTTACGCAGCTCCTTACCATCCACAAGCTAATGGACAGGCAAAGTCTAGCAATAAAAGTCTTTTGAAGATTATAAGGAGAATGCTAGGGCAGAACAAGAGGGCTTTGGATTCAAAGTTAAAACTGGTTGTGTGGGCTGATAGGATCACTATGAAGAAGGAAATTGGAAAGTCCCCATTTGAATTGGTGTATGGATCACAAGCTAGGATGCCTCTACAGAATTTGTTTCCAATCTACAAGTTTGTCCTTTAGGAAGATTTGGATGCTCTTGAACCTATGGAAGATGGAATGGAGCAACTAGTTGAACTTGATGAAGTAAGAAGAGTGGCCCAAAGTCAAAACATGAAGTTACAAACACAGATGAAATATCTATTTGAAAAGAAGGCAAAGGATAGAAAATTTGAAGATAATGGTTTGGTACTGATGTGGAATGCAAGATGTCAGGAGAAGAGCAAGCATGGTAAATTCAAAGCTTTATGTTTGGGACCTTTTGTTATTGTTGGAAAGAAGGGTGAAGACTCATACTATTTACAAAATATGGTTGGTGAAGATCAAGAATTGCCTATTCATGGGCAATTCTTGAAGCAATTTTTCTCTTGAGCAACATAGAGGATTAAGGGTTGCCAGTGCATGGACAAGTCTTGCTTATCCTCGTTAAAATTATTTTCCATGCACAGTAGTTTAGGATTTCATCCATCTCCATTTCACTCTCATTTTCCACTCATCTCCATTTTGCATTCATTCCTTCATGCTTCATTTCCATTTCCATTCTGGTTGGCTCATCATTTTTGCATCTGGTCTGCTCAACCAAAGATTCTAGACCCTTGCAATGATCTCACTATCATTCATCCCTAGAGAGAGCCACTATTGGAACTATCAAAATTTGATGATTTTTGCATATCTTTCATACCCCCTGAGTCTCTATATGAGTCCTATTGGAATTTTCCTCATCTTGTGGTATTTTACTTACATCTTTGCCATTTTACCCCATTGAATCAATTGAGTTATGCATTTTTCTCATTCTGGTCTATATCAGCGTGATAGTTTTTGGGTCTCCCCGATCCATTCTTCTGCTTATAAACGTTTGAGTTGCCAATCAGCAAGACATTTCATGTGTCATGGCGATTGGAGTTTACTCACTGGTAGTTATCAGCGAGATATTCACATGGTTTCAGCGACTAAAATGATTCATATCGGCATATGTTATACTGTCGATGAAATGCCATAGTGAACATGGTATGTCTTACCGATTTGCTCGTGTTGGTCTGCTTCGGCCAGAGTCAAAGTATTCGGCATCATGTCCTGGCGAGTCTTCCTTGTCTTACTGATAGGCGCATTATGGATTCTCTTTAGCCAAACTTGGTGGTATCAGCATTGTGTCTTGGCAATTATCTTTTGTCTTCGCGACTGGCATGTGGAGACTTCTATCGGCATATGTTGTGGCTATCGGGGTGGTGTCCTACTGAGTATCGTTTGTCTCCCCATTATGCATTGAAGGTCATATCGGCATAAGTTTAGTCCTCGATGAAAGCTCTCACCGAACTCATCTTGTCTCGCCGATCAGAGCAACATAATACATCATATCATTGAGAGTGGAGTACCTTCGATGAGATGTCATCGCGAAGTGGGTTTGTCTCACCGACGAAGCACAAACGGATTTCTCAAAATGGCTTGGTGGGAGAATTTGCTTTCGTTGTAAGGTCTTAGCGAGTGACCTTTGGTCTCGCTGACCTTACATGTGGATTTTCGTGTAGCTGTTAATTTCTCTTGGCAATCAAAAATTTTCTCGGGGTGACTTTCAGTAAAGCAGGATGCACTCTATAAGAGGTCCCCTCGACATTATTTTGTCTTACTGATAGCTTGATGGGTATTTTCTTCGGTGAGAAAATCTAATGGTCTTGGCGAAAGGGTATGAGCTCAGGGTCTTTCGGTATAACGATGTAGTCTATAAGAGGTCCCCCTGAGAGTGATAAGCTACAATGACATATGTGGAGTGTATGAACTCATCAGCAAGAGGAAACAAGAGTCACTGCGATTTGATGTGGTGGGAGACTTTTGATATAATGAAATACTGATGTGTGACATCTCACCGATGGTAGGAGGTTACAACGATAGGTTTAACCACGGTGCTCTCAGTGAAATAGAGTGTAATCTACATGATATCTCCTCAACTCAGACATGTCACAGAGAATGCAAGCATAGTGAACATGGTCAAATAGCGATTAATGAGTGAATTGCCTTTGGCATAGCTGTCGTCTTCTCCTAGCGACTGTCTCACTGGTGAATAAAAAAATTTCAATTATTGAGGCCGACATGTATAATGCTTGAGAGGTGTTGCAGGCTGACACAGTTGGAGCCCGAATTTTGTGGAGGGCCGACATGATTTTTTCAATATGATTTATTTTCTCATACTGGTATATAAATAGGCATATTGTAATTGTAAAAGGGAGACCAGTTATTAGTTATTTGATACATTAGGCAAATTCTATGGATATAGAATAGTAAATTTATCAAATTAGAGGCTATGATGCATGTTCTAAAATATAGGTATTTATGAATGTCAATTGATGTTGCTACACATGTCTAGTATCAGTTATCTATTGAATTTAATAAGAATTGCTAAACTTTGTCTCCAAGTTGGATTCTTTCTGATTGTTTAAATTGATATGACAAGTTTGTATTCAATTTATCAGTGCACATTTGTTGTACTTGTGTGATCGATTGATTGGTTCTTTCAAGTAAAGACTAAATCCTTTTAGTTAATCACAGTAATAAGAGAGATTCAATTGGGTTATTCAAGTAGAGCTTAGTAATCACATTCTTGCATGTTTATACAAGTTGTAAACAAAATGTATGCTAGATAATTTTTGTCTTCTCTAGAGAGTATTGCTCATTTTGATCTCATTTGACTCCACATACCCAACAAGGCACTAGTCTCTGCACTTCACCATTTGAACTTATTCAGTTTTCTTTACATCTGTTAATCAAACATTCATTTTAGGATTTAGATCAAAATATTGTTACTGTTTTCAAGTTGGATTTCATTTGTTCACCTCCCATTGCCATTGTGAGCAAATTGCTTTAAGAAGATAATCACAAGTTAAGTTTACACCATTTAGAAAGGTACACCCACCTAGGTTTGTAGCACCTAAAGAGTATAAGGTTGAGTTCTCTTGACCTTGTCTGTTACCCTAAAAAGTATCAAGAGATCGGTAGCCTCTTGAGCCATTTAGCTTGCATTTTTGAGAGCTAACAAAATTTTTGTTACATTCATTTCACTAAATCTATCTTAAATTGGTCCATTTCATGCATTTCTCAATTGAAAATTTGTATTACAACATATCACTTTTAGATTATTGCATAGTGTAATTAGTAAATTACTTTGTTTCAAATATGAAAATTACATTTAAACATTTCACTTTAGGTCATTGAAAATTTCACTTTATTTACTTCCCTATGATAACATGTTTTCTTTCAAGAGATATGGCTTTGATATGGTTAAAAATGGATTTTATAAGTACAACATCCCCTCCTATGAGTTCAATTTTGAGTACAACAATGGGGTCATTAAGAAACATGTTAGTCATCCTTCTACTATCTTTGATAGTTATGAGAAAATCTTAGAGAAAAAGGAACAAAAAATTAACATAATCCTTAATATTACATTGCCTATTGGTGAGGATGATATAATAAAAGAAGATATGAGCATGGAAAATCATGAAAAAAATAATTGTTCTTCTCTTGATGCCTTTCCTACTATAGACAAAGGTCTCTTGGTGAAAGAAGACACAATCATTACGGACCATGAGAGTCTTGATTGTCTCTCTCCTCCTTCCCCTTGGGAAGACAGTATGACACAAGAAGATGAGATCATTTCCACCACTTTGCTTATCTCAAATCCATATCTCAACACCTCCCCTAATTGTAAGAAGACTTTAGTAAAAGATGATATAATCGTGAATAATCATGAAGATCACATTTTTCAGGACATGTGGATTGAAAGTGATAACCTATCTCTTTCCTTCCTAATGTCCCTAACATTTGGAAAGACCTATTTGAACAAAATCATTTAACCATTCATAATCATAAAAACCATATTAGTTCTTCTCTTTATGCTTCCCCTATTACTGATAAAGTTACTTTACACAACATAACAATGGAGAGTGATGAACCTTTTCTTTGCCTCTCTCCTAAAAGCTCTCCTGCTAGGGTAGAAGTTATGACATAAGAGAATGAGTGTGATCTATTCTTCTCCTAATATTTCTCCTAGTTGTGAACAAGATATTTCAGTGTTAGAAGATCAAAGCTATTAGAGTCACAAGAATCCTATTTTCCTCTCTCCTCATAGAGAAAACATTATTGAACAAGAGAATGCCATTTACTTGTGATGAATTCATTTTAGAAGAACCAACCTCTGAATGCCATGAACATCTAGTTTTTCATTCTCCTAAAAACTCTCCTCCTAGGGAGGATATCATGGTGCAAGAAAAGGATAACATTGACAATAATTATATAGCTTCCTTAGATGGTGATGATGGAGTAACATTAGACTCTCCTTAACTAAGGGAAGTTAATATTATTCAACCTCAACTCATCCTTTACCCACCTTCATAAGAACCTAAAACCCAAAAAAAACCTAAACTTATCCTTTACACACCTAAGAATAATGTATGTATGTATGTATGTATGTATGTAGCAACTGAGTCATAATATCGTTGCTCATACATATAACACTAGAAACAATTTTCAACAAATAAAAACAACTTCAACATCCCTCCCATTTCCTAATACTATCTTACCAGGTCACCCTCATTTTCCTCCTCAAAGTGGAAAGGAGTATGATCTTGTTGAACAACTAAAGAATAATCTAGCTAAGATATCATTATGGAACCTTATTCAACCAAGCCCTTATTATCGTAACATGATTCAAAGTGCTTTACAACAAGTTCCTACCCCTCCTAATGTGCACTCAAATGATGTGGTAGCCCAAATTCAAGCCATAACTTTGTACAACATAGACATTAATTTTTATCAACATGAGCTATCTACTTTGGAAATGAGAAAGAAACATGACACCTTCATGATAATAGCCAAATTCAATAGAACAATAATATAAAGGACCCTTGTTGATAATGGCTCATCCCTTAATGTGTACAATGTGAAGCTTTTAGATAGATTGGGCATGGAAAAATAAAAAATTGAACCTGAATCCTTATCGATTCAAGGTTTTGAAAACATAGGAAAGCAACCACTCAATGTGATTAATTTACCTATAATAGTCAGAAAGGATACATTGCAAACTCCTATTCATGTTATTCCTCATGAAATTTCATACAATATTCTTTTAGGAAGATTGTAGATTCATGAGATGCATGTAGTGCCTTCGAACCTTCATCATATCATGAAGTATATGTATAATAATAAGGTATACCAAGTTGAAATAGACCTTGAGCCTAAAAGTTGCTTACAAGTTGAAAAAGGAAGGACCAATCCTCTAAACAAACTAATTCCAACTTCAAACATAGAACCCATAAACGAAGAGAAACAAGAGATGGAAAAAGTGTCAAAACTATTAGAAGATGATTGGGGTTCCTTTTATTTCAAATCATTCATGGGAAAATACAAGATCATAAACAAAGACACTGAAAAGGGAAAAGATAAAGAGGTAATGTCAACAAAAAATTAGAAAGCATCCACTTCAACCACTTTAGAACAAAAGACAACAAATTACACAACAAAATTTGATGAACTTAATTATGAGAAAACACCTAATCAAAAAGAAATGAAAATTCTTTATCAAAAAGGTTATGAACTTATGAAACAAATTAGATATAGCGGAAAAATATGTGGTGCTAGAGAACAAGGTATATGTGTCCAAACAAAGCCTCACAATAAAATACTAGTGGTATTGGTTATTGCCCCTCGAAACAAACAAACAAGCCTTCACTTAATATCAACACTATTACAAAAGTTTCCTCTAAGCCAACTTTAACATTAGTTCATGCTAAACTGATAGGCACTAGTGGTCTTTATTGTCACCCTTTGAAAGAAGTGAAAGAAACAAATAAATCCTCACTTAATATCAATGTCATCACGAAAAGCACCAATGATTTGAATTCATTAGATTTCATACCCTCCTACAAAGGAGAGGAGAAAATCTCACAATATGATGAGTCTTGTGTATGTATGACATCATGTACTAAGCAAGAGATATCTTTTTCATAAAATAAAGTAACATCTTCTATTGATCAAGAGAGTATCTTAGAGAGACTACTCCAAGATCAGCTGATATCTCTCCCTCCAAGAACACAAAAGACATTTTACTACAAGAGTTCATTTTGCACATATCATAGAGTTCATGGTCATTCTACTAATGAATGTAAGTATTTAAGTGACAAAATTCAACATCTTAAGGATCATGGTGCTCTTCCTTGTGTTGAAGCACCTACTTCCTCTAATTGAAATTTTAAGAGTAAGCTTGGGATGTGGGAAACATTTCTTAAGTTGGCTCGCATGTGACATAATTATTCATGATGTAGTTCAATTTGGAAACATATCACTTGGAATAGGACTTTCCAAATAAGCTCTCATATCTTCTTCTACTTTAAAGCAATTTATCACATAAATGGTGTTAGCAACCTCTTTAAAGTGGGGGCATACATCGACACTCATGTTTCAATGTGCAATTTTCTTTCTTCTTGTGATGTGTCCTTTTCTTGGTGGTGTCATTGGGCATGATTTCCTTTGAGAGCATGATCTATTTATTTGAATTTTCCTCTCTTGGAGACAATAGGAACAGTGTTCCCTAAGAAGAGACCATGCATGAACTAAACAAAATCCCTTTGAACATACCTTACACTATTTTTCATTTACAAAAATTGTTATATGGCCACCTTTCATAACACAACTTGCATGCCTATGGAGCCATCTTGTTTGTTTATGAGCTCCAATCATATGAAGTTTTTCTTGTCTCATGAAGCTCAAAGATCATTTTTGCATGGCACCTTATCAAAGTTATCAAGAGGCATAACTTTGGTATGGTTGGATGGGAAGTTGATCTAAGGCATGACTTTCCCTTAGCCACTCGTGTATGTATTGTGAGAGCATACCAACCATGTGTGTATGTGTCTCACCCTCATGGATTACTCACCCCATGGATGACCTAAAGTTATGTGGCCCTAGAGTGAGCACATTTTTTTGTCACAGCTTGATCCACCTTTTCTTTCTTTTTCTTTCATCTTTAGCATTGCATGTTTGTGTATATTGATGCTACATATCATACATTTTGCGTGTGTTATTTTGTGCTTATGTTCATTTGATTTAGGATCTCGTATCTTGAGGGCTTGACTGCTTCCTTGATCTTTGTCATCCTAGACCATCCGCATCGGTGCACTTGGACCCCTCTTGAATATCTACTTTAGTGTGTGTTTGAAGCAAGTTCATCCTCTCACTAAAGTGGGGGCTAGATGTAATGACAAAAAAAGGGTACACCTTTTCCTTGCTTAATTTGAGAATAATTAATGATAAATTGGAATTGATATCACCTTGATCTAGTGTTGTGATGAGTTTTACAATGTATCCACATTAGGTTTTGGGCCCTTCTAAGCTAAATAAACTTAACTTTTCCTTAATTTAATGTTGTAAAGTATATTTATTGACACCTTCACATTAAATTTAGGAGGATTGTAAATTAAGTGGACCTAATCTAGTGATGTAATGTTTTCTACACATTCACATTGGATTTAGGGACCTTTTTAGCTAAATAGACCTATTTTTGGTTTAATTTAGTGTTGTAAAGTGTATTTATTTATAGTTTCACATTAGATTTTGGGCCTTATTTTATTTATGACCTTTATATCATCCTTAATAGGCCCCTAAGACCCTATATTGTGCATCCCAAGGCATATTTCAATAAAAAACCCAACAAGATCAACAAATAAGCTTAATTTACACACTCCCCAACACTTTAGCAATCAAAATAGGCCATGTGGGATCCATTCACCACTTTGGGCGAATGAGTCCCATTTGGCCTATTTTCAAGGTTTTGAGTGGGAAAAATTGGGTTTTAAGTTCAAATTTTATGTATGTCAACCTTTGGGATCTAATACATGGGATATTAGATGTATCGGCTATATAAATGATCTTTCAAATCATTATTTCATTAATTCTACATGTTATCAAGTCAAGCATTCAATATTTAAGCATTCCAAGACTTCACAAGACCATATAGAGAGCATTCAAGATCATTTTTAAGGTATTCAAGGGAAAAATTATTCATCAATTGTTTCAAAAATTCAAGATCCATCATAATTTCAAGTATATCAAACATTAAGTATGTTATTGAGCTAGTGTTGTGATGTAGTATTGAAGATCCAAGATCAAGCATTGTTCTACACCTATTGTCAAGATCAAGATCTACATCCTTCATTGCCATTTCATGTTGAGTTTCTAATTTACAAGACATCATCCAAGGTATTATTGTCCATGATTCAAGTTCTTTATTTCATGTTTCATGCCTTCATTCCATTTTCTCATCATTTTGTTTAATTACCTACAAGGGGTTTGACCAAAGAAAACCCCTATTCAATCAACACTTTTTCTCTCTATGTAATTGCAAACCTAGGTGCTTTAAAGACCTGAAGGATCATTCAGGATTATGTTACAAGCTTGGAGAAAGTTTTTGGAGTTGTCTCCCCACTTGTAAGGTCATAATATTCACCAAAAAATCATCTACAAGTCCAAAATTTGAGTTTCATATCCGAAAACAAAGAGGAACAAAAAGAAAAGATATTGAAGACCAAATTCAAATTGTAAATCTCCAGAAAACATTAACTAGACTCATTCACTCAGATTGGTGAATGACCCCAGTTTAGGTCAATTTTGAGATTTTTGTAGTTTTAGATACCCTTTTGCTAGTCATGTTCCTATATAAAAGCCCTGATTTGGTACTGATTGACCCAGATTGGCGAATGAGTCTTAGTAGGCCTAATTTTTAGGATATTTAGCATTTTAGGTCTCCATTCAAGCTCTCTCAAGTTTACAGGTACTCTCTACTTTTCAAATTTTTTGTTCTATTTTACTTGCATTTATAAGTCATTTATTCAAGTTTCATGCATCACTAAGTTTAGTCATTAGATCTTGCATGTCATACATTTTTCCAAGCTCTAGCTTGGTGGTGAATTCCTCATTAGCTTATCATCAGGCCACAAGAAATTCCCTTAGTAGATCTCTTTCTCCCATTATCATCATTTGATTTAGATCTCTAGGGCATCCTTGAATGTGGAGTATAGAAAGCTTCTTGCCCTAGGTCCTAAAACCCTTAATGGAGACAAAATTCTATATTATAGAAATTATCACATAAAAAAAGTTCAAGCAATTTCTGAATTACTAAAAGTTTCTAGGAAAAATTTTCAAAGGTATATTGAAAAGAGAAATGAAATAAATGAAAAAATTGAAGAAAATTGGGTAAATATTTGTAGGGTTCCCCCAAAAGATAGAATTTTAGAAAATGTAAAGAAATAGGTGGTTGAATATTGGACCAACCACTTGTTGACATCCTGGATGGCACAACAACATTGCAAACAAAATATTGCTACTCTGTTTCTCCTGAAAGAGAAATATGATCACATGGATATCTTAGCTCCCAAGGTCTTGGTAGTTGGGTCTCAACTATGCTGATGTCCCTCAGTGGTCAATGTAATAGTAATATTCAAGGGGCCTGCTAGTGTGAGCTTTTGGACTATTGTGAGAGCAAACATAAACTTAAAACCTATTCTAACTAGGGTTTTAAAGAAATGTAAAAAGAGGGATTAGGGCTTTGGAACAGAAAAGAATGACACTTCATCTAAACTAACCAGACCTGTCACCTTCCAAGGGATTCCTAACTAAAACTATAGAAAAAAGTCAACTTGTGACTAACACACAGCTTCGTCCATTCGCAGTGTTGATTTCAACAATAGATTGCAAGTTACCATTCAAATAAAACATAAAACCAAACTTCATTCCTTGAAAGCTTCGCAAATCAAATGATTAATTCAAGACAAACACCATTCTGAAAGACAACATGAAATAGATTTTAATCTGGTTGCTTCTACTATTAGTGAAACAAATAAGCAACATTTACAAAGTTGGCACAATCACCAGTGTACAGAAAATCTGTGATTTCAAATTGTTCCCATTTACACTAAGAAAATTGCAAGATACATTAGAGTCTATTCTGAATCTAACTCCTACTTTAAGAAGACCAAAGAAGCTCCTATTAATAGGAATCAGGATCAACTTCTATCCCCTCTATTCCTATTCTACTAACTACTAACCAGAAGTTCTTTGTCTACTACTTTCTCACTCTCAAGTTCTCGTGCTCTCCTTTACAAAGATGCAAGAATGCCTTATATACAGGATGCATCAAAAAGGATGTGTTGTCCCCTCACATTAGGGTTTACAAAATATATGCTTCCAGGAGAGTCGGCTGCAAGAGGGTTGGCCTCTAGATCTTTTGTAGAAAGTCGATTCTACATTAAACTCGAATCCTTGCTGTCTATGTCAGCGAAGACTATCTTTTGAGGCATTTTGTAGATCTTTTGTAGCTACCACACTTATTTTTGGCCTCCATGTCCATTTCGAATCTCCAGCAGAGCTACTTTGAGTGCCCTAAAATATCGCCATTAATGTCGAGATACCTCTGTCAATAGATACCAATTGTCCCCTTTTTCATGGCTTTATCTTCTTCCTCGGCTCTCTTCTCATCTAGATCTATCCTTCTACGATTCTGTCAGAGAGACTGACCTCCTCTGCTAAGAAGCCATGTTGAAGGCACGTCCTTTCATCGAGAGCCCATTTCACTTCGGGGAGACCCTACACTATCGGCTCGATCTCTTGGCAAGATTGTCCCAATCATACCAATGCCTTCTTCATTTGGTGGGCCCATTCTATATCGGTAAGAGTTACGGTGACGCCAAACTCCTTGGGCAAGCTTTGTTTTCTGTCAGGGAGACTTCATGGTCTCGAGGAGACCTTACCCCGAATGGCTCTTTTCTTACCGAGCCGCTCCTTGTTGTCGGCATGACCTGCCATGGTCAGGGAGATGTTATAGCAACCCTTTGTTTTCTTGGTGAGCTCTCATTTCTTTTAGTGGCCCCCTCCTTCGGTCGACAAGACATTTGCCTTTAGCAAGACGTCATGGTGGGCACCAAGAGCTACAATGATATGTTCCTTCATTGGCGGATTCGCCGCTATCGGCAAGACACAAAACGGTCGTTGAGACCACATGGCGAAACCCTTGTTTTCTTTGGAGTCTCCCTGACATCCTTTGTTGACCCTCTTGCACTAGTTCCTATTTTTCGTTTTGGTGTGACTCCTGCTGAACGCAAACATATCGAGGCCCTTTACTCAGTCGGCGAGAAATTAGGGGTTTTCTAAGACATCCCGACGAAGAGAGAACATTGTGCCAATAGTGAATACCCTTTTCCACCTGTTGGTGAGACCTGAAGATCTCACCGAGACCTCTTGGTAGGGAGATAACCTTATGGTGATATAAGAACCCATCTAAAGGTGGTTGGCAAGACCTTTTGTCGAGATCCTTAAGAAATATCCTCATGCCCACGACTTGATCCTGCAAATCAAGGTCTTCATTAGAACAATACATTAATATCATGCTTTTTACCAAAAAGAAACTCAACTCCGGTAGAGGCAAAGAAAACATGGGACTGGGAAGCAAAATTAAACAAGTCCCGGTGGAACCAGGACTGGAACAAAACATGACCCAAAAATGACATCCCCCCATCTTCAAAACTAGCTGGGGTGGGGCCAAACAAGCCAAGGAAACAACCAACATTTCCAAGCTCACACCTCAGATCGACCCCGCTTCCGTGAAGAAACGCAGAATGAAAAAGGACAACAACCAAAACACCGGTGGAGCTGGAGTGAAACGATGGATGGAACCGGGGTCGGAACCAAATCCATATTAGAAACCTTAAGGAAGTCTCCAAGTTTTGGGCTTGGATTCCGTTCTGAACCCGCCTCCCACGTCACATGAAAAGAGAAAAAGAATGGAACAGAAAGAAAGAGAAAGGGGAAGGAAAACCCCACGGCTAAAATAGAGAAAACCAGAAGCAAAAGAACCAAAAAATGCAGAACCGAGATCGGCACAAACTTTGAACCAAGAACTTTGAGGAAGTTCCTAGGTTCGGCCCCAGTTCCGGTTCTGAGTCCACCAACATGAAAAAGAAAATGCTCGAGGCCAAAAAGAAAGTTAAGGCAAGGGACACTTATTGACAAAGACCAACAAAGAGGGAAGAAAAGGTGGGGTTGGACCCGGGACAGGGCTCAAACAAGGGACCTTGAGAAAGTTCAACATTTTGAGCTGGTCCTGGACCCGACTTTGACAAAGAATGAAGGAGGAAGGAAAAGAATAGTTAGAACTAGAACTAGGGATGAAACAAGACCAAAGCATAGAAGGAATTTCCAAGTCCGATATTGGTCTCAGTTCTGCCTCCGACAGAACTTTGAAAGGAAAATGCCTAAGGCACAAAACCAAATGCAAAAGAGAAAAAGACAAAAAAAGAAAGGGGGACCGATTTTAATCCAGATCAAAGTGGGGTGGTTATGCAAGGAATAACACCACTCTCATGTTTCTTCCAATAGAAGAGATAATATACAAATAATAGGTGAATATGGTACAAAAATTTCTCATCCAAAACATTTTATAGATAGAACAAAAAGTGAACTTTTTGAAGCATTTAAGCAAGACTTTTCATACGTGAAGATTTTCAAAAGGATGTTTGAGACAATATGACCATCATTTGTACATATAAATAAAGTATTTGAAATTGGTTGTTGTTGAAATCATGTTGAATTTGATTTGCACCTAAAATCATATAAAAAGATATGGTAGTAATTGATCGAAATATAGCCATCCCTAGAAGCACAAAAGAATTTGTGAAGTCTCTTGTATATAAAACATTAGAAGATTTAGATGAATTCAATGTTTAGTGTATAAAACATATATGTAATGATTGTAGAAATTTGAAGAATCTTTTACAAGTTGACAATATTGAACTGCAAGTTATTTAGAAGATATTTGAATATGAGAAATACTCAATGAAGTCAGAAGTTGAGGCCAAAAAAATTGTTCTCAAAGAGAGTGGATTTCCTTACAATGAATTTATGAATAAATTTCACAATATCATATATCCACATATCTAGCATTGTCATAGTGCAAGATGGAAAGCTAAGCAATTTCATGATTCAAAGAATTGCTTTCCACCAGGTTGTATTCTCTCTATTGTAGATTTCTCTTAGAACTATGCATTTAGTCCTCAAACTAAGATTCAAACTCAATATTATCATTTAGAGCAAGTTGCAATCTTTGTGCAAGCTTGCTATAGGCATGTTGAGTTTCATGTAGATGGTATACAAAGTAGAAAAGATGGTCAAATTATCATCAAATAAGTTCACTTTTATATCAGTGATGATACGAGTCATGATAGAAACTATGTAGCTCATTGTTTCATAATGTTTTTTGAAGACTTGAGATGACATGGCATAAATGTTGAACAACACTGGTTATGGTATGATGGATGTGCTAGTAAGTACATTGTTTTTTTTAATTTTAAATATATTTACTTTTAACTTTGGAACTTAAAATTTTTAATTACTTAAATATATAATATGTTGTGTACACATATATACATGTTTATATATGTGTACATGTATGTCTAGTTTTTTTAAGCTAATTTGGTTTGAGTGTAATTATTTGTAACTTCACAGGACAATTTAAGTTTGTAAAATCTGTTGTTTGGTCAAGCCATCAACATGTTAGATGTGGTACCAATTTTTTGTGAAATTTTTAGGAGAGTGGACATGGAAAAGGAGAGCATGATGGAGCAGGAGAATGTGTGAAGTGTGCTCTTCATCAACATGAACTTGTAGGTAACATCATATATATATGAAATCTAGATATTTAAAGCAAAATCTATTTAAACTAAATTAAATTCTTAAACCTCAAGTAATAGGTGAAATTTTTTTCGAACATGTGTAATTGTACATAATGCCATACAAAATGCAAATGAAATTGTTGAATGGTGCAAAAGTCATTTTTCCACTTGCGACTCAACATACAACACAGTATTTTTGGGAAGTTACAAGTACATCTAGTCAAAATTTGTTATTTGAATTTTAAAGTGTGTGTACATGATTCATGATTTAATTGAATTTTAATATATATATATATATATATTCACTTAAATTAATCACTTGGATGTTTGTATTTATAAATATTGATCGATCAAATCCTTATAATTATCAAACAATTAATGGTATTAGAAGTTTACATCAAATCATGACAATGTGAGGTAGTAGGCCTTATGCAATTAATGTGAGAAAAATCATGTTTTTTATGTTGATTGCATTGAGGACAATGCAAATATTAGAGATGGATCTGTTTCACGATGGGAAATGAAATAATGTATCAATGCCTCCTTTTGAAGAAAATGACAATGTCGATGTCTACGATCCTCTATATTCAACTAATTACAAATGTGTATCTAATTTAGTTGTTACAGGTATGTAAATTGATTAACTTAAAATTGATTTATATATTCTATGTAATTTTCAAGCATGTTTATATATAAATACATTAAATATTAGTTTCAAGCACATGTTTATATATATAATCTTTTTATATAATAAAAATATATTTATAGTTTACATAAACTTTACAATGTGTGTGTACAGGAGATATCTTTGTTGTTGTTGCAAATCCTGACAATGCGGAAGGTGTAGACTACTATCTACTAAGATGTACACAAACAAAATGCAAATTGGTGGAATCAATGATAGATAGTGATGGATAAGAGTATCCCATTGGATTAGTTGTTATTGAAGGCACATATTATCAACAAATAAAGATAGATAAAAATGGTATTATATTTGTTGATTATATTATAGGACAAAAGGTTCTACATTATAGCCACTTAGTTATGGCAACAAAAATAAATTTAGAAACTTTACCTAAAAGAGGACATGCCAAACAAAAGTGGAGGTTTCCTATTGAAGATCATGAAAATATTTTAGAGATAATTAAAGATAGAGAGGATCTAGATTATATGTCCCAAGAGCTTTAAGTTATTTTTTGGATATACACAACACACACACACACACACACACATATATATATATATATGCATATATATATATATATATATGCATATATATATATATATATGTATATATATGTGTGTGTGTGTGTGTGTGTGTGTGTGTGTGTGTGTGTGTGTGTGTGTGTGTGTGTGTGTACTCAAACTTTTTATACATGTAGATCTATATCTATATTGATTGGACATGTGACATGATTTAGAATGAGTTTTTTTTCAAAGGCTTGGTCATTTATTTCCAATTGTATTTAAATTTGTTCCATGTGAAATTCTTAATTTAGTCTGAAAGAATCTTTGATTTCATTTGTTCAACTCCACTTAATTATGCTAGATCATATATATATGCTTGATACAAAACCTAGTGACTTTAAAAATGTTTGAACATTTTTCCTAAATTAATTTAAATCATCGATCTCCAATTGCATTTTTATGTTGGACATGGAATTCTTAAGTTCACTTGAATCTTCAATTTGATTTTTTCAACTCCACTTATATGCTAGATCATATATGCAATTTACAAAACCTAACCTGACTTTTGAAAAGTTCACATTTTGCCTAAATTCCCTTAAATCATCTAATTCCAATTGCATTTTTCTATTGGACATGGAATTTTTAAGTTCACTTGAATCTTCAATTTCATTTGTTCAACTCCACTTATATGCTAGATCATATATGCAATTTACAAAACCTAGTGACTTTAAAAAGGTTCACATTTTTCCTAAATTCCTTCAAATCATCTATTACAATTGCATTTTTATGTTGGACATGGAATTCTTAAGCTCACTTGAATCTTTGTTTTCATTAGTTCAAAAGTTCCTATTTATCATCTATTTTCAATTTTGCATAAATTTATATTCCATGGAATTCTTATGTTCAAAAAAATTGATTTCATTTGTTCAACTCTACTTATAGTGCATCATATGCAATACAAAACCTCTAGTACAACTTTAAAAATTAATTTTTCCTAGAAATTCCTTAAATCATCTATTTCCAATTGCATAAATATTCCATGGAATTATTAAGTTCAAGAATAGTTTTAATTGGATAATGGAAGGGTTGAAGTTCAGGTGCATGAAAATATAGTGAATCTAAGTTCGATTTCTTACATGCAACTCAGTACAGTTCCAACTCATAGTAGAAGGTTGTTCGAGCTCGAGGGCTTCAACTGGCAGAGGGTTTAGAATTGCAAGATGAAAATTTAGTTATGGGGGAGTCAATGAAATAGTAAAAATAGTTTTCGTGGGTTTTTTGTTCAAAATTATTGGGTACAATTTTTATGTTGTAATGGGTTTAACTTCATAGTTTAGTCTTTGGGGAATGAATTTAGGGTTAGGTTGGCTGAATTTTGAATTATCAGCTCACTTTGTTTTTGGGATACGTAATTAAGGTCTAGTTGGTTGGATTGTGAACTCTACTAGCTCAGTTTCCATATGCTATGAAATTGATCAAAACTATACTCTTTTTGGGCTATAACTTGAGGTTTTCTTACTTGTTCTTTCCTACCAATATGCCCTTTAGAACTAGTTTTTGTATATATCTATTTATTTATAATAAAATATTATAGTGGCTTGCCACTTTCACTTTAAAAAAAAAGAATAGATTTCGTTTCATTTACATTCAACTCCACTTATAGCTCACCATTTAGATCACTTTCTTTTCGTGCACAATCAAATTCATGTACATATTAGATTATGTAATGCCCAAATTTTACACTAGGGTAAAAGTGCAACTAATTTTTTTTTAAAACAATATAATGAAACACTATTATTTACCACCCATGCATGTGCATGATACAATACACATTAGGTGATGTAGCTAGTGCAATCACCATCACTGACTCGTCGCTTGAGAGTAAGGTGGGGGGCAAAAATGAATTCGAGTTGACTCCAAAATAGGGTTTACTAGACCCTTAACTACCAATCAGAAGTTGGTGCTCACTTTTGCATGGGAGTTATGGTCTTGCTAAACCTACTTGGTATGGAGTCACATATGGGAAAACATATAATATCATTAATTTGATTTACTATTAATCTTAAAAGGATTACATGATAGAACAGTATTTACTTGCTAATCCCTACCTTTTAAATCACCTTGCCGATATCGAAGAAAGCTGCATTTATCATTCCATCTTGAAACTCGAATACGAGAGTGAGTAACAACTATTAATTTCCTTATTTATTTATTTATTCATTTTAAATTATTACTAAATCTAAAAAAATTTGTCTCTAACTAAATAATTAATAATGTATTTATTTTTATTTTTACTTATTCTAAGAAATAGATTTATTTTTCTAGAGAAAGAAGAAAATTACAAGAATTAAAAAGTAACATGTATGAGTAAAATATATTAATTCTTTTTTTTTTAAAAGAACATGTATAATAAAAAATATACAAATCACTTTATATTTACATTTTATTATTTCCTTCCATCTTGAAACTCGAATACGAGAGTGAGTAACAACTATTCATTTTCTTATTTATTTATTTATTTATTCATTTTAAATTATTACTAAATCTAAAAAATTTCTTGTCTCTAACTAAATAATTAATAATGTATTTATTTTTATTTTTACTTATTCTAAGAAATAGATTTATTTTTCTAGAGAAAGAAGAAAATTACAAGAATTAAAAAGTAACATGTACGAATAAAATATATTAATTCTTTGTTTTTTAAAAACGTGTATTATAAAAAAATATACAAATCACTTTATATTTACATTTTATTATTTCCTTTTTAAGGGGAGGAAGAAGGATACTACATAAGGGGGAACTATCATTTTTAAAGGCTCCCTAGTATTGTGTGGAGCTTTTTCCTTATATTTATTTTATTTAAATTAATAGAACTCTTCTAGAAGTATGGGGATATGTTCCCCTCTCTTTATTTTAAGGGGGAAGTATTGTAACCTAAGAATCTACTAGGATGAGCATTGAATGCAAAGTGTTCTCACGTGGTGATAGGCAGTGGGGTCCCTAAATGGATATTATTTTGTTTGTAAATGAATGTATTCATTCATTGCTGTCCTTTTTTTTAATCTCTATTTGGTTGAAGTTTCCCTATTTGCTCATTCACTGCCTATTAATATTTTATTTAACTTTCGTGAAGGTTTACTTACACTATCTGATGCAAAGCTTGGATTCTTACCCAATTTATCATTTATAATACTTATCCCATAACATGTTATTCTTATTCTATTCATTGTTAAAAAATGAACATTGCATGGACGATAACATTATTGATATGTCATACTGAAATTATTTACTTCCTTACTGTTAATGTGGATTTACTTCCTTACTGTTAACATGGATTGAAAACTGATTGCTTGAAAATAAAGGTAGACTCCATTTAAGATGAACACTAACGAACTGCACTAAAACTATGCCACATTACCACCTCACTTATATAATATCAGCCTACTGAACTGTAACCGAAAGGATAAAAAAAATGAATTAAAATAATGACATGCCCATATTAAAATACATGTATGTTATTAAAGGCTCTAGTTTTCCTAAATAACAGTGCTCACGACTAGTAGATTATTCATTAAAAAAACATTAATTAAGTTTAAAACCCCAAACTAATTTGAAAATACCGTTCACATCCGCAAGAAGAAATTCTATACCATATACCCTAATAAAAATTAATATCATGTTTGTTTCAAGATGAGCAACAAAATAAGTACATGGCGGCCAGGAAATTTCATTGTGCAGCAGATCGGAGGGTGGCGACAATAGAGAGTGGTGCCCTTCCCGTAGGTTGAAGGCTCGACATGCACGAGTAAGGTAGAATGGAGTACATAAAGAAATGCGCGCAGAGTTTCAAAAGGAGTGTATTTATCTGCACAGGGAAAAGTATAAGGTTTCTCTGCGGGGAAGGATGACCCTATTACATGATAACCCTAGCATGCTATAAAATCCAACGTTAGTTTCTATCCTAACATTCTACACATTTTTAACTTGTATTATTTTTTTTTCTTGTTTACTTGCATAAACGCTAGAGGGAAAATTTTAGTTAAGGGTGATTATAACAGAGCCTTCGAATGCAAAAGCCTCGGTGCGAAGGACCAAGACATACAAAAGTTTTTTTTAATTTTATTTATTTATTTATTTTTTAGCATAGGAGTATCATTCCAAAAGGCATGACCAAGATGGTAAACATTCATTACAACATGTCAGCCACTGCGCATTCACAATAAAATGACTTAATCTATTATTTATTTATTTTTTATATATATAGTTTTTGTTTTGAATCCTATTTAAAACTCAATGTCATGCTAACTAGTATTGCATTCTATTTTTCGTTCTTAGATAATGACCTTGCACAGGTATAGATTTATACTAAGGATTTACATTTGTAATATAAACTATACCATGTGTGGCTTGTGAAATCTCCCTGTTTTCTTAGCGTTTATATTAAGAATTCTACTCCTCTAAAATATCTAGACATTTTAACAAGATATGAATATATCTAATACATATTTAAGAATTTTATCCAAAGCATAGCAAGACTTAACAGTCATTTAAGCATATATTCTCCAGAATATGTCTAAGCTACAAAAGCTACATGAATACCAACAAAATGTGAATCTTATGAAGAGAGTATATATATATTTGTTATATCAGTTACTCTTTAGATTGTATGAAATGTATTCATTCTATTTATTTTTAATTCAGTCGTGTTTGAAACAAAACTTCTTTTGAACAACAGAGTATAAATCTAATATCTTCTTCTCTTACCTAACATTGTAACCACATAAATAGGAAGGTTTCAATCAACATTTATTGACTTAATACACTCATTAAAATGATGAAGAAATATGTACTCTTCGAAACTTTTAAACAACTACATACACCAAATATAACAGTGTGATAAGAAGGAATATTTTATTTACATCTACACTACCATGGAGATTTGTACACCACTTGTACAAAATCTATATATAACTGAAAAAAAAAATAGAGACACATTTACTCTTTACATCAACCTTTTAATATGATAACATTCAACCCAAAAAGGGCATATTTACTTTGACATAATAGCCCCAACATTATCCACAAGAACATAGCTAGTCCAAAAATTGTTAGCTCCTTCAAATCTACAACTTTCATACTTTTTTTTCTTCAACCTACAAAAGACAAAATTTATCTAGTGGCCAATGGGGTGCTCACCTCCCATCCTTTGGTTGGAAAACCAACTGCCCCCAAGTTAGGAGGCAACATGGGAACCAGGTACATTCATGCAATCCAAAGACATTTAACACACAAAATACTCATAGAAAATATACACACCCACCCAAGGGAATTTTCATATAACGTAGGATTCATCATGAACCCAAAATGGGGAATGGATGGTGGACTACGCACTCCATTTTGGGGACTCAAAAGTAAACACTATGGATAACCATCACAAATTTCAACCCTTCATTATCAACCCTTCTTTCACATTCCTTATCTACCCAACCACCCTTCACATTTCACAAAACATATGAGTTCTCATACCCCTCTTTTTAACTTCTCATTTTTAAGGAGGAATAACATGTCCCCATGGAGGTTCCTACTCCAACCATCCCCAACTTGGGATGCTCTACCCAAATTTGGGCGAGTTTGTCCCATTACAACCATTTTTTTCAACAATATATACAAAACAAAATTTAAAAGAAGCATTTCAAAACACACAAAAAATATGTACATAGCTTACGAATTTAAAACATAATAAGCATAAGGGTGTGGTGATCCTACCTTACTCCAAGCTTTGGAAGTGATGAGGGTGAGCACATCTTCTCCTCCAAGCTTGCTCTCCAATCTACCAAGCCAAATCTAAGAGCCCCAAGAGAAAAATTACAACTCCAAAAACAAAGAATGCAAAAGAGAACCCCCAAAACTCTCATTCTTATTTTTTCTTATAGAATTCAAGTTTGAATTTCTTTTGAATGGGGAAGTGACACTTGTCACTCACTCATTCACCCTTCCAAACACACTCACCCATGTGTTCTCACACATGTGTAAGGACTTTGGAGACATCCAAGACAACATGGAGAAGTGGGAATAGAAAGGGATTAGTCCCCATCCCACTTCCCAAAACTTTATTTTCGTCAAACCTCTTTAAGGCCTCAAAAAGAATGCCCAATCATGAAACTGACTCAAAATTTTAAGTTAAAAATGTACCTAACCCATAGGTACTTGACGTAGGGACCTTCAATCTATAAAAAAACTTAAAAAACTTAACTTTTCAACCCCCAAAAAGTGTCCAAAAGGTTAAATCCGAGTTTTTCCATTTGGGTGGACAACTCCCCATTTAGATGGATTGACATGGCAATAAAAATCAATTTATAAACATTTACAAATAATGTCACTAGTTAATTTACTCAGGGTTCTTATAAGTTACCTCCAATTTCCATTGGCCATGGAAAGTGTACTTACACACTTGACTCACACGTTAATCCATCCAATAAATCATATATCAAAACATTTGAATCACCATTTCATATACACAAGTTTCCATCCAAATAAATAATATATCAAAACAATTGAATCATCATTTCATATAATCAAGTTTCATAATTTCACATAGCATATATATATATATATTTATCTCATATCATAACTAAAACAAACACTAATCACATATCATATCCAAGAATTTTTACCTTAATTTTCAAATTCATCAAATTACAATATGGTTCATTCACAACACATTTCATTTGTTCATCATTTCAAAATTCAAATTAAACAACCATAGTAACTAGCATAAACTTAGGTCAACCATCACAATCATCATACGAACTCAAATGTCTAAATACCATAATCAAATCATCATAAGAACTCAAATGTCTAAGTATCATGTCATCAATAGTATTTGTAACGCCCCGCCACACAACCCTAGGGGAAGTTGCAATTAACTAATCAAACGAACTAATTTTCTTTTTGTTTAAGTACAATTAACATGCAAGTTCACTACCCGATTGCCAACAACCCCTAAGGTTACGAGACTGGGTTTACTTACAACCCAAACAAGAAACATGAACAAAAGCCATAACATTTAATTATTTAATAAATTAAATACACATACATTCCATAAATAATAAATTACATCAAAGCATAATAGATACCACATGTTTTCAATTAACGATAATTTATAATACAATTACAACTCTCATTTCCTGAATGAGGTAAATCCAATAAGCATGATTACATATTACACAATTCCACCTTGATAACAAATGAAGGGTAATAAAATACAATATCAACTAAAATGAACAAAGCATGAAAAGAATCTGGATTCCCATGAGCTCTCCAACTAGAAATCTCATCCACATGAACAAGAAGAAGACCCAACGGATTAAGGTGCACATTCCACCCAACTATGTGATACCCGAAGGCTCACCCCCTATGCTAGGAGATAGTAACAAGGATTCTTAGACAAGACCATCTACCTCTAGACACAGGTTACACATAACTAGATTGAATTAAATACAAGTATAACATCACATAACACAATGGTTACAATGCTTCCAGAATTAAATAATCAATTGCATCACTGATACAAACATACTACTAACTTAGGAGAAGTGTCATCAGAAAGTCACATGGGATATCCTGGTAAGTCTTCCTAAGTCTCGGCCCCCATCTCGGGATATCCTAGAAACCTCTAATGACTCCTGGCCCCTCATGCAATCCAATGCGGAATCAATTATCTCTCGTAAAGATGAGATAATGATCTTTCCATTCCAGGCCTTCTCATCCCATCCCAAGTCTATACAAGCCCTTGCATCCATGAGCAAGGAAAAATTAATCTTGTTAAGTGTTTGATACAATCTAAACTCTAATAAGTTTATTTACATTATCACTGAATTAACTAACTTACAAAGAGTTACCCTAACACCACTTTGTGTGTCGGCCCTCATTGCAAGCCACTCCTATAAGACAACACGTGGAATAGCTCCACACCCAAGAGTACACAAGTGCAACCTAAGGAGAATAACTCCCTATCCATGACATAAAGTCAACACACCCCGTTCATAATAACTGGGTATCTAACTGGGTCCAATAAGATGCACTATCCAAGGCAATTCACAGGTTGATTAACAAATTATGACAACCCACACAATCACATGAAAACCCCATCTAGAAGACTTACATAACAAATAACTTCATTTTCCCAACATCACGAAAGAGGGAGATTTCATAACGAAAAGACAAATTAGGAAAATTACTATCCTAATTTAGGATTTCATAAATCCAAGCAAGGCGATAACATATTGCATGTAATAAAAAAAAAATAATTAAAATTATTTGCAACTACTCAAAAATAATTAAATTTACATTGGCAAGGTTAAGGAACCTAACTAATAATTTAATTATGTTTTCTCCAATTACACATAATAATAAAAATCAACTTTTTAAATAAAATCATTTATTATAAAGTCAATTTTATTTCAATCTATGATAATAGAATAATCATTTTAAAATCCATATATTTAAATATTTAAATATCATTTAAATATATGTTTTTAAAAATAAAATACCATTTTATATTCCAACTAATTTAAAAATAAATTCCAATTATTCAATATATATATAATATATATATTTAAATAATAATAAAAATATTTATTTAAATTATAATATTATATATATATAATATATACATATTATATATATAATATAAAATAAAATTAATAAATAAAAAAAACAAAATTAAAATTTTAAAAAAATGAATTTTCATTTAATTGGCCCCATGGGCCCCCAAAGGGAGAGGAGACGTAGCCAAAGGCTGCACCCAGCCTCCCCTATGGAGGTGGTGCTGCCTATGGCAACACTTCCTCGACACAGGGTGTGGGGAGCGCTGCCGTAGCAACACCCCTTCATTGGGGCATGGGCTATGTGCAGCCATGGCTATGCCCCGTCCCTGGCCTCCCGTTCACCCGCCCCACCCCTAATACACAATATTTATATTTTATTTATATTTTTTCAATAAAATTTAAAAAAGACAATCCCTTGTTCATAGAGATTTTTTTGTGTAAATTTTTTTTTAATAAAAACCAAAAAAAATCTCTAGCATAACTTCACCTTGTGTAAATATATATAAACTATATATAATTTTTCAAACACAATTTCCTAGTTTCAATTTCAAATTTAATATGAAGCATTTCAACACCCAATAGATGTTTTCTAATTTCATTTTGCTTTCATTCCATTTTTCTATTGTTAGAATTGAAGATTTCAGTTGCAATTTTTCATTTTCTACAAACAATCTAAATTTCTTCGAGATTTCAATAGGGTTTTCAAAAATATTTGCAACAAGTTTTCAAAACTAAAAACTAGATTTTCAAAACAATAAAAGAAGCAAGAAAAACATGTTTGAAGTTTGAAGAAGAATCTAGTGTTGAGTTGCAATTCAAATTCTTTCAAAAACCTTTTCAAATCTTCACTCCAATCCCAAGTGCATCCACAGCAAGAGAAAATCCTTTCCTTCTTCCTCACAGCCAAATTTTCAAGAACGAAATCCTCCTATTTTTCCCCAAATTTGGTCAATATACCCTAGAATATCCCATCCACCATAGTTATTGCTCCTCTATCTTATTTTGGAGATTTTTTTTTTTTAAATAAAAATTAAAACAAACAAATTTCTTTCAATATGACTTTATTTCTTTATTTCATTTTTTTAAATTTCTATTTCAAAAGGAATTTGGATGCTTTTAACAATTTTCATTTCCAAAAAATTTAACTTTAAAAATTTTCTTTTCAAAAACTTTAACACTTTTTTTTAAATTTTCATTTCAAAAAGAATTTAACAATTATAATTTCCAAAATGAATAACTTGATTTAATTCCACACAATTAATTTAAATAATCAATAAAATAAATCTAATCCAAGATTAGATTATTTTATTAATTAAATTAAATTAATTAATAATTTAAATAACATTTCTAACACTACAACTAGATTTATTTAATAAACAACCCAAATACAAAAAGGCATTTATTTACCTTTTTCAACTTGAAATTAAATAAATCAAGGAGAGATGAACAACAAAGAAGAAACTTAACCCGACTAAACCCGATGACACACTATGACTAGGGTGATGACTTGGCATGGAAAACCTAGCTACTATCTCCCAATCAAATACTATTGGCCAATGGACACATTCAAACCTGTGAAATCAGGTGGAGTCGTTGTCTTGTACCTGTCAACCTGTGAACAAAGAGTGTATCGAACATGCATAGATATATAGATATATATATATATATATCATTATAAAACACACTGTGAAGAGGGAATCTTGGAACCATAGGGCGCTCACAAGCGAGTGATACAATCTCGTCCCCTTCACTAATATAGAATTACTAACTGACGAATCTAACACCAATAATATACTCAAAAGCATAAAGCATCATTAATTAAATATCTGCTAAGCTAATTCAAAGCATGCCATAATGATAACATCAAAATAAAATACCATCACATCAAAATATAACATTTGCATCACTTAACAATTTGCGATCAAATAGTAACCAAGTACCATAGGCAAAGTATTAACAGAACAAAGCATAACAAAGAAAACACTGTCTGATCAAAACAGCTAAAATGGAGGGGTGCTAGAGTATCTCTAAGCATAATCAATAACCACAACTCAAAATAGTCTAAATACTAGGTGTATCATAGGGGTAGGCCTCACAGATTATATGGAATTGTTAAGTTAAATAATAGATTTAATTTCATTTGCATTCAACTCCACTTGTAGCTCATCATCTAGATCACTTTCTTTGCATGCACAATCAAATTCTTGTACATATTAGATTATATGGAATTCTTAAGTTAAATAATAGATTTTATTTCATTTACATTCAATTCCACTTATACCATCATCTAGATCACTTTGTTTGCATGCACAATCAAATTCATGTGTATTAGATTATACCAAAATTCTTTTGAGTTCAAGAATCTTTGATTTCATTTGTTCAACTAGACACTTATATGCTGTCATATACAATACAAAACCTAATGACTTTAAAAACATGAAAATTTTGCCTAAATTCTTAAATCATCTATTTCCAAAATTGAATTTTTAAGTTCAAGAACATTTCATTTCATTCAAGTTTATTTCTCCACTTATAACATCATATATGCAATTTACATTTAACCTAGAGCGACTTTAAAAATGAACATTTAGCTAAGAATTCCTTATCATCTATTTCCAATTGCATTTTTATGTTCCACTTAAATAACATTGAATCTCTTAGGAATTGACCTAGAAATTACATATTTGTATTCAAATTATTTCTATTTCTTGACCTATTTAAAGTCAAATTCATTTCTATAATTTAATTGTACATCCATCTTTTTAAATTTACAAAGAGCAACCATTCTAGTCCAACATTTTTATTTCAAAGGTTCAATGCTTACAATTAATCAAAGGATTATTTAAGCATTAATCAAGATTGAATTTAAAGAAAAAATTAATATGTGTAACTCTAATTTTGATCAAGAACACATTTAAGTAAAAAAATTAAGGTACAAACTTGCTAAATAAATAAAACCATAATAATGTACGACGTAAATCATAACAAGTATTCAAACCATAATAATGTGATGTAAATGTTAACAAGTGTATACCATAAGACATAAATGTATGTAATGTGATGTAAATCATAAAAAGTGTCTCCAACATAATAAGAGTTCAAACCATAATAATATAAAATATGTAAAATAACCAAAATAGAGGGATATCTAGTATGAATAGAATCATCTGATCCCTACCTCAATCTCTCCCTTGATCCATTTCTTAATCTCAACTGTTATGATCTCTTTCCTGATTCAAGCTATCTAGATCCCTATTCTGATCCAAGCTATCCTAATCCCTATCCTATGCCCCATCCCAAGCCCTACACAAGATCAAGTATACATGTAATTTAATTTAATACATGTGTGTGTACATATATGTAAAATTATCTAAAAATTACAATGTACAAGTTCAATGTGTTCAAATTTACATCAAGTAATTAAATTTTTTATTATTTAAATGTACCTTAGCTATATAATGCACAGGATCACCATCATGCTCCAAATTACCATGCTGCTAAAAAAAATTAAATACACAATTTCAATCATGAGTTAAAGAACTACTTTAAAATAAATTCTATTTAAAAATATATGTATGTACGTAAATTTTTAGAAAATAATATATATATATATATATATATCTATATATATATATATATATATATATCTATATATATATATAAATTATTCAAGTACCTATTGTGCCTCCTCGATGGCTCTACCAATCCCACTAATATTAGAAGAATGCTAAGACATTGCAACATGATTTGTAGTTGGTACTATCAGTACCAAAAATAAGCTTACTATATGTGCCATGAACAAGATTAGGTGCCCTATTAACTTCAACATGATCTGGAACATGCCGAGGACCTAGACAAGTTGTAGGATCAATAGAACATGCTACACATGGGATCCTATAGGTTGGTGTGGAATATCTTGTGAAGTTGCCACCTGGTGGCTAGTATGCGTAGCAAGATATCATTGTCTAATAAAGGCATGTACCTAATCAAGAAAGATCCCATGGTCCTCACTGATGACCTAGTAAGCTTCTTGTAAATCCAAAATGGAGACTCTACACACATTACACAAAGTCGTGTCATTCACATGGGCAATATCTGATGGAGTTAGTAGATCAACACGAATAAATGAATCATAAGATGTAGATGTATCCTTAGTGGTAGGAAGGCTAATCTATGACCATAATAAGTATCTACCAACACGATCAAATAACATCTAATCAATTTGTGTGGTAATAGTGGAAATACTATGAAAAATATGGGATCTAGTGGAGCATGTTGTTGATTCCCCTACTGTTGCCAAGTCCAATCGTTTTAGTAGAACCAAAAGGTTTTGACCCACTAATGCCCTCTTTTTCATGGGTGGTGGAAAATATTGATGTCTATACTTAGGTTTGTCAGATAACCTACCTCTACCTTGTCCAACATGCTCAAGATAAGATGTGTAGTCCACATCTATCTATAAATTAAACTATGCATATAACTGTTTGAAAAAACTATAGTGGAAACTCATAATTGTGAGGCCATCTATGATAATCTACCAACCATCTAGGATATATCAATGGGGCAACAAGCTCATCTACACACCTCATCACTAGATATCCTCTAATTGTATTTTTTCCTCTATAAAAGGGAACATGGTAAACACATTTTCTTGTGAAACTAATTTGCTAACATTTCTCCATTTCTCTATACCAGTAACACTCCTAGAAAGAGACAAATATAACTGCTCAATGCCCATATCATCATAAGGATTGAATAATCGAATTGTCCCAATCATTCATAAAATATCATTTATAATATTGACTAATCTATCTCTATTAGCCAAATTAGGGGAGTTGTGAATGGTTTCTAAACATCTCAATGCATTTTCTAATCTTCGAATACTCTCCTCATATAAATTTGATCTAGCCTGAGCATGTTTCTCAAACTAAGGAGAATGGTGGGATCCATCATCAGCCATTTATATGTGTATATATGTATATAAATAAAGAGATCTACATATCATTAAAATAAAATATATGATGTTAAACAAATTGTCAAATTTCAAATCAAAAACATATATTTAAATACAAATTTATCAAGTTTTGAAAAACTATAAAATATTTTTAACTTAATACCTAATGAGATAGAAAGTTATAGATCTATGAAATAGAACCTTCTACAACTTAGATCAACATAAGAAATGACAACTCCAAAGAGATTTGATATGTATATATGTATGTATGTGTATACATGTATATATTTCTCAATATGTATATATATTTGTATATACATATATGTATATATGTGTACATGTACATGTATGTATGTATATGTGTACATGCATGGCATATGTATATATGTATATATATGTATATGTGTATTTATGTATGTATGTATAAATATATGTATGTACGTACATATATACATACATATATTTATATATACATACACATATACATACATGTACATACACATATACATACATGTAAATATACATATGCATACATTTGTATACACATATGTATACACATATGCATACATACATACATACATATACATATGTATACACATATATATGCATACATACACATGTACACATGCATACATACATACATACATATATATATATATATGTATACATACATACATTTACATATGTATGTATACATACATATATACATGCACATATACATATGTACACACATACACACATGCAAGATTAAGATTGGGGTTATTTATTTAGAGTTAGGTTAGGTAAGGGTTATAATTTAATTAGGGTTTAATTAAGGTTCAACAATGGTTATAGATTAATCAAGGTTAGGTAAGATTAAAATAAGGTTAGATTTAATTTTAGGGTTAAGGTTAAAGTTGAAATAAGGTTAGATGAATGAGACAAAGGGTATATTTTATCTTATCATTTGTGCAGTCATTGTATATGACAATTTGCTACATAATATAGGTAGTAAGAAATTGCTGCTACCACAGTCTATTTTTTCCCTCTTTGGAGGGTTTATAGGATAAATATATAGTATTCTTAATTCTTACCTCTTCCTCTCTTGACTGTTATTTAACTTCTAATCAAATAGCATAGTACAATTTCTTATTTCATAAATTCTACAAGCTTAGGATTAAGAAATTAAGAATCAAACACTATTGAGCTTATAGAAACATTGCTACATTAGTGCAATGACTATATATACTTATTCTTTGAATCTAAACTCGGCTCTAAAATTTTCCTTTCGTCATCTAGTTGAGCACAAATCATCTAGATTTGAACATACATAAATGAGTCAATTAATCAAATATACAATTGGCTTTGTTTATTTTTAGCAACCAGTGTAAAAGTTCTTATGTTTTATTTTGGGCTTCATTAAGAATCCCTTATTTCTTACCTACTAATGGTATATTTTGTAGATACATACCCTCAAGAATGACCTTAGCATATATAAAACAAAAGTGCCAAATGTTTGTAAATTTAGTGATTGTCTCATATGACTTGAATTTAATGAGGGGCTTGAATTTTTCTACTTGACCTTAGCAAATAATGTTAATCTAGAAGAATTTGTAATGACTAAGGATGAGTTTTCTGGAGTAGATATAAAACAAAAATGCCAACTCATATTGAAATGTTAGCATTTAGTGATTGTCTCATGTGACTTGAATTTAATGAGGGATTTGAAGCTTACTTGACCTTAGCAGATGATGTTAATCTAGAAGAATTTTTAATTACTAAGGATGAGTTTTATACAGATATAAAACAAAAATTCCAACTCATATTGAAATTTTAGCATTTAGTGATTGTCTCATATGACTTGAATTTAATGAGGGGTTTGAAGTTTTATGCTTGCATTGGTGAGGCACATGTGTTAGTTTTCATCTTATTGTAAAATCTCAAGGTTGAATACTCTACAGACATTATTATATTTGTATGTTCCATCTCTAGACTAGCTCTAATGTTAGACTATACTTTTCCAATAAATCAAATAATTAGATTTGTTGTAAGTTGTGTAGTATACATCATTTCTGATAAACGTCCACAAAAATAGCTAGAGCTAACATTGAAATGTCAATAAGGATAACCAACATAACCAAATTATGTGTTGTAGGGAAAGGGAAAATTGGATCCCAAACAAAAGGGCCTCTCCAACATTATTCCCCAAATTAAGTGGGACAACACCAAGGGGTATGATTTCCTAAATAATCATTTTGAACCATAGCTAGATTAGCATCAAATTTGTGACAAATATGCATGTTTTTCATTGCTACCTTGAAACCATGGGTCGGGTACAAAATATTTGGCCTTATTCATTTATTCCCATAGTATATTTCAAAATGGCCTCCCTGTATCAAAACACTACATCTCTAGGTGTTTGTGGTTTGTAAATTGTTGCCAGGTTTGAATAATTCAATTCATTATGGAGGTCAAAAATTTTAATATAGAATTTAATATGCATGTGTGTCATTACTACCTTGAAAACTGGGGTCAAGTACAAAATACTTGATCTTATTCATTTATTCCCATATATATTTCAAAATGGCCTCCCCATATCAAAACCCTCCATCTCCATGTGTTTGTGGTTTTTAAATCATTGCTAGGTTTGAATAATTTAATTCATTTTGGAGGTCAAAAATTTTAATCCAAAATTTAATATAAAAAAATGGGTAAATTTTCTATAGGAATTGAAAAGTCTAGACTAAATCAAGAAAATTTGGTAGGTCCATAAATCCTTATCTGATCGAACCTAGTAAGTATGGATGTGTATCCATATTATGAAATTATAATAGATACACTACAATCTGTGGCTTCCACATTCCTTGATTCTAAGAATTTTGAGACTACTTACTACACAGTAGCATTCCCTTTTCCTCAAACTTAATAAACTCACTTGTGTAATATTTCAAAAATTTATTACAACAAAGCCCACACATACCAGGCATATTTTCCATTCAAGGGTTTATATCACCTGAAATTAAAAACCTCAAATTTGTAGTTTTCCATTCAAGGGTTTAAACAATTTACCAAATTTCAACTATTCAATCCAAAAAAAATTGTACTATCACTTGGTGGCGAGGGTTTCATATTGTAAAAAAATTATTAAAAATATCATTTCCATTCACGGGTTTATATTTTTCCATTAAACTATTCAAGCCAAAAACATAATACATACTACCATTCACATATAATTGCTAAAATAAAAACACTTGCACTGCCTTTCAAACTTCAAAACATTTGTTTCACAAATAGCGCAAACAATAATATGGAAACTATTGTGTGCCTATAATAAACCACTAACTATCTGAAAACCACTTTTTAGATCAAACAAAATCAAGAAAACCCCAAACTCCCACACGTAACCCATTGAAACCACAAAAAAAAATGTAGAAGAGCAGAAGAAGGGCAAGGAACTTGGGGTGTTTTATTAGCTTTTGTCAATGCTCAATCCCTAATGTGACCAACGTGCTCTCACCCGCAACACTTTTGAATGAACAAGCAAAAATGATCAGGCCCTCTTTTTTCTTAATAACACTGTTTTGGATGATATGTATTCGGTTAGAGGGGTTTTGGCCAAAACACTATCGACTGAAAATGTGTCACCACGTCTATGCCATGTCACTACCATGTGATTTTGATCGAAAGCTACTTAGTCAAATATCTTCCAGTTGGAAATGGTTCGCTTGAAACCATTTAGTTGGCTAAAAGTGTGACACACTATTGTGCTTTTACCCTAGAGCTAATATTTTGATGTAGGTTTCAAGATCTAATTCAAGCATTCAACTCAAAGATTCAAAGCAAGATTCAACTATCAAGATCCACATCCATTGAAGTCATTTCATGCAAAATCAACATCAAGATTTTAGATTTTCAAAGGTTCATACAAGGGTTTGGTGAGTTGTGACATTGAGTTGTTCATTCATCATTCCTCTCATGCTATTTCATTTTATTTCAAAGTTTAATTACCAAAATGGGGTTTGACCAAGGAAAACTCCCATTCACCTAACAAAACAACATTTTTCTCTCTTTTATGTGTGTTTACATATTTTAGGTGGAAGATCTATTTAAGAAAAAAAAATTTAATGTTGTCAAAGTTGTATTTGTTTTCATCATTCTTGCAAAATCATGAAAATTGACCTACAAAATTCATTTCTAGCTTTTTGACTGTGAGATTTGGGAACTTGGGAGTGTAGAAACAGGAGAACAAAACCCAAAAATAAATTTTCAGGAGCCCTAGTAGGCCCATTTTCCATAAGGAAAATGAGTCTTTAATGAGCCTTGAAAAATCACTTTTTGAGAGACGTACACAAGATTTATTCATTCTAGTTTCTCCCTAAAGTCAATAGGTTCCATCAGTTTTATGTTTAATCTTCTAAATTCACTTTATAAATCACAATTTGGAGTTTATTTTCTATTTTTAATCTTTCTCCCCAAAGTGTTGCTTGACCTAGACCCTCGTCCTAGCATAAAAGGGAAATCAGTAGATGCACACATTGACTTGATTCACCTCAAGGTTGATTGCCATTTCATGGTGTGGATCTCATTTCCTAATGAAATTAGAGAAATAAGACCCCTTTTCCCTCTTTGGATCTACTTTTCCATTTTGGGAAACTTTCCCACCCTATTTTTTGATGTTTCAGCAACTAACCCTTTAGGAATGATTTTTGTCTTGAGTTGTACCACTTCATTCCCAAATAGGGGTTATTTCCCTTTTTCTGTTTCCACCATTGATTACCATTCAATTATTTTTTTAATAAAATTCATCCATAAAATTCCTAAATTTATAATCATCAAACACCTTCCAATTGCATAATTGTCTACTACAATGAGAATTATTAACACCTAAACACTCTATTGAAAGAGAGCAAGATCAATATTCAACCAATACCTAGATGTAACAATAGCAAGAGCATCAAAATCAATATTTTCACTTCTATCCATCCATTTGATACTTGTGGCACCAAAAATTTCCTTTTCGTCCCAAACAACATTTCTATATGACCTTAACTTCTTAGGTAAAAAAATATGGTCAATGCTATGTCTATAATAGGTGAATGGTGTTCCCTAACTTTCCTTAGGTTTATCTATAAAATCAATGTCACCATCATGTGAAGAATGAAAAGGTTCATTATAAAAAAATTATGACACCCACATCAATAAGGTCTTATATTTTATCTCTTAGCACATGAAATTTATTTGTGAAATTAGAATGGAACCTATGATATACACAATAGATAAGTGGTAAAAAAATGTGTAGGAAATTTCTTACATGTAGGAGGAGGTCATAAGATAAACCTAAAATCTCAGAGGATGGATGGAAGTTATTCAAGAGATTTAGTAATCTAAGCATTGAATTATTCTTTATATTTGAATGTGATTAAACAAAAGTGGTTATTTGGATGGGGTTTACAAGAGAGAGTCAATAAAGTCTCTTAAAATGGTAATGGTATGAATGGATTAGTGGGTAGATTAGATGAATAAATTAAATTAAGAGGATTAGTTTCAAGTAGGGGTTGCTCACATATAATAGGAGTAGAGGTTTAAATTATGTCATGGAAGGGATCAAGTTATAAAATAGTTGGCTCAAAAAGTATCAAAGGAATAGTGAAAAAGGATTAACGAGAAGGTTTGACATCCAATATATGAGTAAGATTTTTTGGTGTAATTTTAGGAGAGCAATGAATAGTTTATCGTGATTCATGTTTTTCTTAAAAATAATGTGCTTATACTCATAAGAAAGAAAATAAGTGGATCGATCAAAGAAAGAAGAATCATGAGATGGGGGAGGAAGGATATGATCACCAAAATATTGGTGTGTATCCTCTTTTATAGGAGAGAATTTATTAATGGTAATAGGAAAGGTTGTGGGAGAAGATGGCTTTTGATAGGTTTTTTTAGAAAGTTCAAGAAAATATAGTGACATAGGAAGGGCTAAGTTTTTTTCATAAGAATAAAATGAATCATCGTCATATTAGATCTCATTGGGAAGGATAGAAAGCTTGATGAAGGGTAAAAGTACACACCTATGACACTTCTAGCCAATAGAATATTTTTGAGAAAAATAGTTTCACCCAAAGCTATATAGAAGTTATGCGGTGGAATGAGTTTTAGGTGAAATCCTTTCACTTGAAAATACTAACTAAACACATTTTAACTTCAATTTATGTAGAAGGTTAAATTTGAATGCAATGTTTCACGTTAAAGGGTTTTAGGAAAAACTATTTCACTTGTAACTATCCACATGGTAGCCCATGTAACAACTTAACCTCTCTTTTGGGGAAAATTCAAAAAAATATCAACTTAAACTCTAGATTTCTCACACTAGGGGAACTTTCATGAAAATATAAAAATACCCTTTTATAAAGCTTGGAGCCTAAAATCTTAAAACATGTATAAAATTTTACTATTTTGATTAGTTCTATTTTGGTATTTTAAGAATTGATTGCAATTAGGTTATTATAATCAACTATGGGGCTAATTACATTTTTTAAAAATATTAAAAAAATATTAAAAAATTAAAAATATATGATGCATTAGAGGTTAGAATCTTTTCCAAGAGGATATAAATGTTTTAATGATAAAAAAGTCAAATAAAATTTGATGTCCCGTGAGATCTACAATATTTTGATTAATTTTGACTTAAAAAAATTATTTTAAAATTAATATTCACCAAAAATTAGTCTTTTTAATGCACTAGATTTTCAAGTTAGTTTTTGATTAATGATAAATAGGTTTTGAAGGGGCCCTAAAACCTTATACAAAAAAGAGCAAGGGAAAAAAAGATAAAAAATAGACTACCCACCAAAAACACGAAAAGACAAGTTGATTATAGAACCATCAACAACCCATAAGCTTAAAACAATAAGCCACAGTTCAACAAAACCATTTGAAAAAAAAAAGAACAAAACAAGTGTCCATTAGAGAAGTTCCTTAAGCATTCTAGCCACTTCCAGGTCCTTAACAATAACCCTATCATCCATTTTCATGACCTCCTCCAGTTCCTACCTTGGCATCGTTTTGTGCTTCTTCGTTTTTCTTTGAGTGTGTACACTCATCCCCATGCCCAAGTTTGCGGTTTACAGCTCCTTATCAGCATTCTCCCCCATCTCCTTGTTTGTTATCTCACTAAATAGAGATCTACCAGTCCATTCCTTTTCCTTCTCATTTAGGAACACAAGCCCTTCAACAAAGGATTCCAATTTATCCTTGTTGAGATTGATGATCGTGTCCAAGTCTTTACACATCAGCCAATAGTTCTTTTCCAACATAGACAACCTTAGGCCATAATCTCTCTTCAATTGGCCATATCTTCCACCAAGAGGCCCATACTAGAATTTAGAGATTTAGCCAATCTGAAAATGGAATCCTTCTCCTTAAAACTTCTGAGCATAGTGATATTACAATGGGCAATTGTGTCATGTTTGTTATGGAGTTCATGAACCTCCTAAACCAGCCACATAAGCAGATCGAAAGAAATATCAACCCCTTTCTTACCTAGACTCAAGGATTGTGAGTAGTCCATGGCACCCCAGAATAAACCTCTCCCATGATGGGAGCTCATGAGAGGTTCATCATCTTGAAAACAATCAGGAAAATTAACTTTGGACTTACCCTTGTCTTTAGAAGTAGCACATAAATAGACTCTTCCATATCCACCACACTATTCACCTTTCTAGTAGTAGGGGTCCCTCCACCATCACCATATCCCAGGTCTACATTCTCAAAATTTGCCACCTCACTGACTTGGTTAACCCCTAAGACATCCAAAAGCTTTTTCACAACCTCCTTAGAGCACATCGGCCCCGATATCTTAGCATTCTTTCCACTATTGTTTGCCTCCTCAACTTCTTCACCATAAACTTCCTAAATTTTTTTCTTTACACATAGGTTGGAGGGATTTTCCTTTTTATTAGAGGGTTTCTTCCCACCGAAAGAGGGAGTGTAGTCTAAGTTAGTGTGGTACCCATCCGACCATGCCTCAGACTCCTCCTCAATTTATGTGCCCTCACTCTCAACTACCTCCTCAACCTAGCATTTCCCACTCCCCTTCTTTTTTGAATTGACAAAATCAAGAGGATGAGAGGCTTCAATAACATAGTTAGCCTTAATTTGATCCATGATAAGCAACATTAAACCATCATGTAAGAAATGGTTTCTTATAGTCTTTCTAAAATTCACAATCGTCTCTTCCAATGAAAGAAACAAATAGAAAGGGAAAGAAATAAGCTTACTATGACAAAAATGATTGATCATCACAAAATGATGACCATACAAGGATAAATACCTTCCATCCAAGGTGAAATAATTCATTAGTGCCATGGTAACCTCCTACTAGATAGGTTTAATCTTGCAAGCCTCACCATTTTGGATCTCTCTCTATCTTGGAGAAAAATCAATCTAGCAGCCCTCAAAAGATTTTTGTTTCTGTAGAACTTTCTACCTTTGGTTGACATCCCATTTACCTCTTTAATGAATTCCTCAATAATAGTGTTATCCCTACTAAACATGCTAAGAACCCGACCATGCCAGGAATCAACAAACTCTTTGGAAATGCTTGTTTTAAAGCCATGCAGTCTCTCCATGAAAGGGGTAACCCCTCCCTTCAACAAGATTTCCCACACATCAACATTGGCCTTGAATTCATCATAAGGAATTAGCTTTGTTTTGCACCTCTCACCACCCATCATCGAACACTTCAAAGATGCAGGGAGAAACAACAAACAATTGCAAATAAACACCAAGGTGAGAGGAAGAAAAGCACCTAGAAAGCGTGTGTTCTTTCCAAGTGTAGTACTGAGGACAATAATGGCAAAGAACCTATTGGATTTACAATTTGGATTCCCACAGATTCCAAATATCTTCACAAGTATGAGGTGTCTAATCAACCAAACATGGAAATGATTACCACACAAGCCTTTAGAGAAGGAGATGACTTCCTCCAATGAGCTAGGATTTGTCATTATTGAAAAAATTAATTAAATCAATGGGTAGGTTATCATTAGCCTCCTAGTATCTATCTAATCTCACCCCATGATTCACCATCCATTCATCCAACCCATTTTCCTCATGAAAGGCATGGGATATATACACCTTAATAAAATCATGCAACATAGCTCAAGCATCCACAATAAGGTTTTCAATAGTCCATGAAGGAGGAGAACAATTCCTAAGGTAGTTAATTATATTAAGAGAGTCCCCTTTGATGATCCCCTTCTCCCTAGCCAACTTTATGCCATGATAGGTTGTTGTTACTTTAGCAAAGTGGCTTTTCTAGATTCCAAAAGGGAGTGCCACCATTAAAACAATCCTACCATTGTGATCTCTTAACACTCCCTCACAACCTAAAAGACTTGGGTTGCCTTTAGCCAAACCATAAAATTTGATTTTATGCCAACTAGGAGGAGGAGAGTACCAAACAACCCCTTCCCTATTTGATTTATCTTTCTTTAGAGACTTAGCAATATCAAAATAAAGTTTCCATTGGTCTTCCACCCCAATACCATAATCAGAGACCATCACATGGCCTGGAATATAAATATTTGCAACCACTTGCATAAAATTCTCCATGATGGCTAAAACAATTTTGAAAAAAAGAGAGAAAGGGGAGAGAGAAGCATCCCTAAAGATTCTATTGTTCCTCTCCTTCCACAAACCCAAAACAATATGAGGGAGCACGAGTGACCATACAACCCGCAAGGAAGGATTAGTTGAAGGTGCCTACCATTGGATCCAAAGCTCCCAAACCAATGAAGGGAAAATCCACTCCACCCTCCATAGGTTGAGAAAAAGAGCCCACACCTCCCAAGAATAATTACAACGAATAAATAGGTGAGAACTATCCTCTGAATCCTTCTCACATAGATAGCATCTATTAGGCATGGAGAAGCCTCTTTTACACAAATTGTTAATGTTTAAGATTTCGTCTTGCACCATTAACCATAAAACATATTAATTTTGGGAATCAACTTCAACAACCAAACCAGACCCAACAACATCCTTGGCCCCACAATGTTATTGAGGGAACTAAAGTAGAATCCATTGAATACTTTCATTATAGAAGCCTTCTCAAAATCACCTTTTCCCTCTGAGGGGAAACAAGGATATGAAATTGAGACAACACTCTGTAAATTTTCTCTAGCTCATAGAACTCCTCATGGATCGTTCTCCACTCATCATTCACAATATAATCAGCAACACAACTCCCAAATTATCAAATACATAGATCCCTTAAGGGATCCATCCAATCAGCATCTCATAGAGGACCATGCCGAAACCACCAATCATCCCAAAAAAAATATCCCTACCATTTCCAATCAACCATTGAAGGTCAACAGAGACAACACCTCTAGTCCTGATCAAGGAATTCTAAAAGAAAGAGCTAGAGGGAGGAGAAAAATTATCCCTAAGGAACTCCCTAAATTTATCCACACGAGCAAGATACTTAGAGGTAAGAATCACTTAACAATCCTTCTCACCATGGAGGAGAAACCACAAATATTTAGCAACAAGAGCTGAGTTGAATAATTTAATCCTATGCAGACCCAAACCACCTTGGCTTTTGAAGTGGCACACATCCTCCCATGAAACCAAGCTCAATACCTTCTTTTACTCCACACCAGACCATAAAATCTTTTCCGAATACTTTCAATGTTTTCCCAAAAAATTTGAGGCATCTGAAATGGCTAAGGGCATACACTAGGAGATTTTGCAACATGGATTTAATCAAAACCAATTTTCCAACTTGACTAAGAAAAGCACCTTTCCAACTAGCCAACTCAGTATTACACTTGTCAATCAACCCATTTCGAAAGGAATTAGGAACTGAATTAGCCCCAAGAGGAAAACCAAGATAGTTGGAAGGAAGAGTGCCAAGCACACATAGAATAATACCAACAATTCTATGCATCCCATTTCGAAAGGAATTAGGAGCTGAATTAGCCCCAAGAGGAAAACCAAGATAGTTGGAAGGAAGAGTGCCAACCACATGTAGAAGAATACCAACAGTTCTATGCATCCTTCTTTCCGAGGTGTTGAGTAAAAAGAGTGTACTCTTGGGAAGACTCACCAGTTACCCTAAGGTTGGCTCATAATTCTGAAGGGTAAATTTGATGGTCTTGGATTCCACAATAGATGCCTCACCAATAATCATTGTATAATCAACAAATTGTTGTTGCGAATAGGGAGGAGATGAAGAAGTAGGCCTCAAACTGTTTAAAGAGCCCAAAGAAACATTCTACTACAAAGATCTACCCATTGTTTCTGCCAAAATTATGAAGAGGAAGGGAAAAATTAGATCACCCTATCTCACACCCCTTAAGCTCTTAAAGAAATTTGAAGGAGAGTCATTACCCAACATAGAAAATGACACTATTGAGGTGAGGCTCTAAATCAAGTTAACAAAGTTATTAGAGAAACCAAAAGAAGAAAGGATCTTAAATAAAAATATCCAATTCACATGATCATAAGCTTTCACAAGGTCAAGCATTAACAAAAACCAACCCTTTTATTAACCATCAATGAATAAATGTTTTCATGCATAGTAATAATGGGATCAAGAATTTTCCTACTAGAAATAAAGCCACTTTGTTGCAGAGAAATAATCAAAGGAAGAACCCTCTATAACCTTAAAACTAGAACCTTGGAAAATATCTTGTAAATAGAATTACAAAGGTTGATTGGTCTAAACTCATTGAAGTCCAAGGCACCATGAGTTTTTAGGATCAACACAATGAACATTGAATTTAATTCCTTCATCAAATTATGGCTACTAAAAAACTCCTTAGTAGCATCCAAAACTCCTTAATAGCATCCACCACATCCTTGGAAACAATTGTCCAGAACTCTTGGAAGAAGAACATGGGAAAACCATCAAGCCCAGGTGCCTTGTTCCTATAAAAGGAGAAAACAACTTTCTTGACTTCCTTTGTAGAAGTGATGCTACATAGTATGCAATTAAGATCATCCATCACAATTCTAGGAATTACATCCAACACTTGAACTTGAACTTCCATGGACGTGATCAAATATTCAAACAAGAGATTAGAAAATTAGGAAGTAGCCACCCGATGAGTCTCCTCATCATTCTCAATCAACCCACCATCCTGACGAATAAACTTAATACGATTGGAGGCTCAGTGCTTCAAAGTGGTAATGTGGAAGAATTTAGTATTCTTGTCAGCACAGTTGAGCCACACCACACACAACCTCTGCTTCCAAAAATCCTCCTTCCTGGCCACAATATTATGGAGTCAAGAAAAAAGCACACTCTCCTCAATCACTAGATTAGCATTATATCCTGATGCTTGAATATTCTTCTACACGAGATCAAGATCCACCTTGATATGGCACTTCTTCTGGAGAATGTGTCCAAAGGAAGCCTTATTCAAATTCCTCACATTAGCCTTCACCACAACCATCTTCTTAGAAATTTTGTACATAGCTGTCCCATCAAGCTGGATATCCCACCATGAGACAAGATTAGCTTGAAAATATGGATCAAACATCCACATCTTCTCAAACTTGAAAGGGAAAGAACACCTTCTACCAACCACCTCAGCTAAAAAAGAAATGGGGAAGTGATCCAACCCCAACTTGGTGACAATAGAAATGGAGCAAGAAAAATGCACCATCCACTCAGGTGAAAGGAAGGCCCTATCCAACTTAACCTAAATCAATGCATCACCAATCCTCCAATTCGACCAAGTGTAGGAAGCCTCATGAAGGTCAACATCAAACAAGGCATTGTAATTATTAATAGACATCAAATCAAATCCACTCTCATCATCCACCTAAGATCCACCCATTTTATCAATACAAGACAAGGGTGTATTAAAATCACCCATGACTGTAAGCCAGTGATCATAGGAGGAATCATCTTTGAAGGAGTTTAGATTCCCTTATAACCTCATACGAGCACTCTTGACATTAAGAGAATAGATATTAGATGCAACCCAAGAAAAATCATCCCTAATATGGTGAAAGGAGGTAGCAATGTGATTAGGAACCCCAAAGAGGGCCTTTCCAACCATAACTTTCATATTTCAAAAAGTGGTCACACCCCCCGAAGCACCATCTGCATCAAAACCATCGAGGCCACACTCCTTAAAGAACTTTTTCTTTAAACACTCTAGCCTTTCAATAGGCATTTTAGTTTCTTGAATCAAAATTATGTCTGATTTATGATCCCTCACTAGGTTAGCAAGGAGATCCTAGTTATGAGGTTTGTTCAACCCTCTGATGTTCCATGAGAGAATCTTCATGGGGGATTATGAGATGATCCCTTAGGACGCATCTCAACAACGTTTTCTAAGAGCCATCAACAATATGAACTTTTCTTTTTTTCTCCATATTTTTTTGCAAAGTGGGTCTCCCCTTGCCCCTTGGCTCCAATCCATAGTCATCTTTTAGATGATTCTTGGCAGCAACCCCCTGAGGAGAGGGGTTCTTCTTCCTATTTCTAGTTTTGACCAGCAAAAAAGGAGGCTCCTTAACCTGTAGAGAGCCCCCCAACTCATTCCCATTGACAGAAGAGGTGAGCACCGTATTTGAAATAATAGGAGACATAATAGCCCTAGAAGGCTCTTGCAACATTGAAAACTCTAACTCCTTACCAATCACCCCCACATTAGTGAACCATAGATTTTTGGGTTCCTATGGACTTCTCTTGCTCTTCTAGGGTTTTTCACTTAAAAGGAGAGAGATAGGGCCCAAAAATGCTAAGGGTTCATTCAAATTATGTTATGTAGGATGTTTTCTAAGCTAAATTAAGTAAACTAAATGCAATTAAATGGTTTATAAAGATGAAATATGAATGCAAAACTAAGATTTTAATTATGCTAGAAAACACACTGTGATATACAAATAATGAACTAAATGATGAAATAATGCAGAACAAAAAGAAATGAGATGAAACAAAGTGCACCTAGCCAATGTTTGATGAATATGGAATGTTTTGTATGCTAACTGGAATTACTAAAATTTCACAGTGGGACTCATTTGCCTAGGGTGGAAAATTAGTCCTACTAGTGAAAAAGTGTCAAAAACTAGTTTCTGATTGTCGAAATCTAGAATTTGAAAAAAAATAGATTTTCAGTCCTAAGATGGGACTCATTCACCACTGGTGGTGAATCAATCCTCTCCCAAATTTCTAAAAAATTAGGAGACAACTCTACAACACCAGATCTGGTAATCTTTGATTGTCGGGTTGTCAAAGTCAATTCTGCAGGAAATAGACATAAAAACTTCTCCAAGCCTGAAATATGAATGGGCTGACTTGAAGCACCTAGTTGACTTGTTTACCAATCTTCAACACCAAAAAGCTTGATAAATATGCACACAAAAGTCTACAAACACACATGCAATAGGGTGAAAATGGTTGAGGGTTAGCAAATAGGATTTTTTGTTGGTCAAACCCCAATTTTGGTAATCAAACCCTTAATGAAACAATTAAATGAAAGAGAATGATAAAATAATAACATGCAATTGCTATCAACTTACCAAACCCTTGATAATGCAAATTTGTGTTGTCAATGGATGATCCAAAGTGCTTGAGTAATGATTGAATACTTGAGATGATGGGTGAATGAATGCTTGAATGAATGTGATTGTAGGAGATGTAAAATGAGGTGAAAATAACTTATTTATACAATATTGTGCCTTAGTTTTCCATTCATACCTCATCACAGGCCAACATCAAGTTTTTTTAAATAAAAATCTGAAAGGAAATTTTAAATTTTTTGAATTTGGAGCCAAGGGGGACTCATTCGCCACTAATGGGAAATGGGTCCCACCTAGGACTTGAAAATGGGTGTCAATAATTATTTTGCATTTAATGTTATTTGTCAAGTTTACATTCAAAAATACACTTAATTAAGACATATGAGGGCATAAAGGGGTCAAATAAAGCATGAGAGAGGGATAAATAGTGAAGTTATTCCTAGAAAAACATGAAATCTCATTACAAGACTTTACAACACTTCAAAATAGGACTTGAGTAATGATGAAAAGGTGATTTTTAGGTGAATCGTAATTAATAGAGTCTAGAAGAATGCAGAAATGTCTTACAACACTTCACAAAACCTTCTCAAGACGTCATTATTTGAATTTTAGTACCTAAATATGCATGTTCAAGCCATGTTACAACATACAATTAGAGAAAAATAGATCAAACACCATGAAACAGGACCTAAAAGGCCATGAAAATGACAAGGGGCCATTTTTCTATGACACATTTAGCCCCCATTTTAATGAGGATGAACTTCTTCAAACTCGCACTAAAGTAGCCATGAACATCAAGAAGAGGGTTCAAATGCACTTACATTAGCAAGATGGAATGACATCAATCAAGAGGGATGAACAAGCCCCCAGGATGAAGATCCCATAGCAAACTAGACATAAGAACAAAGGAACACACAAGTGTTGACAATCAAATGAAGCTTTGATAGTCTATCCAACTAATTGTGGATTAGATCTAGGTTGATTGTTTGAAAAAGATAATGTATATTCACTTTGGGGCAACATAACACAAATGTTCCATTGGGTGAGAATGCCCAAATATACTCACTTTGGGGCCAAGAAAATTTTGGCTGTCTGAAGGGTGAGAAAGCCCAAAAAGATAAGATACATGTATGCTAGTTGGTATGCACTCACAAACACAAAGGTGGCTATGAGGAAAAGTCATGCCACTAGGTGTGCTTCTCGTTGAACCATATTAAAGTTATGCCTCTTGATAACTTTACCAAGGCACCACAAGGAAAAATGTAATGAACAAAAAGAAAGGTAGCACAGTCACGCAAGTTGCATTTTTTAAGGTGGCAAAAGGAAAAAATGTGAAAATGTAAAATGTTAAGTGTAAAATGTGAAAGATGTTCAAAGGAATCTTGTTCAATTCATGCAAGGTCAATCACTTGGGGAACATTGTGTTTAATGTCTCGAAGAGAGGAAAAATCAGAGAATAGTATATTCACAACTTAGGGGATGTAGTGCATTCCATTAGGCCACCAAGAGGAATGTAATATGCTAATATAGATCACAATTATGAAGGAAATCACACCCAAGGGTATGCGCAAGATCATCATGGAAAAAAAAGGCCCTTAAGTGGCAAAAAATTTAGAAAAATCAGAGTTAGGCAGCTTGACATAAAAATTTGAATAAGTTATCTATATTATTTCAAAAATATGTAAGAATAGAATCTCTAGAAAATTGAATGTAGTTTCTAAACTACTAGGTTTGTTTAAAAAGAAAAAACTATTTGGTGAAAATTTGAAATTTCAATGCAGTGAGTACTTAAATTTAAGGAAAAAATAAGAAGTAGGTGTTTGTCTAAAACCCTAACCACAAAAAAAATGATAATATTTTTTTATAATATTTTAGATATAAGTAGAGGATGCATGTCCCAATGTGATGCATATTTTTTGTAATTTTTTCCAAGTAAATAATTAATTATAAATTTTTATTACAAATTTTAAAAAATATAAAAAACTCGTATGTTTGACCACTTAACTTGGTCAAAACTTCATGAAATTCAATTTTTCTTTTTTTAATCCTATAGTATGCGAAGCACAAAATGTGACACTTTTTTTGGATTCAAAAAATGTGACACCATTTGAAACCTATAGATGTTTTTCAATCAACCTATCAATCAGGACTTTAGTCATAATTTGAATAGAAAATGAATAATAATTACTTATTAAATTCAAAGTAAAGCATAATTTATATTGGTGGAAAGCTGAGAATCTCCTTTAAACACCCTTTTCATTTCATCAATTTTGGGTAAAAAAGAAGTCATCAACCACATACCCATCATATTGCCACTTTTTGGCCCATCATGATCATGCACATACCCCCAATGTCATCTTCAAAGTAATGAACACATCGCATAAATGACAAGGCTACTCTAGGAATGAAGAATGCACCTGAATTATGGTAATTTATGCCACCCACTTTAAAGGAATTGCTACACATCGTTCTATGAGAAATTACTTTAAAGTAGCAAAGGAAAGAAAAAGAAAATAGAAAACAAGACATGAGAGCCAACTTGGAAAGACCTATGCGAAGTCATATGTTTCAAAATTAGGTTGCGTCATGTCAAGGAAAATGAAAAACAAAGAAAGGGAGTTGCCTCCCAAAAAGAGCACACCAAACACATAAGGGATCTATGGATTTGGGGTTAGTATGTTTGTTGCAGCAATGTGTTTATGAAAGAGCTCAGAACTGGCATCATTCCCCAAAGCACATAGAACTAGAAGAATAACACAAGGAGAGTGAAAATAAAAGAAAAATAAAGTTCATTTTGAGTCAACATGGAAGAGGCATTGTGGTCTCAATTCCTTGCACCATCCCAAAAAGGGAAATACAAGTGAAAAGAAAACAAAAAGGCGAAAGAAAAGTGATAACACTTTTGGGTCAACATGAAGGAGACATTTTGGTCTTGATGTCTTGCGTCATCCTCAAAAGAAAAACAAAAAGAAAAGGGACCATTTGGGTCAACATGGAAGAGACATAGGGAATCTCTACTCTTTGCATCATCCCCAAAAGGAAAACACAAAACAAAAGTGAAAAAGAAAAAGACCTTGTGGGTCAACATGGAAGAGAAATAGGGAATCACTATGCTTTGCACCATCCCCAAAAGGAAAAAACAAAACAAAAGTGAAAAAGATAATGTACGACAACTAGAAGAATAGAGGTATGAATATAAGAAGTGTACAAAGAGAGGGAACATCAAATGCATGATACGGGGGAACATGATATGCACATGAAAGAAAAATGTGAAGGAACAAGTAATGCAAATGTAATTCAACCATTAACTAAGTTATTGGTTTCTCAATCTTAAATGGTTTAGCAAAAAATGAATAACATAGTTAAGAGACAAAGGAAAATGCATTACAAGGACAAGGCTAACAACTTCTTTCCCCCCACAAAGTGTAAAGGAAAGAATGAGCTGAGGTGGGTGATGGGAAAGGATCATGCAATAGTGAGAATAGGGAATTCTACAACTGGGGCATGATGAAGGAGTTTTGATTGTTTTAAGGTATGACGGGGAAGAAATCAGTATCAGTGAAGTGATACTTATCCAATATGTCCTTCAATGTCTGACATTCTTCCATTCGATGACCAAGAATATGATGATATTTGCAAAATGGTATGTTAGAGTCTTTCAGATGAATAACCAACCTATTCATAGGTGGTAAAAGTATAAGACCTTTGTTTAAACTAGTACACAAACAACAATATATGACTAAATAAACTACTAAAAATTACATATAAATGACTAACTTTAGTCACATGACTATTAGTGGTTTGTTTGTAGTCATTTATAACACCACTAAATTTATGACTAAACAACTTTAGTCATTTATTTAGTCATTTATTTAATCATATAATTAGTCATTAATTTTAGTCATGTGACTATTTTAATGGTTTATTTTTAGTCATTTATAACACCATGAAATTTATGAATAAACTATTTTAGTCATTTATTTAGTCATTGATTTGGTCAGTGATTTAGTTGTTAATTTAGTCATTTATTTAGTCATGGTAGTAATTTGTGTGAGAGGGGGACCACTACATGCAAGACCCCATGTCATGAAGGGTCAAGATGCGAGAGGCTTCCCTAACTTACCTCAGCTAAGTGCAATTTTTAGGGTATGAGGATGAGAATGATGAGGATTATTGAACTCTACAACCACTCGTCAATCTTAAGTTTTAAGGTTGGGCTAGGCGATTCAGTTTTTGAGTCCAACTCTGTGCCTTAGGAAGCTCTCTGCCCAAGGATGTCAGTGCGGACCTCAAATGACAGTGTGACATGCTAACATCTCAGAAGTGTGTTGTAGTCTATACGGTTAGATTACAATAGATACAAGGTTGAACTCACTAAAATGACTAACAACCTAGCTTAACAACTTCTAAGAGAACAAAACAACACTATAAAATGTGAAAAGTACAAATAGAGGTGATAAAATAGATATACGAAAGCTAAGGTGATGAAGATGATCTCGTAGAAGAACCTATTTTCCAACTAGCTCCACAAAGTGTGTCCACCTGCACACAATAAGAAAGAATATGTTTGGGGGGGATGTATAGGGGCCTGCCTTAGTTAGACCCCCGTTTAGGTGTTTCCACCGCCACAGATAGCCAAAATAATGAGATAAAGAAGCAATGTAATGAAAACACAAAAACTAGAATGCAATACTATGCTACTCACCAAATGATAGAGTAGAGGAGAGGGAAGCTTACCACCTCCACGAAGAGCACTCAAGGCTATTTGGGGGAGAAATGAGAGGAACTCAAGCCTCTACTGCAAATAGCATGGTCCCAAACATGCTCTACCAAGTTGATGGAGTGTGATGTTGCTGCAATGGAATTCTTGGAATGCTTGGAAGTGAGTGGAAGTGAGCTTGTGAGAGTGCAAGAGTGAAGGTTTAATCTGTTGAAGATTTTTGAAGAGTTGGAATGCAAGTTCAAGGAGTGAATATGAAGTGATGAGAAAGAAAATGACCATATTCTGGTCGATTGGCCGAAGGAGGCATTACAACTTTGCTGCAAATGGGAAGAGTAATTCCTCTTCTAGCTCAGCTATAGGAATCTTCTAGGGACATAAAAATAGGCTCCACATGGACCACCAACAACAGGATTAAGAAAATTTAAGCCTCTTACTTTGGTTTTCTAAAGTGTATAAAGGAAAAAAGGGGAATTGTGCCTTGGGTGAGAATTCTCTCTTATACAATTTGTTTAGTCATATATTTAGTCATTAGTTTAGTCATATATTTAGTCATTAATTTACTCATTTATTGTTGTTAACTGGTCATTTATTTAGTCATGGTAGTGTACAAGAGTGAAATTTCACCCTAGACATAATTCCCCTTTTTCCCTTTATACACTTTAGAAAACCAAAGTCTGAGGCTTAAATTTACTTAATCCCATTGTTAGTGGTGCACGTGGAGCCTATTTTGTGTGTCAATGGAGGCGTTTCTATAGGGGATGCCTATGCAATGAAAAAAAATTCACATGGCACACTTATGTCCTTGGAAAATTCCTACGGTTGAGCCAATGGAGGCATTACTCTTCCCATTGGCAATGTAGTTGCAATGCCTCCAGCCAACTGACCCAAATATGGCCATTTTCTTCCTCATTCCTTCATATTCACTCCTGGAACTTGTATTCCAACTCTTCAAAGCTCTTTATCACATCAAGATTTCATTCTTGCACTCTCACATCCACTTACAAGCTCACTTTCACTCACTTCCAAACATTTGAAGCATTCCATTGCAGCAACATCACACTCCATCTACTCGGTAGAGAACATTTAGGTCCACGCTATTCACAACAGAGGCTTGAGTTCCTCTCATTTCTCCCCCAAGCAGCCTTGAGTGCTCGCGGTGGTGGTGGTAAGCTTCCTTCTCTTCTCCTCTATCATTTGGTGAGTAGCATAGTACTGCATTGTAGTGTTTTTTTTTTCATTACATTGCTTCTTTATCTTGTTCTCTTGGCTATCCATGGTGGTGAAAAAACCTAAATGGGGGTCTGACTAAGGCATGCCCCTATAAAGCCCCCCCACAATTTTCTCTCTTACTATATGTAGGTGGACACACTTTGTGGAGCTAGCTAGTGAATAGGTTCTACGAGATCGTCTTCATCACCTTAGCTTTGGTATATCTATTTTTTTTCCTTCATTTGTGCTTTTCATATTTCATAGTGTTGTTTTGTTCTCTTTGAATTTGTTAAGCTAGGATTTTAGTCGTTTTAGCGAGTCTGACCTTGTCTCTACTATAATCTAACCATATGGACTACAATGCACTTCTGAGATGCTAGCGTATTGTGCTGTTGTCTGAGGTCTGTGTTGAAATCTTCAGGCAGAGAGCTTACTGAGGCATAGAGTTGGACTCAAAATTTGACTTGCCTAGCCCCACCTTAAAACTTAGGATTGATGAGTGGTTGTAGGGTTTGATAATCCTCATCATTCTCATCCTTATACCTTAAACATTGCACTTAGCTAAGGTAAGTTAGGGTACCCTCTCGCATCTTGACCCTATGTGACCTAGGGTCTTGCACACGATGGTCCCCCTCTCTTACATTTTTGGTGAACCTAATGTGAACCAATTTCTATTCATCTATCAGTGTTGAGGTTTCCCTCGGTTGCTTCACAATTGTTGTGTTCTCAAGGGTTGGGAAGGTTTATGAGCGTCACAACCCATTCCACAACTTTTGGGCATATCATGAGGAGACTTGTATGACACCTTCTGATGGATAGAATGAAGGTCTCGCTTGGTATCTCTATAGGCTTCTTCTTTGGTCCCACCATTAGTTAGGTTGCACAGGAGTAGGTGTTGAGAAGTGAGATGGGATTCACTGATGAAACCAATCACATACCCATTCCTCCTGTGTCCCCCACACCATCATTGATGGATGAGCATGAGTTCATTCAAATCCCTATTGAATATGTGTCCACTCTTACAAAGGGGTTGGGCGACCTTTAAAAACATCTAGAAAGAAATCTGAAGATGGCTCGAGTTGCTCAGGTTGTCAGTGAACTAAAACATATGATGAATAAAGACCGAATAGGCATAGAGCTTCTAAGTAGTCTCTTTGGTATTGTCGAAGCATGCGCCCCTTGGAGCAACTCTAGTTTTGCACAAAGATTCACCTTTGAAGAACACAAGAGATAGCTAGGAGTATCAATGCCTCCCACCTCTATCTACATGGCTAATGTGGTCCCTCCCATTAGTATCCCTTCCATCCCTAATCAACCTAAAACTATCAAGGTGAATAGGGTCCTATTGGGCTTTAGCTTTACCCCTTATGTCACCTCCGGTGGTGGAGGTCTTGGTAGAATAGGTGGTGGAGGCTTTGGTAGTGGCGGTGGATTCAATAGCAGAGGTGGTGTTGGTGGAGGTGGTTCCAACGAAGGTCGTGGCAATGGTTTTGGAGATGGCCCTACTGGTGATGGTGGCTCTAGTAGTGGCTCCGGTGGAAGTCACACTAGTGGCAGTTCTAGAGGTGGAATTGGCAGTGGCTCTAGAGGAAGTTCCTTTGGCCCTTTATCTTCTAATGACCCTATTTTGAACACTACTTCTGAATATGATTAAGATGTAGAGTTAGTTAGTGAGCCTTTCCCAAGCCTTTTCCCAACCTATTTTCTAGCCTTTCTTCCAACATAGCCCACTGTCAGTTGTCATCTTTAACACTCCCTTCCCTCAAGGAATGGAGATTCCTAAATTTGAGAAGTTTGGTGGTAAGGGGGATCCACAAAAGCATGTGTTTTCCTTTAACGCCCTCTGCACTGACTTCTTCCATCATGACACCTTGATGGCTAAACTATTTCCCTAATCTCTAAAGGACACAACACTCGAGTGGTACTATTCCTTGCTTGAGAATTCTATTTTCTCATTCAACCAACTTGTTAATAAATTCCTTAGATAGTTCCAAGCAAACATTAAGACAAAGATAACCTTCTCAGATCTCGTCCAGTGTAAGCAAGGAGACAATGAGAAGATTAATGATTTTATATTGTGTTATCAAGCACTTCTTTCACAAATCTTGTATTAGCTACCCAATTTTGACATGTAGAAGGTGTTCATAGGGAACTTGCAAAGGCCTTGGCAAGAGAAGTTTTCCCTTATGCAATACCCTTCTTTTGTGCATTTGTGTGCAGCCTTACAAGAATACCAATGATAGATGATTGCTCAGTTCAGAGGATATTCCTCACACTCTCGTTCTGAAGGGAAATCCATCATATCAATCTCTAGAAGGGGTAAAGCTGTTGCAAATGTAATAGCCATTGTTGATGACAATGACCTCAAATGTAACCAGAAATTCATGAAGTTGTTTGAATCTTACACTTTCATCTTGAAAAAGTTGTTGAAGGATAAGATCGTAACTTTGTCGGTCCCTAAACCTGTTAAGGAACCCTATCCTAATTGGTATGATGGGAGTGCTTACTGTCAGTACCATCACGTTAATGAATATGATACCAAATGTTGCATGTAGTTCCATCAAAGATACAAGACCATATCAAGGATGGTACCATTTGTCTTAATGGGAACAAACAAAACACTAACAAATTAGTCACGAAAGCTAATAGTGAGTTGTAGATATACATGGACCCATTTCTGTCACATTGTACCAACATGATTATTGATGCCACTAATCATGTTCCTCAACCCAAGGCTTATGTAAACATGGTCACAATAACTTCTATTGTTCCCCGCACTCAGTTAACTGGATATTACATTTACAGTACAAGATCTACCCTTAAATAACAAGCCTTCACCTCTTTACATTCCCTCTCACATCAATGGTAACATTGTGACAGGAGTCTTGATAGACTCCGTGAGTTGTGTGAATGTTATTACCGGAGAAACATTAGTATTGAACTCATTGCAAAAAGAAAAGTATGAAGAAACAAAATCTTCTACCCATACCCATTATGGTATGAGTGTTAAACCTTATGGCTTGATCTCTTTGTCCATCTTCATTGGACCTAGGACTATTGACATAGTCTTCGATGTCATCTTAGAGTTGGACCTCTTCAAATTGAAGCTATGAATTCCTTGGTTGGCTTCCATGAATGGGGTTTCATCCGTTATTCATAAGTGATTAAAGTTTTCCCATGAGGGTGTCATGCATGTAGTGCATGATATCGGATATCAGCCTTCAATATCTCATGGTGGATATTCACTAGATCACTTTTGGCCCTCCCCGGTTGGTCTACTTCCTCTAAGAAAAGACATACTTTACAATAATTATGTGAAGTACAAAACTAGGGGCAAAGGGGAGCCAAAGCTAACACTTCTTGTAACAAAAAAATTGATCACCTCTTCTTCACAAGACAAGAAGAAGGAGCCCATGCTTAAAACTACTCCTTCTCCAAGAGAGAAAGAGAATTCCATGCCGACCCCTTCTCCTCCCCACAAAGGTAAAAAGAGGGCCATACCATCTACTCCCTCTTCCGCGAAAAAGGATGAGAGGCCCATAACAGCTTCCTCTCCTTCTCATAAAGGTAAAGAGAAAATGACATTTTCTCAGATTTCCTCGTCCTCTCCCCTTTCCTGGGAAGAGTAATAGATGAGCAAGCCTGGTGGTTATCCTCTGAGTCTAATGATTCCTTCTTAGCGTAGGCCCAAGATTAGGATCATGGACCTCCCCAATGAATTTCCCATACCATGGTACTACTTATACATCAAAAAGAAAGGTTCTCGTAGAGAATTTGATATGCAACCTCCTACTGCTCCTACTCCCAAGGTAGTGAGTGGAAAGAGGCCTACTACCAAGGCTTTGAAGTCAACTCTTCATGTCACTCCTCAGCCTGCTCCCCTTACTCCTATACAGGAACCCATTCCTCTACCCAAAATGACCATAGTGAATGTACCTATGGTTGAGTAGGAACCTCCCATCCCTTCACAAGCTCCAGCTTCTAACTCCAAGAGTCATAGAAAATTCCTTGCACATGAGCACAAATGCCAATGGAATCTCTCTTGGTCAAGTAGGTCGCCTCACAAAAAAAGGAGGAGGGAACAACTGCTCCTATTTCAGGATCGCATACAACATCCCCTTCCTCCCTTCCTGTTGTTTCTCTTCAACCTGATCTGCTCATGACTTCTGTTGTGAGCACAAATGTGCCTAAGACTAAATGGGTACAGGTGTTTATTGCTCCTTCAATAGAGCCACCGTTACTGATGTTTGTCCTAGATATTCAACCCTTCCCAAATCCCATGGATATGGTTAATAGTTCAGTTGTGTCCATCATGGTTCTATCCTCCTCTTCTTCTACACCCCTAGTTTTGTTTGTGGGGAGTTCATCTCCTCCAATGAATAAGGAGGTGGAGGTTGGTCCTTCTAGCAATGAAGGACAGAAGAGGACTTCACCTTCTTTGCAAGCTGGCCCTATGATGACTTGTTTTGTCCTTGTGTAGAACTAGTCCCGACTTCCCCTCATTTTGTCACCGCTCCTGAATCATTCGACGAGCCTAGTGGTGGATCTTAGGAACAAGTTGCACCATTCACTAAGGATAAGCATGACACTCCTATAGGATGCATGTTTAATTCCGTGGATGAAATCTCGAACCTATCAACAATCTTTATAAAATCACTAACTTTGACTCCACCAAATCTTGGTGGAGAGGACCTTGAAGGGCCCTCTTCCTTGGCCCTTATTGTGGGAGGGTCTAATGCTCCTCCTCATAACATTCCAACCTTCTAGGCTCATCCTCCTTCCCCTTACGAGGATCTAGATTGGGAAGCAGAAGACCTCTTGGCTGATCAATGTTAGGAGGAGGCCCCCCTTCTTGATCTTGTGTGTTTGTGTGTTTTGTGATGTGTTCCCCCATACTTGTGCTATGTGTGCCTAGATGACCCTTGTCACCCTTGGTGCTTGGATACAAGTGTATTTTTTGTGTCATGAACGTTCTTCTATTTGTACCATCATTCTTCGATGTTTGTGCTTTATTTTTGATAAATTGGGGATGATGCAAATCATTGGGGGCATTTAGGCTTTCCTTCCATGTTGACCCAATTTTTTATTTTTACTTTTTCTTTCATGCATTCTTCTTGATCTAGTTGGGGATTTATTATCTTACGCCTTGAATTGCAATTACCTATTACTATATGACCTTGAACATATCTAACCCTACTAAACCAAATCCCCCTATGTCCTCTATTTTTATTTTCCTTTTCTCTTTTGCTTTCCCTTTATCTTTCTCTCTTCTTTTTTGAGTTGTCCCTTCTATGTGTGACAATGCTCTTCTTTAACACTTTTATTTTTAGAAAATGAATTTGTTGCTAATGAATCTTTTATTGAAAGTCTATAAAATTTTTCCCTTAGAGCTACATTCTCAACTTGGAACCCTAGCGGAATTTGTTTCCTTCATCACGGGTTCATAGAGAAAGGACTTGAAGACCTTCCTCTAAAGTGGGAACTTCTTTGACTTCCCATCGCATGGGGGCATGGACTTCCTTTCAAATTCCTTGATGAAGTGAGCATCTTTCGAAAGGATTCCTTGATGACGAATCACTCTAAGGTGAACAATTTCTTTTGAATTGCGTGTCCCTTAAGCAGACCCCCTTTCTTCTTCACGGCAGGTTCCTTAGGGACCCTTTCTTCAAAATCCTTTGTAATGAATGGAAATTTTCATGTCTAGCCTAAGGGTAGCTCGACTAGGCTCATTTCATTCACCCTTTTGTGTCTTGTTTGGGGGAAACCTAACTAGACCTTACTTTCCAAATAATGTGTCCCTTGAGTGAACCCCTCTCCTTTTGAAGGGTTCCTGAGGGACCCCTTTGAAAGTTTCATGATCTGTGTGATTGGCCACTTCTTGTCATGCTCTATCTATGGGTAGACATGTCACTAATTTAGACACACTCTATCTATGGGTAGATGTGTCACTGCTCTAGACATGCTCTATCTTCAAGTAGACATGTCACCACTTTAGACACACTCTATCTGCAGGTAGACGTGTCACCACTTTAGACACAATCTATCTGTAGGTATATGTGTCACCACTTTTGACAGTTTCTATGTACGGGTAGAAATGTCACAACTTTTGACATGTTCTATCTGTGAGTAGATCTGTCACCACTTCTTGAATTTTTTGAATCTGCTTCCTTGGGGCTTCCTCCATGCGAGAGATCTTGGGGGTTGCCTCCTTGTGGGACTGCGGGCCTATAAGATTCTTTGTTCCAACTTTATAGTTTCTAGCAGCTATGGAGTCCTTCACATCTCCTACACCTTCGAGTATGCCAGACCAAGTACTACTTCCTCGATGGTTTAGGTATAATTTTCTAACCCTACTCTCTTCTTGATCTACTTTACCAAGCACTCATCAGTACTCGTGCTTGGTATGGGGGAAAAATGTATAATAGTGAATTTGCATCCTATACGCAATTCCCCTTTTTTCCTTTATACACTTTAGAAAACCAAAGTCAGAGGCTTAAAGTTACTTAAGCCCGTTGTTATCAGTCCACGTGGAGCCTATTTTGTGTTTCAGTGGAGGTGTTTCTTTTGGAAATACCTATGTGATGCATAGATGTCTTCATAGTGCGCTTACATCCTTGGCAGATTCCTACGACTGAGCCAACAGAGGCATTACTCTTCCCATTGGCAACAAAGTTGTAATGCCTCCTTCAGCCAACCTACCCAAATATGGTTGTTTTCTTCCTCATTCCTTCATATTCGCTCCTTGAACTTGCATTCCAACTCTTCATAGCTCTTCATCACATCAAGGTTTCATTCTTACACTCTCACATCCACTTACAAGCTCACTTTCACTCATTGCCATGCATTCCATTTCAGCAACATCACACTCCATCATACTTGGTAGAGAACACTTGGGACCACACTATTTGCAGTAGAGGGTTGAGTTCCTCTCATTTCTGCCCCAAGCAGCCTTGAGTGCTCTTGGTGGAGGTGGTAAGCTTCCCTTTCCTCTCCTCTATCATTTGGTGAGTAGCATAATACTGCATTGTAGTGTTTATGTTTTCATTACATTTCTTCTTTATCTCATTTTTTTGGCTATCAATGGTGGTGGAAACATCTAAATGAGGGTCTGACTAAGGTAGGCCCCTATATAGATCCCAAGAATTTTCTCTCTTGTTGTGTGTAGGTGGATGCACTTTGTGGAGCTAGCTAGCGAATAGGTTCTACGAGATCATCTTCATCACCTTAGCTTTGGTATATCTATTTTATCACCTCTGTTTGTGCTTTTCATTTTTTATAGTGTTGTTTTGTTCTCTTAGAATTTGTTAAGCTAGGTTATTAGTCATTTTAGCAAGTCCAACCTTGTCTCTACTTTAATCTGACCATACAAACTACAACACACTTCTAATATGCTAGCGTACCGCACTGTTGTCTGAGGTCTACATTGATGTCCTCAGACAGAGAGCTTCCTAAGGCATAAATTTGGACTCAAAAAATGACTCACCTAGCCCCACCTTAAAACTCAAGATTGATGAGTGGTTGTAGGGTTTGATAATCCTCATCATTCTCATCCTCATACCCTAAACATTGCACTTAGTTGAGGTAAGTTAGGGCATCCTCTCGTATCTTGACCCTCCGTGACTTGGGGTCTTGCACGCGGTTGTCCCCCTCTCTTATAGGTAACCATTTATTTAGTCATTAATTTAGTCATATATTTAGTTATTAATTTAGTCATATATTTAGTTATTAATTTAGTCATATATTTAGTCATATATTTAATCATTAATTTAGTCGTTAATTTAGTCATTAATTTAGTCATGTATTTAGCCATTACTTTAGTCATATATTTAGTCATTACAAATAAAATATAACTTAATTAATCCTCACAAATTTATACATATAAACTTCAAGTATCATAGATATTCAAATGTTAAAAAAAACCATGAAATGAAGACTAAAATGCCTAAACAAATATGATTGATCAGACACAAACAAAAATAGATTACAAATCAAGAGGAGCCACAACACAATATTTATGAGTGGAGAAAAAACCACTCTAAAATTTTACTTCATTAAGCCTCATTAGCAAACCAAAATCTCATTGGTTACATTCAATGTCTTAGTGAAACTGTACAACTTACAGAAACTATATAAACAAAATACTCCTATTTTTATATACTTATACTACTTTCCCCTTCCTTAACTATAGCCCTTTTGGAAGGGAAGCAACCTCTTATAGGGGCATGACCCATATAATCCCCTTGAAAATCCAAAACTCTCTCGCTACTATTGGTTTTGGCTCCTCCAAACTCTTCCTTTTTGGTATTCACCTTTCACTTCTCCAATTTGGAGCTACATCCTGAAAATAAGGTTTCGAACTTTGCACATCAAAAACTCAAAAAAGTCAAATACAGGAGAAAATTTGTCATTATTTATTTGCATGGTGTTGTTTTATTAAGATATCAGGTTATTGAATAATTGATCTAATAGCTGATTTTTTTATGAATGCAAGTATTCTTGTATATTCCACACCTTGTAAATTTTCCATAGGTTATAAATAAAGGGAAACCTCCCTTGATGATTTTAACAAAAAGTATAGGATGTTGCACTTACATGAAGTATGTTCATTGGGTTGAAATCATTTGTGACCTCCCCTTATGACATGTTCATTGCCATGACACTCAACCCTCCATGTAATGTTATCAAATTTATGGAACAACCTTATACCAATTAGAAGGCTAATTTGAATCGTTAATGATAAAATAATAATAACAAAAAATGAAGAGCTTGCCACAAAAATGATCATTAATCAGGAAGAGAAAAAAATTTAAGACTAAATTTTAGTACTAGAGGTTGATAAGTTGTTCTCAACTGATATTCCATCTAGAAAAAACCACCAAAAAAATTCTAGGTGAGGTCGTTCAACTACATCTTTCACAACATCAGTTACAATAGGAGTTACAAGTACTGAGAACAAAAAACCTATCATAGACTTGGATCAAAAATTTTAATTTATGATCAGTAGCTATCCTAAATCAACTAAAATAGGAAACCATTTATACAAAGATAGAATGCAAAGCAAATAAGAATGTTACCTAGAATAGCATGATGCAACTCATTAATTTTTTCTGTGAAAAAGGTAGTAGATACAAATTACAATGGATGGTACAACTACTGCAAGTATCTGATAACAGTTAACACCCTTCTTGAGGACTCAATCTGATTGTAACCTTAATTGATATTCCTATACCAAAATGAAAAACTCATATAAGACTTTGGCATGGCCATATAAGAACAAAAAACAAAAAAATATATCACAACTGTACATCTTCTCTTTCATTCCCACCATGTTATAGTTTCTCTAATTTTTTTTAGTTTTTATCTAAACCTCTATATACTACAAAGTACAAACAACCCTTTAAAAGAAAATACAACACGCATTCAAGTGGCCTAAGAATTAAAAAAAAAGATCAGCTAGTGACTTCTTCCTATATTTTAGATTATTTTTGCTTTATTAAATTGAGCATCATATACAAAAACAAACAACATTGGACAATATATTATGCACCATAAACATATAATCATTTAATACAGTAGAAGTTTAGAGGGTTTTTCAATATATTCACAAGAAAAATATTAAAATCAAATTTGTACTAGACAATTGCATGTATCATAGCCACTGAGCAAAGAGATAATGAAGCATTCTCCAACTCTTATTACAACAAGAGATCATAACCTACCAGATCCTCTAGCAACTATAAATGCAAGGCCACACCCAACTAACTTCTACCTCAAAATGCCCTAGAATTACAAAAGCATTGTTAAGTAACATAGAAAAACAACAGGTTGAAATTTCACATCTCTAAGAAGAAATCAATATAAGAAAATTAGTCATGACATATAATGCACAAGTGAATAATCAGCACTGGATTACCTCACAACTAAATATCCCAAGACGAGCTCTCTTACTGACCATATTTGTTACCATCACATAATTAAGTGAGCAAATGAATGCATCTAGTTGCAATTATCATTACACAAATTTAGTTTCAAAAACAAGCACAACAGCCTAAATTGAATCCAAAAAACATCCAACTTAAGATAAAGTTGTTGTCATAACATAAATAAAAGTTACCTAACAAATAATTTCTCCATTGAAAGTGGCTAGGTCAATCTAGAAAATTTTCCACAAATTAGAAATTAAAGCTTATTCATTGATAATAAAATTCAACTTAGATCTAAGAAAAAATAAGCATTCTCATGCATCTCCATGGAGCTGGTATTCATGCCATCATATTGTTTTACAACTATTGCTCAAGTCCTTGAAATAGGATTTTATACATAATAAATAATATTTTATTCTCTCACTAACCAATAGAATTGGAACAAGCACTAAAGCAAAAACTTATGAAATACACCCTAGATGATGATGGGTTTCATGAGAACATTTAGAAGATGTAAAAAATAGGGGATGCCAATTAATTTGATACAACCAGACAAGATTTTCCAAACAAAGAGGTTTCATGAAGGCCATTTGGAAGATGTAGAATAAAGAGGGTGTCATAGTAAGTTGACACAACTAGACCAAGTTTGCCAAACTAAGAGGTTACATAAGTTCAACAATGATCAATAGATAAACTTTAACATGGGAGAATGAAACGAGTTGGTGGTGGTTATATGGCCCTCCATGATTGATGTGCACACTTTCCATTCAACTCTTATAATTGGTTTGTAGTTCCTTTGATACCAAGAGGAATTAATCTAAATAAAACTTATCCTATGATGCTCCTGTACAAGTATAATAAAAACTTCTTGTATATTTTTTACAGTGCAATTCCACAGTAGAATAACTTATATGGAAGTTTAGTAAAGAGATTGATGAAAGATAGAGGAATTAAAAAGATACCTAGATGTAGTTGGATTGAAGGCTGTAAACTAGTACATGTTTTTTGTGTAGGAGACATATCACATCCAAAAACATGACATAGCTATGCAAAGTAGGAGAAATTGGGTTGGAAAATAAAGGCATCAAGGTATAAAGAATCATTTATCTATCACCATAGTGAAAAGTTAGAAATTGCATTGGTTTGTTAAACATGGCCCCTAGTACAACTATTAGAGTTGTTAAGAACCTTCAAGCATGAGCATGTGGCTAAAGACAAAAGGGATTGCAAGAAACAAAACTAATATTGAAATTAGAAAATAGATGACTTGTGTCTGAATTTTCTTAGTTCTATTTTTTTCTATCAAAATTTGGTGCCTGAGGTCAATAGAAAGATCCTCAAACTTGAGAAAACCAAAGCAGAATATAACCACTTTAAATCAAGAGACAAATCATGTTTTTCTATCACATTAAATTTTGCCAAAATTTTGACAAAACACAACTCCACTACTTCCTAGACAAAAACACTAAAAAAAAAAAGTAAAGCACTAAAAGACAACACTAACTATCACTAAATATATGTGCCAAGTTTTAGGAAACAACACAGTAAATATATATTCCTGTCCTAGCAGCTTTAATTATACTAAATAGAGGGTTGAAATCAGTGCCCGCTGAATGAGATTCAACCCCAAAAATAAGTCTGATTTTTGCTAATTTTTGCATGCAGTTGTAGGAGAACAACAACTGATTGAAAAACAAAAAAATTGACTCCCTCTTTTATAGGAAGGCATTTTCCATTTTCCATCAAACCTAGCTTCTCTATTAGAGCATTAGTATTTCAAAATTTGCTTTGATAAAGATTTTGTCAAACTGTTTACATCTTTTTCATCTAAGGGAACATACTAAAGAATTATCATTGCCCTCTGAAATTTTTCCTTAAGAATTTTTAGAGATCTTAATGCAACTTTTATTATCACACTATACTATTGTTGGCTTGAATATTTGATTAGTAAGTTCTTCTATCAACCTATGAAGCCATATGGCCTCACAACATAATCCCACTAGTGCATGATTCCTATTGAACTAGCATGTATTATCTGACCTAAAGTGCTCTTCTTTGCACTAGCATCACTTGACCAGTCTAAATCAACAGAGCCATGGAACATTAACTCTTTGTCTCCAACATACTACAACCCATAATGAAGTGTGCTCTTCAAATATCAAAGCAAATATTTTGCAGTAGTTAAGTGAATGTGCCTTAGCTCAAACCATAAATTTACTAAATATTAGGTCTTATATTTAACTATGTTCCACTATTTATGGGATAGGGATAGGAGGGCACAACAACTAAAAAATAGGGAACATTGAAAAAGTTATTAAATTTAGGAACATTTTAAAAAGTTACTAAATTTACTATAAAACAAATATTAGGTCTCATATTTACCTATGTTCCATAGAGTTTCTAGGATAGGGATAGGAGGGCACAACAACTAAAAAAAGTGAACATTTAAAAAAGTTAAGAACATAGGAATTTTAAAGCTACAAACTCAAACTCTTCATCCTCCTCTTTTATACCAATTGTAGCGGCTGATCACGAAGTTCTGTGACCTTCTTTAAGTAGATGGTTACTATGTCTGGGCCACTCATATGTGTGGTACTGATATTTTTCATCAACAACATTTATGGGAGATGTTCACACATTGATATAGAGTTGTCAATGTCAGGGCATCACCAATCTCCTTTGATATCTTCTTATTTGCGATACGAGGGGTCAGATAATCTAAGATGATTCACTATGCTTTGGCTATCTTCTTGTTATATTCAAGCAACTAGAGAATATATGTAGAATGTGCAACCTTGGTGTTAACATAGACCCAAAAATCAACTTCTAATACCATTTGCAATTTTCACTTTCAAGGTGTAAAATTGGAAGTACTTTCAAATTTCTCACTCTCTTTGAGACTAATACTAGTCATTTTTGCAGCTGTTGGAACACATCAAAATTAAATAAATCAACTGAAAAAAATAATAAATCAACAACACCCTAATAGCTAGTGTTATTAGGGAATCTACAACCATTGATAGGTCCAAGATACTTAAAATCAGTGATCTAAGTGTACTAAAAGCTTTTGGTAACTCCCTCATAGGTAATGGTACATTCCAATCATTGATGTGGAAGATCTTAGTTGTTGTGTTTTGGTATCATGTTAAACTATGGTCTATGGATTGCAATATTGCAAGCTTTGTAAGCTTTTCTTGTATTCTTTGTGCATGCAAGCATCGAGGTTTAGTGGATGAGGGTTGTACATACTTCTTAATATCAACTCCAAACATTTGCATTGATAGTGGTCACTAGATTCTATAAATAAGCATTGAAAACCCTTAACCTTCTTCCCTAATGTCAAGCATGTGACTTGTCTTATAGGTGTAATTGATTACAACATTGTAGGTTACTTGAATATCATTATATCTTCCAAAGCTAGGACTGAAAACACCCCTAATGGGGTCAAGAGGCAATGCCCCTCATGGGGGTTTGGGGACAGTGCCCCCAATAGGGTAAAGGAGTAGCTCCCCTCATGGGGGTTTGGGGGTAGCACCCCTAGTGGGATCTAGGGGAAACACCCCTCATGGGGGTCTAGGAGTAGTGCCCCTAGTAGGGTTGAGGGGTAGCACCCCTCATGGGGGTCTAGGGGCAGTGCCCCCAATGAGGTCGAGGGTAGCGCCCCTCATGAGCTCTATGGGCAATGCCCCTTGTGAACTCCCTATTGCAGTATAGGGTGGGGTCGAGGGGCAATTCCCCCACCACCAGCACCAATTTAAGGCTTTTGAAACCATACAAAACTCCATGGCACACCTCATTTTCATGATTTTTTGAGTGGGAAAAAATTGGTGGGATGGTGTGTTATCTTTCGCCGATATGCTTTCATCGGTCTATTGGTGGAGCTATGAGGGGAGTTCCTCCAATGTAGTAATGTTATGCTAATAGTGAAACTATCGGTGAAACATTACTACATCAAGGGAACTCCTCATAGCTCCATTGATAGAACAATGAAAGAAGATCACTTGCTCATATTTCAATAACACTATTGGTCTATCGATGGAGCTATAAGGGGAGTTCCCCTGATGTAGTAATGTTAGGCTGATAGTGTCACTATCAACCTAACATTACTACATCGGGAGAACTCCCCTCATAGCTCCACTAATAGACCAATGAAAGCAGCTCAAGTTTTGTAGATGTGACAAGTTGCTAATGGAATCAAGGAGGTTATTTAATCAAGGAGCTTATTTAAATGTCCACACCCTTCTATGTTCAAGTGTTGTGTTGCAACTATGACAAGTTGCTAATGAAATCAAGGAGGTTATCTAAACTATGACAATATTTTATTTTAAAGTGCTACAGTTGTGATAGATTGTCAATAGAATCAAGGAGGTTATTTAAACCTTTAAAATTTCCTATTATATTCAAGTGCTACAACTATGAGCGTTTGACAATGGAATTGGGGAGGTTATTTAAACCTCTGCAACTTTCTATTTTCAAGTGTTGCAAATGTGACAGGTTGCTAATGGAATTAGGAAGGTTATTTAAACCTCTACAGTCTTCTATGTTCAAGTACTACAGCTGTGATAGGTTGCCAATGGAATCAGGAAGGTTATTTAAACCTCTACAATCTTCTATGTTCAAGTGCTATAGCTATGATAGGTTTCCAATATAATCAAGGGGGTTATTTAAACTTTTACACATTTTTATGTTCAAGTGGTACAACTGTGATGGGTTCCCAATAGAATGAGGGAGGTTATTTAAATCTATACACCCTACCATTTTCAAGTGTTGTAGTTGTGATAGGTTTCCAATGGAATTAGGAAGGTTATTTAAACATTCAAACCCTTCTATATTCAAGGATGTAGCTATGATAGGTTTCCAATGGAATCAAGGAGGTTATTTAAACCATGACAATATTTTAGTTTTGAATGTTGTAGCTACAATAGATCGTTAGTAGAATCAAGGAGGTTATTTAAACCTTTGAAACTTCCTATTATGTTCAAGTGCTAAATTTGTGATAGGTTGGCAATGGAATCAGGAAGGTTATTTAAAACTCTACAACTTACTATTTTCAAGTACTATAGATGTGGTAGGTTTCTAGTTGAATAAGGAAGGTTATTTAAACATCTACAATCTTCTATGATCAAGTGTTACGACTACAATAGGTTGCCAATAGAATCAAGGAGGTTATTTAAAATTTTACACCCTTCTATGCTTAAGTGTTGCAGTTGTGACAACTTGCCAATGGAATCAAGGATATTATTTAAACCTCCACACTCTATTATATTCAAGTGTTGTAGCTATGATAGGTTGTCACTGGAATCAATTTCAGATTGGGTTCTAGGTGCCAAATTGGGAGCCTTGGAACAAGGTATGGACATCCATCAAAGCATAAAGGATAGAGGAATTTTGTCAAATATTATAGTTGCAATTGCTCTTGTAGACATGTATGCTTAATTTGGGATCATAGACAAGGAACTTGAAGTGTTCGACAAAATGCCTCAAAGAAATGTGGTCTCATGGACTGCAATAATTGTAAGATATACACAAATTATATATGTTGAAAAGGATTTAGAAACTTCCAAGAAAATACAATTTGTAGGTTTAAAGCTAGACTCCACAACCTTTTCCAGCATATGTAATAAAGAAGCATAAACTAAATGCAAAGCTTGTAGGTCTACAAAATGGTATGTTAGAGCTTTTCTCCCGAGATAAACACATTTACCCAAAACTAACCACACCTTTAGATACCTTTTTGGCTTAGTTAAAACATATGTCAAAGTGGGGTATAGGTCCTTTGGACCAAATGATTCAAAACTCACTGTCTCAGTTAGAATAATGCCTCTTTAGGCCTTGGCTACCATAGGGGTCTTAATTAGTTTCTTCTATCTCTAAACCCAAACTCTCACAACCAATACTTGGATCACTCTTTATTTGGTCTGCACAAGTGTATTATTCCATGAAAATTCCACTTTTAAAGGTATTTTTATAAACCCTAGACTCTAACCTCCATCTTTACTCATAAAACCCTATTTTTAGACTAGGGCAGTGATTATTCACCACACTAAACTCATCCTCTTGATCTGTAACCTCTAAAATATGATAATAGATACTATAAAAGGTAAACTCACCAAAAATTGAGAGCTTTCAGTGGATAAAATAGAAGGAATCAAATTTCATCAACATAATGGTCACATGTATAGAGGGCCCTTACTTCCTCAAAGTAGTTAATTATTCATGGCATTGCAAGGATACATATTATCAATTCCAAATCCTTAGAGATACTTTGAGGAGGTTAGGCTAGAGAATGTGTGCAAGTAGTGAGAGATGTGGCCTAGGTGTAGATATTTGTAGGGAATTTCATTAAGGCTTCCACATGAGTGTCTTGATCAAAACCTCTAAAATTGTTTAATTGGATCCCATTATCTTCAACAAAAACTCAAATTGTTTAATTTCACATCTATTTTTCACTTCAAAATTATCCTAATTTGGCATCATGTATCTCTTCAAATAGATGCCCTAGTAAGGAATCTTGTACCTCCATAGTTGGATGTCTTCATGTTGGATCCTTTGTCCCCTTGTCAAAACATGTTCCTCACTATATCTAGGCATAGAAATTTTATTTATCTTTCTACAATATTTTATTTTAAATTTCAATGTTTTACAAAAGGAATGTTAAAAATTTACACATTTAAGTATAATTCATCTAATGTCATCTTGTTTTAAACTTCACACCTTTTGTGAACCCTCTTCATACCCGCCTGTGCCAAATTGGGAGCCTTGGAATAGGGTATGGACATCCATCAAAGCATTAATGATAGAGGAATTTTGTTAGATATTGTAGTTGCAACTGCTCTTGTAGACATGTATGCTAAATGTGGGATCATAGACAAGGCACTTGAAGTGTTCAAAAAAATACCTCAAAGGAATGTGTTCTCATGGAATGCAATAATTGTAGGATATACACAAATTAGATCTGTTGAAAAGGATTTAGAAACTTCCAAGCAAATGCAATTTGTAGGTTTAAAGCTAGACTGTACAACCTTTGCCAGCATCCTCTCCATCTGTTCCAAAATGGAAGCTTTGGAATAGGGTATGGGCATCCATCAAAGCATAATAGAAGGGGGTTTTTCATTTGACATTATAGTTGGAAATGCTTTGCTTGACATGTATGAAAAATGTGGAAGCATAGAGAAAGCATGTGAAGTTTTTGACAAAATGCCTTGAAGAGATGTCATCTCTTAGACTACAATTATTGCTAGATATGCACAAAATGGATTTGTTGGAAATGCTTTATAAAATTTCAAGAAAATGTAATTGGGAAGTATAAATCCAAATTCCATAACCTTTTCCAACATCTTTCCCACTTGTGCCAAAATGGGAACTTTGTAACAGGGTATGAACATCCATCAAACCATAAAGAATAGAGTAATTTTGTCAGATGTTGTAGTTGCAACTGCCCTAGTAGACATGTATGCAAAATGTGGAAGCATAGACAAGGCATCTGAACTATTTGACAAAAATCTTGAAAGAGATACCATCTCATGGAATACGATGATTGTGGGATATGCAAAAAATGGATTGGTTGAAAAGGCTTTAGAAACTTTCAAGCAAATGCAATTAGCAGGTCTGAAGCCAAATTCCACAACCTATGCTAGCATCCTCCCTGCTTGTGCCAAAATGGGAGCTTTGGAGTAGGGTATGAACATGATGCAAGGGAGAATGGTCTTCACCTTAACAACACAATCCAAGTTAGATAAATCATCAATCAAGATCATAAAACTTTGACTCAACAATTTTCCACTATAACCCTGCCTTCAACCTAGTAGGTCTGTAGTTTTTTTTTTACCAACTTTACTCACAATTTTTCTTAAAAATTATAGGGAATCTTGAAAATTTTGAGTACCCCTTTGGGAAAAATTTAACATGTTCCAAACTCAACTAGGGTTTCTTTGGAGCAAAACACCCTAAAGCTTGATTCCATGTTGTCCCTAAAGACCAATTAGGTCTATTTTGCAAAGCAAGACCTCTCAAATCTCACAAGAAATTTTCAAAACCCGCTTAGATTTTCTAGACTATCAATAAAAATACATATTCATTAGGTTTTAAGTCTCCAAGTCCTCTCTATAATGCTAAACCAACAAACCCTTAATTTCCTTCAATTTAGCTAGGGTTTATTCAAACACTGGGTTCCACAACTCATACAACCTTGAGAATGCCACCAACATACAAGATAGGGTTTATTCTAATTCTTGGTGAAAAAATTCCTCACAGCATGTACTTTCATGTTTTGAAGTTTTAGACCATAAGGTGAAGGCTAGTATGCGAGAGGTGAAAGTTTAGGACTGAAAATCTATGTACATTCCAGAAAATAGAGTTTCAAGGTGGTTATCATCTAGGGTTGGTTCAAATACTTGGGGAGAAGGAATTTTGATGGTTAAATAAGCATATTCAGGTCCAAAACAATATGTTTGAATGTTTGGTAAAGATTATTCAAGATTAGAGCTTGTAGAATCAATAAGCCCTAGTGCTTGACTGGCCTAATTAGACCTAAATTCTAGTGGGGATAGTCATTTTTGGAGTTTATTTTCCAAAGAAACCCATGTTGGTTTTCATATATGTTTTAGAACCCCTTTAAGGGAATCCATAAAACTAATCATAGTAAAAAAAGGAGTCCTACACCCTGAGATATCTCTGATAGTTCCATAAGGCATGGCTACAAGCAATGTAAGCAATCAATGAAAAAATGTTAGCCAAAATAAGAAACCTATGATCCTAGAGTATAAGGTGAGTTTAGTAATGTTATTTCAAGCCTAGTAAAGCTATCCCAATTGTTAAATCAATTATTTGTAGCATGGAAAGAATATTTGGGTTTTGTGGCTTATGCGTGCCATAGTTGCACATTGAGGATAGGTTGAGAGAATAAGTCATTAGTTGATCTAGAGGTTGAGTGTTTTGAAGCCTCTAATGAGTTTGAAGAAGATAATTCAACTTGTTTGGGTCAGAAGGAGTGAAAGCTTAGATTTGTGCCTTTGTAGAAGTCATTGTTTTGAGTAGTTTTATTGTGAACTTGAAGGAATAGAAGGGATTGATTCCCTGATTGTAAAATTTGTAATCATTTGAGTGATGGTTTCTTCCTTTTCATTGCATCAAGTAAGTAGTATTTCATTACACCTATAGTTGATCATTATGTGTGCATGGTTAACCTTCTTCCCTATGTTGGCTATCTTGAGGACACTCTAAACTATATAATTAAGATACCAGTTAAACCTATGGTGGTTGTGTGGATTTGTTTTCTTACTGCCTATAGGTTACATATGAATATAGGCTTGGGAGTATTTATAGCCACGCTACTCTTCAATTTGGATCCTAAAAATGTTGTGACTTAAACATCGATCAGCATTGAAAGTGTTGAACAACTTGGCCCAAAGATTAGTGATTACGATCGATTGGTGGATGGCTAAAGTGTTGAGTGGTTTTATTCACTGAAGTGCAAACACTGCTAAAATCACTAGTTCATGCCATGTGGACATATCATATGCACCTAGCCTCCTACTTTCCATCAATGGCCACAATTTTCTCCTATCAAGATTGATACCTTCAATAGATGGTTGAGGAGATTGGTAGGTCGATCTATTAATATGATATAATACACTAGATTGTTCCAAGTAGCCACCATTTCCAAACAAGGACCCTAAAACAGACTTGTTGCACCTTTATCCCAATAAGGATCATACACCTCAACGTCCCTTTGAAAAAGGATCCATGTTGGAGATTCCCATGCTAACAATAGAGAACTTTTTGGCAGATCAATATATGGAAGGCCACAGTATGATTCCAATGGAGAAGGAATAATATTAACAGGTCACAATGAGCTATAATATTATCTATTCCTTATGAATAAACAATTACCAATTGAGAGCCAATTTATCTCAAAATTAGCAGATCATTTAAATGCATAAATTGTCCTAGGTACAATTCAAAATGCAAGGGAGGCATGCACATGGTTGGTATACACTTATCTTTACATTCACATGCTACAAAACCCAATTCTATATGGTATATTTGCTAATTCTTTACAAAAATACAATACCTTAGAAGAGAGAAGGGAAAACTTGGTAAGCATAGCTGTGATTTTCAATTTAGTACATAGTAATTTAACTACAGTATTTTTAGACAAGTATGACCCTTGCATTTTAATTTAATGGTACTTGTTAGTGCTTCTGATAATTGAACTCTTTATGTTAATAGATACATTTAGCTGTAAATATCTTGGAAAAAGTTAATTTGGTGAAATATGATTGGAAAAGTGGATATTTCTAGGTTAATGATCTAGGACAGATAGCCAGTTATTACTACATCACTCATGGGACAATGGCTACTTATAATGAGCACTTGAAGACAACAATGGGTGTTATTGAATTATTCTAATTATTTTCATTAAGTGAAGAGTTTAAATATGTGACAATAAGAGAAGAAGAGAAGATGGAACTTGCAAAGCTCTTAGACCGTGTTCCTATTCCAATGAAGGAGAGATTGGAGGAGCCAAGTGCCAAGATCAATGTTTTTCTCTAGGCTTACATTTCATAACTTAAGCTTGAAGGTCTCTCCCTCACATCTGATATGGTGTTTATTACTCAAGTATGTATTTATTTTAAAAACTTGTGTAGCAAAAAGCATAACCATTTTATCAATTTATAAGTGGGTGACTTGAATTTTGTATCTTTTGTAATGCAAATGATAACCATTTTCTGCCTTTTTATAAGTGGGTGACCTAAGAATTTTGTGTTGTCCACAAAAATCTAAATTTAGCCTTGAGGATGTTGTGCATGTCCACCCTCCTAGTTCTATTCCTAACCATACAACCCATCCTTAAGTCCTATCTTCTCCAACTCATTCACCTGTGCTAAACAGAAGGAATTTACAATTTGTTTTGGAAGTTGTTGGATGATGCACACTATGTAGTTCTAAATACATTCTTTTTCTTTGGTTATGTGTTGCAGAGTGCAAGTTGCCTACTTGGAGCACTTTTTGAGATTGTCCTAAAAAGAGGATGGGATGAGTTAACAGAGAAGGCACTTAACCTATGAAAGATGGTTGGAAAGAACATGTGGAGTGTTCAAACTCCACTCTGACAATTTAAAGGAATTCCAAAAGGCATATTGACCAAAACTGAGAAGAAAGATTTAGCTTGGGATTAGTATTATGATCTTTTAGCCCAAGTTATTGGAGAGCTCATTTTTTTTTTCCAAAGATTGGAAAAACCATTCATAAGTTTGTGAAAAATTGATTAGAAAGGACTGTAAATACCTAGGTTTGAATAGGATCGAAGTGCCTGAACTGCTGATGCAAAGCTTCATATGAAGGATTTCTTAATGCAAGGAAGGCATGCACATGGTTGGGATACACTTATCTTTACATTCACATGCTATGAAACCCAATTCTATATTGTCTATCTAATGATGCTTTATAGAAACACAATACCTTAGAAGAGAGAAGGGCAGACTTGGTAAGCATAGTTGTGATTTTTAATTTAGTACATAGTAATTTTACTATGGTATTGTTAGAAAAGTATGAATGAAAATGTAATTTTTTAAATAATTTTTGGTCTATAAATCTTTCCAAGTACACAATTTCCTATGAGTCTCAGTGACTTTGGTTGACTTTTTCCTTAAAAATTACATGTTTTAAGTTTTAACCAAAAAATAGAGATGAGTTTTCTGGAAGAGATTACTTGTCATCCAATTTTCTTAGTGAGTACTCAGAATTTCTTTAAACTATGATTTAAAACAATTTGTGTTTCTACAGTGCATCATTATGTAATACCATTTTTAAAGATTTAGCCATGTGTTAATGTTTGAGTAGTCAAGTCTCAAGACACCTTTCACAATTAGTAACCAAAAACCCATCTCTCATGAATTTGAATGGTTTACTTGGCACTTATTTCATCTATGTGATTTTCACAACTTCACAGGGATAAAGCACCAAGACATACCAAGAGATCACCCATCCTAGTACTATTCCAACTCAAACACATTTAATTATGGAGTCTCCCCTACAATCAGGCCCACTTATATTGCTATCCTATTTGAAAACCTTAAGCTAGTATTGTGCTTTATGAACCATATATTGTGGGGATCCTTAGCTCTTTCATTTTTATGTATTTTTAGGAAAATTCTATATCAAATATTTCAACACAATGACTCTGAGTTTTGGAATGCACTGTGACATTCAATAAATAGGAAAGGATGATTTCAAGAAGAAAGAAGCACAACATTTGATAAACTCCATGAGAAAAAGGTAACTTAATTGTTTATAATTTATTAATCTATCCAACATAGAAATGGTCTAGTGTCAAAGCTTGTTGATTATCTAAGGAAACATATCTTCCATACAACTTTCACAATATGTAAAATAATATGCAAGAAAGCTACCAATTTGAAAGATATTTTCGATCAACATCATTCAGCAGTCAGCCTACAATGTCTTACAATCAAGCAAAAAAGTTCCAATTTGCATCTATGAAACTTATTTTGCTTCAATCATTCATTGAATTCTACTTGTTGCTTGTCTTTGTTCTCTTTTAGAATCTATAGAAAAAAGAACCATATATCTAAATCCAATATCTTTACCATTGAATTCCCTCAAAATCAAATTAGCAACTAGAAAAGGAACAAAATATTGTTTATGTAACATGAAAACTAAAACTTGAACTCTTGGAAAGAATCAATCTAATACCCTTCCTATGAACAATAATAGTCTTTTTGATGCACATAATCTACTAGAACCTTTTAAGATCATTGTAGAATAATTCAATTATGTACTAGGAAAATATTAAATATTATGAAGCTTGTTATTTATAGAGTGAGAAATTTTTTATATTCCTGCAAGGGGGGTCCAAGATTACATCTCAACAGCTAACTAATCAGACTGCATAGAAAATTTCAAATTTTAAAGGATGATTTTTTTTTTACAAGTAAATAATAATAGCAGAATATTTACAACTCAAAAAAAAGTATAGAATATATGTATTACAGGTTGGCATTGAAGATTAAAAATAAATGTATAAGAATATATGTTTATTTTGGTGAATAATTTTATCTAACTTTAAAATTTAAATGAAAGTTTGGTTATGAACATATTAGAGAGTTTACAAAAGATCCCCATATTTGAGAAATTTTGTGAAATATGGTTTAGACCTAAAAATTACCTTTATGTTTCTCTTTTTCTTACCAAAACTTATTAGGGCACCCAAATTCAAATCCCATCTACACAGAATATCCCTGACAAGTGATACATACTGCTTGTTGGATAGCAACCAATTCCTACAACCTAGAGATTACACTTATCCCAAGAGGAATCCCCTCAAAGGCACGATAGGTCAAAACACTAAAAACCTGAAACTCTCACATGTGTACACCCAATAAAAGGATCTACCTAACAAGTAAGCTTGAAATATGGAGTAATATTCAGAAGGAAAAAAATCATCTTGGTCATTTTATTATGTGACTTGGAACCTCAAAGGTTCAAGTAGCACAATTGTTAAAAGGATGACCACATGCTAAAGAACATTTTGTGTTCACAATTAAAACTAATTCCTTGAAGTTGAATAAAATTATCACATCATAGACAAAAGCACAATATGTCTTTGAAATTAAAGACAACCCCTGAACCTAAATAAAATGAGTTCCACTATAAAATCAAATGGACTGTGAAGGGGGGATCCAGGTTCAAAGTGCATAAAGCATGATTGTTATGATAAAGAGTCAAAATTCTATAAAATGGGGCATCCCATGTGATCCCTAGCAAATTGAAATTGGGTACAAGTATGTCGAGAAGTCGATGATAGAGTTAACAACCTAGAGCCCGTAGTACAACTTCTAGGCCAAATGTTATATCAAAATGAGAATTTACCACATCTACCAAACAAAGCATATTGAAATAGTTTACCACACAAACACTATAACTTAAACCAAACTAGTGGCACTCCAAAAATGGAAATGAAGAGAAGGAAGCTCAATGGAATAAATATCCTATTAGTGAACAAGAGGAAAATCTTGTTAAAGAAGGGATAAAAATGAGTAACAAAGAAACCTTGCTATTCTTCCCATGTAGATCATATAGGTCAAAAATTTCATTTAATGTCAAAGGCCTACTTGATTTAAAAGGAAAGAGGGGTCTATTACCCCACTTTTTTTGAAATACTAAATATTCCATGTTTCTAGTCTATCAAGAAAATGAAGTATCTAAAATACTAGAGATTCCAAGTTTCTAGTCTATTGAGAAAAAAAAGTATCCATGTCTTTTTATTCATTTGAAACCAAATCAATTGATGATAAAATCTCGGTAATTTGATATCTGACAAGGAATGCACCATGCTAGTTTCAAACTGCAATTTTTTTCTTATGATCATATTCTACTAAGTTATCAGTTGTAGGTGGTTTCTACTTAATTTAACCTAAGCTATAATTTCAAAAATAGAACCCAAAAGCATTAAATAAAGAAATTGCACTAGTGCACTATTGATGAATTTAGCCTAGTCTACAATGTCCTAATTAAAACCCAAAATATGGTGAGGAAGGATTGAACTTTTGAAGAATTTACCCTAAACTACAATTTTTTCTAAGTAGATCCTAAAGGTTCCAAAAAGGAGTTTTAGTGATGAGTTTAGGCTATAGAGCAATATTTGAAGAACTACCCAAATTTTTCAGATACACTAGGGAAGAATTTAACCTAGACTAAAACTCTAAAAGTAGAACACAAAAGTTGTTACAATTAAATGGATTCCTGAATTTGACCAAATAATCTTACACTAGAAATTTTACTATCAGAGACAACCAAAACAAAATTCCACAAAACATTATTAGGATTGTGAATCATTGCAAATTACAATCTGGGTCTATGCTATCCCATCTTTGTCTTCCAAGCACTACATAAAAGTCCAATATATTGATATGAAGGCTCCAAATGAACACTTGGTAAATTGACCTATAAATTAAACCACAATTTTCCCCAGCTTTTCTTAATGGTAAGTGGGATGCAAATTCGAGAGTTAAGGCTTACTGGGTCTATCTGGTTCTACAAAAAATTCAAGTAATGAGACCTAGAAAAGATAAAATCATCATGTGCTTCTTGTTTGTTTCTAAGATAATGCAGACAATGGTGTTTACTGGGAGATGGGGAAGATAAACCAAATTTTGTTTGAAATGCAACAATTTAAACAATAATTACCTACTAAAAGCTTACCTTGAAAAGTGATGTGTCTCTCTAAGCATAACCGTCCTCAACATGTTCTCCACACTTCTCCTTAGCTTCTTCCAACTGACCCTTGTCAAAACCTTATTTTTAGGTTGTAGCTCACCAAATTGGAGAAGTGAAAGGTCAATACCAACAAGGAAGAGTTTGGAGGAGCAGGAAACTAACAGTGGTGGGGAAAGTGCAAAAAGCTATGAAAAACATCCCAAAAATTCATTTAATTGTCTTGCATTGATATGGACACAATTTAATTAGTTAATTTCTATGAATAATTTTTTTAAAAAGTATTGATGGAATGTCATAATTTTTAGATTTTAGTCTATGGTATAATTTAATAGTTTCACTTTAATATATGTAAATAATTTTTATGAATAATATTTTTAAAAAAATATTGATGGGATGTCATAATTTTTAGATTTTAGTCTATGGTACAATTTAATAGTTTCAATTTAGTACATGTATATGAAACAAGTGGTATTAATAGAACATGTAGTTGAATAATACAATTCTATATCTTTATATGTGGCAAATGGTTTGAAGCAATGGTAAATGAATTGGAATTCTCAAGAAGCAACTCTTCTAAAATAACAAATGTAATGTGTTTCACATACATTCATAGAAGCTTCAAATTTAATGCACTTCTAGCCAATGCTAAGTGGCAATGGTAGTAATATATACTTGGGAAATTTCTTTTTTATTTATATATGTGTTCATTTAAATTATGTATGTTAATATCTTAGAGAGTATGTGTTGAAGTTAGGGCTCCCTAACTTAATGAGTAATTAAAGTTAAAGAATGCAAATGTTAGAATTTTTTATAAAATATGTGAAGGCCTTAAGATTGCACTGAGAGGAAATTCCTTCCACAATAGGTATTTTTGGTGTACCAAGCAACCTAGGCAGTCAAATGGCCTTCTTAGGTAGGGGTCCCATGAGGGGGGCTTGAGCTCTATGGATTATGATCAAATTCAAAAGAAAACAGAATAGAGGAGTAATAGTCATTTATTTATTCATTAATTTAGCCATATATTTAGTCATTTATTTAGTCATTTTTATTTGTCTAATATTAGTCATTTATTTAGTAATTTTTATTTGTCCAGATATTAGTCATTTATTTAGTCATTTAGTTATGATTTTACCCAATTACCAAATTAGTCACTTATAAATGAGCAAATTAGTCATTTATTTTCAAAATACTATTAGTGTTAGTCACGTGACTAAAAGTTTTTGTCACGTAGTCATTTATTTTCCAAATTCTACTAGTGAAAAGTAGTTGAAGTCTCCTTTCACATTCAGATGGAGGATGTGTAAGAAACTTTAGCTTCTTTAATTTGTATGGTCATTTTCATTTGCTAGATTCTCCTTGTTCATGAATAGAAGGAGGAGGACCCATGGGGATCTTAACATCCTTTCCATTAGAAGGGGATAATGGTTGTTCACAGGGAAGGATAATTTTTAAGTTAGGAGGAGCATCCAATATCACTGTACTAGCATCTCGAAGCCTCCTAGGTTGAAAAGGATGTCTATCAAGATGAGAAGGATCTTGGTATCCTAATCTTGTTGTGTGTGCATCGGTTGACTATTGTTCAAGAAGTTGATGGATTTCATGTTCATGTTTTGTGTCACAACCTTGTTTACTTAAAATAGTGAATCATTTACCATATGTTTCTTCAATATTGATAGGATTTTTTGTGACTTTATGATCATAAAAGGGTTTGGAGTGTGGTTGTTTAGAGGAACTAGGTCCACTTGAGGAAGGAACCTTAGGTCCTTGATTGATTTCAAGATGTAAATATGCAAAGTGATCAGGAGGTGCAATAGTAGGAATATCTTGTGAGTTCATGGAGGGATAAAATGCCACATTAGCTTCAAGGTTGTCAAGGCAGTCATCGTAGAACTTGTTTGTACTATCATCATCTTCTCCAATGATGTCTACATCATGAGGGGGACAATCATGAGGAGTTGAAGGAGCATGAGGTTGTTCAAGGTCATTAGGGTCACAACCAAAGGCACAATTGGACATGTCTACCAATGATTTTAATGAATTCCAAAACTTATTGAAAGAAAATACCATGATGTAAGTAAACTAAGATGCAATAAATGATTAAAAAGAAAGATTTTGGAAATTAAAACAAAATGCAAGAACAAGAAACTGTAATGCAAGAAAATGCCAGAAATGTTGTTTAAAAAGTGCAGAGGGAATGATTCACCCAGGGTGGCGAATGAGTCCCAGTATGATGTTTTTGTGTGTTTCTTAGAAAACTTAAGATGATTTTAATTCTCTGCAAAAGGAAATGAAGGATGCAAAATGTAGATTTTAAGTTTTTTCAATGAGATGCAATGCAAAAATTAAATCTAAATGAAGTTTTCACTAATGGAATATGAAATTGATGCAAATATAAACTAAGATGCAATGTGAAAATAGAATCAGAAATGCAAAGTGCTCAAAATTTGGGTTCACCAAAATGAACTATAGATTTTTGGGTTCCTATGGACTTCTCTAGCTCTTCTAGGGTTTTTCACCTAAAAGGAGAGAGATAGGGCCCAAAAATTCTAAGGGTTCATTCAAATTAAGTTATGTAGGATGTTGTCTAAGCTAAATGAAATTAAATGGTTTATAAAGCTAAAATATGAATGCAAAACTAAGATTTTAAGTATGTTGGAAAACACACTGTGATATGAAAGTAATGAACTAAATGAAGAAATAATGCATAACAGAAAGAAATGAGATGAAACAAAGTGCACCTAGGAAATTTTTGATGAATCTAGAATGTTGTGGATGCTGACTGGAATTACTAAAATTTCATAGTGGGACTCATTCGCCCAGGGTGGCGAATTAGTCCTCCTAATGGTGGAAAAGTGTCAGAAACTAGTTTTTGACTATCGAGATCCAAAATCTGACAAAATTCATATTTTTCATCTTAAGGTGGAACTCATTTTCCACTAGTGGTGAATCAATCCTCTCTCAAATTTCTAAAAAATTAGGAGACAACTATGCAACACTAGACCTGGAAATAGTTGATTGTTAGGTTTCCAAAGTCAATTATGCAGGAAATGGACAAAAAACCTTCTCCAAGCTTGAAATATGAATGAGTTGACCTAAAGCATCTAGTTTAATTTTTTACCAATCTTCAACATCAAAAAGCTTGTTAAATTTGCATGCAAAATTCTGCAAAACCACATGCAATAGGGGAAAAATGGTTAAGGGTTAGCAAGTAGGGATTTGCCTTGGTCAAACCCCACTTTTGGTAATAAAACCCTTAATGAATGGTAAACTAATAGCATGCAATTGCTATCAACTTACTAGAAACCCTTGATAATGCAAATCTAAAGTAGTGTCAATGGATGCTCTAAAGTGCTCGAGTAATGCTTGAATTGATGTTGTAAGATGCTTGAATACTTGAGATGATGTGTGAATGAATGCTTGATGAATGAGATTGTAGGAGATGCAAAATGAAGTGAAAATCACTTATTTATACAATCTTGTGCCTTAGTTATCCATTCATACCTCATCACAAGCCAACATCAAGTGTTTTTGAATAAAAAAATGAAAGGAAATTTTAAAATTTTTGAATTTGGAGCCAAGGGGGACTCATTCACCACCCATGGCAAATGGGTCCCACCTAGGACTTGAAGATGGGTGTCAAGAATTATTTTGTATTTAATGTTATTTGTCAGGTTTACATTAAAAAATACACTTAATTAAGACATATGAGTGCATAAAGGGGTAAAATAAAGCATATGAAAGGGATAAATAGTGAAGTTATGCCTAGAAAAGCATGAAATCTTGTTACAAGACTTTACAACACTTCAAAATAGGACTTGATTAATGATGAAAAAGTGAGTTTTAGGTGAATTGTAATGAATAGAGTCTAGAAGAATGTAGAAATGTCTTACAACACTTCAAAACACCTTCACAAGACATCATTATTTGAATTTTAGTACCTAAATATGCATGTTCAAGCCATGTTACAACATAAAATTAGAAAAAAATAGATCAAACACCATGAAACAAGACCTAACAAGCCATGAAAATGACAAGGGGAAATTTTTCTACAACACAATTAGAAGTAATGGGAGACACTGTAGCCACATACAGATCCTTCAACATTGAAGATTCCAACTCCTTACACACAACCTTAACATTTCTAGAAGCCTCAACATCAACAGAAGGAAAACCCTCCTCATTAGCGATCAACTCCCCATCTTCCAGAGCTAGTTCTTCCATTTAAGGGGCCTAATCCCTAACAACAACCTTCTAAGGAGAAATCATAATAGTAATCTCACCCCTGGAACACCAACCTCCTTACAAGAGGTATTTTCCTTATCGAACTTAGTGGGGATAAGCTTATTCTGAGCATCTCTTCTCTCCTTGACACAAATTCCCTCACAATTTTTTCTTCTCCTTCCATTCTATAAGAGGTTGGGTAGGAGCTGGTTTAGCTAGCTTAGAAGGGCATTTATTGGTCCAATCACCAAACTTCTTGCAATGAAAAAGAGCAAAGGGAATAGATTCATATTTAATTGCTTGACGCCAACCACCTAGCTTGGAATTAATTAGCACCTTCTTAGGTAGATCCACAACTTGGTCCACAATCACACAAAAATGTGCATAAACCAACCTCTTTCGAGAAGTAGTCATTTGATCTATGTGGAGAAGTTTACCAAACATGTTAGAAATACCAAAAAACACTTTCTTTTCCTAGAACTACAAGGGGAAAGTTAAAATCCTTACCCAAATAGGTGTAGAGGAAAAAGAACAAGAATTGGGGCTAAAAAAACCTACCACTTTTTTAGGAATAACGAAGACTTACTAATCATCAACGACCCACTAGTAAGAAAACTCACCATGTCCTCTTCAAAGTGAAGGAGAAAAAAAGGAATCCCTTAGCCATTGCAACCACCTCCACCTAACATTTCATCCTCCATCTCTTGGAAACAAGATTACAAACCAACTCAACATTTGGGCAAGGACCCATAAACTTTCCCACCAAAGATAAGTCCATTGACTACAAACGTTTCTCAATGATGCAATTATGAATAGACATCAAGTGTTCCCTAGTAGTCAGATTCACCAAAAAGATAACCAATAGAGAAGTACTCTTCCCTTAAGGCTTAGCACCAAAAAGATTAGACTAGCTGGGTCCATTTGAAAGGACCCCCACAAGCTTTTGTCCTTCCTTGGAAGAAAAATTCATAGGAATATTTGGACACAAAGAAGAGGATATTCTCAGATTATGAGGACTTGGAATAGCCCCCACACAAGGCTTGAAATGAAGATTGTCCCCAAAATCCAGAGTCTGGAAAAAAGGATAGAAAAGAGGACCCACCATCATTACCAACAACACCACTACAAGCTAGTAATTCCACACCATCAGCGACAACAACCTCATACCTACTACCATTACCACCAAGGGAAGAACCAATGTTTCCTACCTTCAAAGAATCTTGAAAAAATATCAAACCACCAGAAGAAAACTCCATGGAATTTTTTAAGAAAGTGATGATTTTTCAAGTTATGTGGGAAAAAATATTTGTTTTATCACAATGTCCCATCAACCTCTCTTTCTACAAAAAAACAACAATTAAAATTCTTCCCTTTTTATTTATATCTAAATACTTTTTTTGAAATGAAACTATTTAAATAAATTACATTAAGGATTATTCATTTCATTAATTTACATCATTTTAAAATTCAAAATATTAATCTCACTTTTAGGTAGTCCAAGTTGAAAAATTATAGTGTTGTTGGTCATTCCTTTATAAAAGTGTGACACATTTTTTAAACTTTTGGTCACATCCTCTGAAGTTAAAGTCTATTAAATGGTAGTTAGAAAGATTAATGGCACGGGCATGGATTCCATGCTGGGAAAATTATATGATGTTATTGGTCCATGTAAGGTTCTAAGGAAAAATTAAATGAAAAGCATGGACACCATGGAAAAAATGAATGAAATGGATCATGATGGCCACCCATCAATGCATTTGATCATTGTTATGAAAATGGAAGTAGAAATAAAGGACTTGAGTGTTGTGAATAGACAATTCCTCTCACACCATTAAGTAGTATTTCATCCCCTCTCCCCATCCAAAATATTGTGCTAGAAGTATTGGTTATTAGAATCAAGGAGAGAATGTAAAGAGTGAAATGGGATATTATTTAGAGATAAAATTATGGAGAAGAAGAGTATAGATCTGATCTAGAGGCTACATAGAAGAGGAGAAAAAGGGAGGAAAAATAAGGGGGATTCATGGGAGAGAAGGAATAGAGAAAAAGTGAGTAGATAATGACATGAGGAAGGAGAGAATGCAAGGGATAAAAGGGGTCAACTATATTTTGGCAAGGAGAGTGGGAGAAAAATGCAGAGGAACCATAAAATGTGAGAAGGAGATGGAATGTAGAGGAGATTTGTAAGCTTTTTTGGGGCTATTTTATGAAATAAAATGTGCAAAAATAGGAGAGTTGGAAGGGAAGTTGTTACAAAATCTCACTTGTGCTTATATGAACCTTAGGGTGGAGGGTGGACCCCAGTGTAGTATGGGATATAGTGAATCATCTTCCCAGTCATTTGATGGTGTCACAATTAGTATGAGATACTTTTCACCATCATGATAGTTGCAGAAGAACAAGAAAAAGGGTAGAACCATAGTGTAGTGAACAATGAACTAACATTCCTTTTCTATTTGGGATACACTAAATGGGTAGGTGTTATTCATTCATTGTGCATGTGTCAGTCACTCACTATGCATATTCCAGTCACCCGCTATGTACTTGTGTAAACCAACTCAATTTTTTTGCATATTATTATTGATGCAACCCTTTCCAATGATGAAATTAATTATATGGGTTTATTTAGTGTAATTATAGATTGTGGTGGATTGGGTAAAGGATGTGACCCATGGTGTAATTCGAGATACATCAACAATCCTCTTCCAAGTGAGATCTAATTATGAGATTATGTGATTTTTGTAGACACCTAAAATTTGGCCTTACCCAACCACACCTCATTTTAGCCTATCTTAAGACATTAATTAAATAAATATCTATTATTTATTTAATTATTCCCATCCTTTCCCATATTTATCCTACTCCTTTAATTAATTAAATATTTACTACTTATTTAATTATTATCCATTCACCATGATCCTATTAATTAATTAAATACTTTATTTATTGAATTAATTACCCTTTATCATTTATCCCTTTGCATCTAATCCTAGCTCTCCATCTTGTTCACATGGATCATAATATAATTTTTTTCTCATGTGACAAAATTTCCCTCGACATATCTAACTAACTCCTTGTCTAGATTCATTGAACCTAGACACCTATCCAAAATTCAAACTGTCTTTTCATCCTATCCACTCATCTCATTTAACCTCTTAAGTCTAGCCATTTCCATAAAGATTTTTGTCTTTATCTCAATTCTAAACCTAGATCATAACCATAATGCGACACTTATCATATGAATACATCTTTTATCCAAACCCTAATCCTCCTTCAATATTATACATCCATCATCAATCATTTTTAGCCATTAATTTTTCCTCTTAAAGACCCTATATTTAGAGGCTTTCATCATTCATTTCTAGCTAGTGCAAGATTATACTATATCCCTAATTCTCTTGAGTTCTTGTGATTGTCTATCAAGCTATCATTCATACATGCTATCAAAATCTCTATTGAATCAAGCTTATTCATTATCATTAAGGATCCACATACCAACATCAAAGATAAAATCAAATGGAATAAGGGCACACTCCATTTTTTCTCATTAAGAAGAGAAGAAAATATTCTAGGTGGAGGTATTATGCTTTATATTACTTTATCTTCCTTTTTTTTCCTTCAATATTTTCTAACATCTTTATTTTAGCATGCCTAGTGGGACCCACATCCATGTACTAACATTTCCTTAAATTTTTAAATGATTTTTTGTGATGCAGATGCTAGTTTTTAGTCTTATACTATAAATTGGAACCTTTGTATCATAAAAATCCACCTCTATCTCATAGAGTTGCACCTTTGTTGTGTAAAGTGGTGCCTTTGTTATGCAAAGTGGTGCCTTTCTCACCTAGAACTACACTTTCATTTTGGGTCTTGAATTTGATCAATTTAAGCTAGATTTAGGGTTTGGCTAGCTTTTGAGACCTTTTTTTTAGGATTGCATCATTCTAACACTCTATTTTTGTAGGTCGATTGATTTATTTCTTGCAAAAATTAGGGGTTTTAGGGTTTTGTAAAACTAGGGTTCCTTGCAATATTTTTCAGGAGATGTAGGGTTTGCTTCATTTTGAGATCTTTTGAGCATATAAATTAACATAGTCTGGCTATATATTTGTGTTTCAAGTGTCCTATATAGCTTTATCTGGCAAGTTTCCCAACTCAGTTGGTGAAAAAATAGCTTTTTTGCTTTTGAAGATCCTTATAAGGGCTTTTCTATGAAGTTGCATCTTTATTTTATAGAGTTGTGTCTTTGTAACACCAAGCTATACCTTTGCATCACCAAGTTATGCCTCTATTGCATAAAGTGGTTCCTATGTTAGGTAAAGTTGTACTTTTATTTTAGATTACAATTTCTAAGGTTTTGAGTCTTTTTCCTCATCTAACCTTCATTTTTTATCAAGCAACAAGTAGTGCAACTATTTAATGCTTGTCAAAGATCATTATCATTGATATTGCAGACATCCAAATTTGACCACTCCCACACTATCAAACTCATCTACTTTATTCATCTATTTCATCAATATTAATTAAATGATTTATTTAATTAATATTGCACCTTTTGCCTAAAGTCCCTAAAGTATTTACTTTAACAATTAAATACTTTACCTTACACCTTTTCCTCTCTAAATTAAATAAACATATCAATTTATTTAATTTAGTCATTTGACCTTTTGAATAAAATCAATTTTAAATTCTTTCTTTTTCTCTCTCCTTGTCACATCCTCCATAACCCTCTTCTAATTTGGATTAATGTAATTGATCCATGATTAGGATGTGCACACCTTAATCAGGATGAATGTCACATTCTTCATAACCTCCCACTTGCTTCTAATCTCTCATTAATTTTCTTAATCATGTATTTGCACAACCTTAATCTAATCCCCTTGCTACATTTAGCATATCTTTTTGGTCAACGTTCACATTTTCCACATTTGGCATTGACCCTTTTCCCCATGTGAATTTTTAATTCACATTTTGTTCATCCAAGACTCCTCTCTTTCCCATGTGAATTTTTAATTCGCATTTATCCTTCCAAGACTCTCCTTATTCCCATGCAAAGTTCTAGAATCTTTGACTTGTCACATCACTCACATGTTCCAAAGTCTTTTGAAACCTTTGACTTGTCACATCACTCACATGTGTCAAAATCTTACTTTTTGGGAACCTTGTCTTATCCACAAGATTATTCCCAATCATGTGAATTTTTAATTCACACTTATCTCTCCAACTACTTTCCTCTTCCCCATGGAAATTTTTGAGGATTACTAAAATTCTTCATATGTCACTTTCCTCTCATATGGGAACAAGAAGTTTCGTTTTTAGGAAATATTCTCATATCCCAAGGTACTTTCAAAGTACTTGCCCTTCTTCCACATAACTTCTCCTTCCTCCACATCATTTGTACCCTTTCCATCCACCATGTCCTTTGGACACTTCATCCTCCACATGTCAAGATGTGAGGGCTTGTGATTCCTCAACTCACCATAGCCCTTCATCTTGGCTATGGTGGCTCAATAATGACCGTTGAACTCTAGAGAATTTAACTTCTTCTATAAATACCCCTCTTTTTTCATTTATTCATACAACTTAGGCATTATAGCACCCTTATGCTCTCAAAATTTTAAGCCATTCAAGTCAACATTGAGCACATTTTGCATTCATGAATTTGCATCCATCTTGCTTACCTATCACATACCCCACTCATATTTCATTTTAATCACCTTCGATCCATTTCCCATCACATTTCCATCAAAAGAGCATATACATCAAGTTGCATCAAGGGCTAACCAAGGAGATTGACACAAGTAAAGGTATAATCACTCTCATTTTTATCTTTCTTTTGTGCTTAACTTAGGTTAATCATTGAGGTGGTCTTGTGTTATTCAATTTTGTATTTCTAGTTAAGTCTTGTACATTTAGATAGAAAAAAACTTGTTCACATTTTTGGCATGCTTGGTGGGACCCACAAGCAGGTCTCATCTTCTTTATGTTTGTTATTTTTTGACTTTTTGCAGGTTAAGGACATAGAGAGGCATACTTGCCCCTACAGAGGGGTGAAACTACCCAAGGAGGGGAAAACCTACCCCCAAATAGGTGAACCAGCCCCATAGGGTCACCCTTCTAAGCATCAAAACCTATTTCTAAGCCTCTTTTTTTAACTGATTTCTACAAAGGGGAAAACCTTCCCTTATAGAGGGGTGAACCTACCCTTGACATAGGTCAAACAACTTTCAATTTTCAATTTTTAGCCTTTGTTTCTAACTATTTTCTATAGAGGGGAAAACCTGCCCTTACAGAGGGGTGAACCTACCCTTGATAGAGGTTAAACAACATTCATATTTCAATTTTTAGCCTCTATTTAACTATTTTCTACAGAGGGGCGAACCTGTCCTTACAAAGGGGTGAACCTACCCTTGACAGAGGTCAAACAACATCCAGATTTCAGTTTTTAGCCTCTGTTTCTAACTATTTTTTGCAAAGGGGTGAACCTATTATTACAAAGGGGCGAACCTACCCTTGAACAAGATAAAACAATAGTTAAAACGTCAGTTTTTCACTTTTTTTCTAACTATTTTCTGTAGAGGTGCGAACCTACCCTTATAGAGGGGTGAAACTTCCTTGAACAAAGACTTTTGCAAGTTGTTCTAACATTTGTGCAACTCTCAACACAAAGTTCTAACATATTTGCTACAGGGTGGACGAATTTGATTATTAATCAGTTGCTTGCTTTGTCATTTTTCTTTAATATTTAGGTACATAGTTTAATTAGGGGAAAGGCAACTATTTTGTTTGTTGTGTCTTTAAAAGTACATTTGTGTCACCCAAGGAGACACTATCCCATTTAAAATTTCCCCTTACACTTCATGTGAGCCTGGGGAGTAGCTAAAAATGGTTAGTGTTTTCTTCTTTAGTGGGACCTACTTGGGGATTTCATCACCCCAAGGGATGATCCCAACCATGCATACCAATAGGTTCTACAAAGGGGGGTTAGCCAAAGTTGTATCCCAATCCAATCATGTCATGTCTGGAGAAGCCTCAAAGCTAAGGTGATACCTAGATAGACATGAAGAGTTGGTCTAAGCCTTCAGTATCTCATTGGGGTTACCGACTCACGCTTGTGATGGGCTGGTGTTCATAGTTGTGCCTCACGTATCGAGAGTATATTGAGGACTCCCTAGATTCCTTGTTCATCTTAGATTAAGGACTATGTTGGCCATGCCTTTAACACTAATCGTAGGATTATGTTACAGTATGAATTGTCTTCTTGTGTACAACTAGTGAATTTTTGTCAAGTCAACCTTATTGCTTGTTGTTTGCTATGTTTTTGGTCATTAACATGGTTTTTTTCACTTAAATCAAGTTCAAGTTTCCTATAAAGAGGCAAACCTACCCTCTAAAGAGGAGAACCTGCCCTCTAAAGAGGCGAACCTAGCCTTTGTCTCAGCCTTTGATCAACCTATTTTTTTTAGAATTGTCAATATTTTTACGAAACAGGCAAACCTGCCCTCTAAAGGGGTGAGCCGGCCCTCTAAAGGGGTGAACCAATCCTCTATCTTAACCTTTGATCAACCTTTTTTTATCAGAATTGTCAATTTTTTTACCAAACAGGTGCACTTTTCCTCTGCATCAGCTTGTTTTTGGTTAGAATTGTCAGACTTTTCATCCAATAGGTGAACCTTCCCTTTAGTTTTGGTGAAACTGCCCCAAGTTGGGTGAACACGCCCTCCAAATGACCAATTTCACCTCTTGTTCAGTCATCCCAAGCACCCGTTTATCCATTTTGAGTACCTTTTTTCCCATTCTAAGCATTTGTCTCCTGTTTCAAGTGCTCATTTTCCCATTTTGATAATCCATTTGTCCATTACGAACACCTATTTTGTCATTCAGGGAACCCGTTTCATCATTTGGGGAACCCATTTTTCCATTTGAGGAACCCATTTCATCATTTTGGGAATCCATTTCATTGTTTAAGGATCTCATTTCATTGTTCAGGGAACTTGTTCCATCATCTAGTAAGTCCATTTTATGGCTTGTTAGGCTCATTTTCCCATTTCAATAGCTTGTTTGACCTTGTTTCTTATTTAAACAAGTCCAAATAAACTAGTTAGGTGACCAAGCCCTAGGAATAGGCAACTAGGCCCTAAGAATGGGTGACCACGCCCCTTGAATAGAAAACCCTACCCAATCTAGAGAGTCAAATAGTTGGGGACCTAAAACCTTGTCGTTTGTTGTGATCTAAACACTTTCATCCCCTTTCATCCACTCATAATTTTTCATTTTCACTTTCCAAAGGTCATTCAGTCATCACCCACATCATATAGGCACTCTTAAGGAGTCTCTAGGTTGCATCATTCATCATCATTCTCTTGACAAAAATCCCCTAAACCTTATTTCAGAGGTTATTATCCAAATTGACCTAGGCATCTGAATCCAATCGTTATCCTACACACACAACATAGTAGGAAATTAGTGTCGGCTTTGGCACTAGATCTTAATGTATTTTGAGCACATCAGTTGGAAAATTTGGCTACCGTCAAACTCATCGCAAATGGGCATGGTTAGTTCAATGTCCATTTTGCACCAAATTTTCTATCATCTTTAACACCATAATTAGTGTCGATTTTATCACCAAAAAATCATGGCACCTCTGTTAATGCCTAAAATAGTGCCGAGAAGCAATGATGGAAACGGTGCCAGAATTTGCACCTAATTTGGCTTCTGATTTTTCTTTTGTGTCTACTCCCATTTTTGCTTCTAGTTTTGCTTCCATTTTGCATCCAATTATGCTACCAGTTTTGCCTCCAAGTTTTCTTCCAATTTTGCTTCAAATTTTGCTTCTAGTTTTGTTTCTGGTTTTGCTTCCACGTTTGCTTCCAGTTTTTCTTGTAGTTTTTCTTTTAGTTTTGCTTCTAGTTTTTGCATCCAAGTTTGCTTCCGATTTTACTTCTGGTTTTTCTTTCGATTTTATTTCTAGTTTTGCTTCTAATTTTTCTTCTAAGTTTACTTGCAATTTTTCTTATGGTTTTTCTTCTGGTTTTGCTTCCAAGCTTGCTTCTGGTTTTGCTTTTGGTTTTGCTTCTAGGTTTGCTTCTAGTTTTTCTTCCAGTTTTTCTTCCAGTTTTGCTTGTGGTTTTGCTTCCATATTTACTTCTAGTTTTTCTTCTAGGTTTGCTTTTGGTTTTTCTTCCAGGTTTACTTCTAGTTTTGCTTCAAATTTCTCTTCCAAGATTGCTTCTATTTTGCTTCTAGTTTTTCTTCCATTGTTGCTTCCTTTTTTTCTTCTAAAAATGCTTGTTTTTTTGCTTCCATTTATTAATTTAATATGTTTTATTTCAATTTAATTACTTAAATATATCACGCCTCTTAAATAACTCATATGACTAAATAATAATATCTTATTGTAACATGATCATCATCTATAGTTAAAACAAGTGAATCAAATATCTATAATTTAATTGAATTTGACAACATCCATCCTAAGCAGTAAATTAAAATCATCATACTTAATAAATATCCATCCAAAAATCATTAACCACTTCTAATATATATAAATTGAGAACTCAATACTGATAAGATCATCATCATATATAACTAAAACAAGTGAAAGTCAAATATTTCAGTACATCAAAAACATGTCAAAATGATACATGTCCAACAGTTGACATAAGTGAAAATGATACATGTACAAATGATATAAATAAAATTTATAAATTATGTAACTCAAATTGATACAAGTCAAGATGATACATGTCCAAATGATATTGTGAAAATGATACATGTCAATATCATACAACTCAATAATATAGTATAGTAGGTCGTGAAAATGATACATATGATAGTAATCATGAAAAGAGTCATCATAATGATATATCAGCAATGATCCATGATGTACTCTATATGATCATGAATGCCACTAGTTACTATCACCATCCTGATCATCATCATCATTGTCATCTTCATCGTCATCTTCATAGCCATCATTGTTATTAGCCTTGGTGTCTTCCGTATCTGCATCATCATCATCCTCTGCAATGTGATTTGTACCGATAGAACCAATATTTTGTTGATCTATATCATGTTGAGGATCATCTTGATCTTCTAGAAGACCCATGTTTTACAAAAAAAAAACATCTAAAATGAAAATTTATTATTTATTTCATGCAATAATTTATTTTTCTATTATATATCTAATATTACAACATATGAGACAAAACCATAATCATATTACTTTATATCAAAGTGCACATACCATAATAAAATTCCAAAGTAGTTACAACTAATACTGGTGAGTTAGGACAAACTTCAGCTTTCAAAAACAAAGCCAATTAGGTTGGCAGACTTGTGGATCAGGCCAACATTTGGTGGAAGAGGAAGAAAGATGACTAGAACTTTGGAGGCCCACCATAATGGATTTCAGTATTCAACCATGAGAGAAGAAGAGAGATTTGATATAATGTATCAAAAAATTAAGCATGCATTCTTCCAGCTAGTGGAGAAGGAGATGATTACTTTGCTTCAATTTAATTTGCATAACCATATCACGACATGGGAACCAAGAAGACCAAGGATGTTCAGTTTTATGTGGAGGTAATGGATGTGGTCCAAACTTTAGGAGGGGAAAGAAGGTCAATGTATGATCCTGTTGAAATTGAGGAAGAACATCAAGAGAGGGACAGGAAAAGTAAAATCAATACAAAGTTTCAAGGATTTGTCAAGTGAGTAAGAGAGCAATGGGAGCAACCTCATCTAAAATATTTTGAACTAGAGTTTGATATACCATTTAGAGAGATTGGTTTTCATGGAGTTCCTTTCAAAGCCTCTACTTTTATTGTTCCTATGGTAAACTATTTGGTAGAGTTAGTGGAATTACCTTTCTTAGTAATCACTATTAGTGAGATTGAGATTGTTAACCTTGAGAGAGTAGGGCTTGGTAAAAAGGCATTTGATATGGATATTTTTATCAGACTTCAAGTGGGATGTACTCTGCATTGATGCCATTCCTCAATCTTCACTTGATGGCATCAAGGAATGGCTGAACTCCATGGATATAAAGTATTATGAAAGAAAAATGAACATGAACTGGTGGCCAATTTTGAAGAGTGTTACTAATGATCCAGATAAAATTATTGAAGATGGTGGTTGGAAATTTTTTAATATGGAAGCTAGTGATTTTGATTTTGATAATTCAGAAGAGTCGGATCAAGGATATGAACCCTCTAATGTAGAAGATGAATCAGAGTTAGATTTCATGTAGCCATCATTAAGAGTGTTACAAGCCAACAAGATGGAGGGAATTCTTATATAAGGATGATTTTCAATGTTGTAGGTATTGGCTTTAATTCCAACTACAATGGAAACATTGAAATTCCCTAGCAGTATTTATGTTAAGGAAATTTCCTTTAGATGCAAGGATTCAAAGCACATCAACCATGTGGTACAAATGATTAAATCCCATAGATGATCTATTGCAATGAAATATTCTGAAAAGGAAGAGAGAGCTACACTAGTGACTTAGGAGAAACTTTAGCTTTAAAAAACAAAGCCAATTAGGCTAGCAGATGTGTGGATCAAGACAACATTTGGTGGAAGAGGATGAAAGATGACTGGAACTCTGGAGGTCCACCATAATGGATTTTGGTATTCAACCATGAGAGTAGAAGAGAGAGTTGGTGTTATGTATCAAAACATTAAGCATGCATTCTTCTATCCAATGGAGAAGGAGATGATTACTTTGCTTCATTTTCATTTGCATAACCATATCATGGCGTGGGAACCAAGAACACCAAGGATGTTCAGTTTTATGTGGAGGTAATGAATGTGATCCAAAATTTAGGAGGGGAGATCCTGATTTATGCCAAGAGGCATAAAGTCAGTTGAATTAAGTTCACCTACATGTTTGCCAAAGTTTACTTCCAATTTTTATGACTTTTTTTCTTGACTGTCAAAGTTTACTTACAAATTTGAAATTTATTTCTAGTCATTTTGATGAGGATATATTCGGCCAATGTGTAAGCACCTTTTGTTTGTATCACAAGCATTTGTGCATTACAAGAATTCTGATTATCTATGGTCTACAGCTATGCCATCTCACTTACTGGATCTTCTAATTCAATGTTTTTCTATGGCCTTCTTTGTTTGAGGTAGCACCTAACAATCCTACCTCCTTTCCTTAGCTAAGAAGTGGATTTGAATTTGGAAATAATGCACTTTAAAACTAGCCATGGTTTAAGGAGAGCTATTCTATCTTTGTTCTTGACACCCTCAATCTTCAACAGGACTTAGATGCATGGATTGAAATGCAAACTTTCAAACTTAGATTTGAATGTGAATAATTTGACTGATTATGATTTTCACAAGTAGTTGTCTTTACATGACTGTTTTGGATTGTCAATATGTGTAATAGTGACTACATCCTTTTCATGTTTGGATACCCTTATTAAAAATTACTTCGCCTTTGGACTCGATACAAAGTTGTGCATTATTATTCCATATTTGTAACATGTAGGACATTTACGGGGCACAACATATAGAAATTCAATATGTCATCCAAGGGAAACTTATAGATGGTGTATCAAGAAAAACAAAAAAATATTTTATTAGGGTTAATGCTTTCTTCCCCCACACTACTAATATTTTCCCCAAAACATTTTTTTTATTATTTCAATGCATCTCAAAATTCAATGTATTGATTAACATTTGTTATGCATTTTAGCTGTTTATGCAAATGATGCATATATGCTAAGTCGATCAATGTTGTTACTTCAGTAGTTTGAATTATATGACAACCAACCATTATGCATTTCATCTACATCCTTCTACTATTTATTCATGCACATAAATGGTCATCTTGTAATCATAAGATTTGAACTCTATCTACTCATCCTATGGATCAATAAACAACTCAACACAAGAGATGCAAATTGACATATTAACACAACATTATCCAACTAAGTTATTGAAACTCAACTATTGATACCTCGTTCTCCATCCAGAGTACAAAATTATTCCTCTCTTTTTTTTTGTAATATATTCTTTTCAAATTGCTTTGGATGGCGGCCATATTTCTCCTCTTGTCAAACCATGGCACATGGACTACTTAAACTAATTAATATGCAATCATTTACTTTTTCCAAGGAAATTAAAAAAATATATCATTTACTATATTAAATATACTTACAAATGTACAGATTAAGGCCTGTAAACCTTTTTGGCCACTGCAATGTGTGACACGAAGTTTCTCAAGCCTAGGTTTGGAGGCCATGTCCTGAAACATATACTAATTCAACTTAACTATGCACAAATAAAATTTAAATATTGTTTAATAAATTTGATATAATCTTATGAGAAAATTCAAATATGTGTGTACTCTCCTCACTGAACTTCCTCCATGCATTGAACTTCTCATATACTTTTAAAAGCTCTTTCCATACTTTCACACTTACATCAATTGGCCTGCTTTTTTTCCTTAGCTCAGGAGGGATTTGTTTATCTTCTCTGTTTGGTTGCACCGAAATCTCTTGCAGTTTTGAAAAATTTGTAGCTTTATCTTCTTTACAAACCAATCTATGCCAAAATCAGTCAACATGTCATGGATAACTAATTTTTTTAGTTGCATGGGTATCTATGAGAATGTAAAATGTAGATGGTCTTTGAACCATTGAAGGAATGATTCCTTCAACCTATTCACAAACGTTTTCCCAACATCCATCATTCAAAATTCCCCTAAAACCACTTGGTATTCTATCTTCGTATTGTAGCTACCAATCCAAGATTGATAACATGGCATGGTGGAAGAATTCTATGTCCCAGAAGTGGCCGAGACGTCGAAAGTCTATGCTCCTTGTTCCACATTTTTAAAGTTTAATGTCATTGATTTCCTCCTAGATATTTTGTTCAATCCAAGATTGGTTGGGGAATCAATTGATTCCCTTTCACACAATTGATTTATTTGCAATGTTTGAGGGGTGTTACCAAATTGTTTTTCTATGTATCTAGAAAGCATTGTCCAGTCTACATTAACCAATTTGTTCACTGTGTCTGCCCCCAATATGGAAGCCAATTCCTCTTTATCTTTGTTAGTCTCATGTCCCTATATATATTTTTAAATTATATTTCTTCTTTTAGATTTTGAAATAAAAAACTAAAAAGTAAAATTCAAAGAAATAATGGAAACATTTACAAATCTAAAAATTGACAATGAATTACCTCATTGTGGCTAGAGTCTGCTGACAATGCTCACTTCCTTCTATTGCTTGAAATTTTTAGGTGACCTAGGGAAAATTATTTTCGTCCAATCTATGGAGGCAAATGAAGTACACACTATTAAATATGAAAGTTTTGTTTTGTGGGAAAATATGTTTGCTGGGTTTGCTTAGTGTGGATAACCTAGGGAAAATATGTTCATTAGGTTTGCTTAGTGTTAACCTTATCATGAAAACTCTTTCATAATTCAATCTTGCATGAATTTTTCATGGCATCAGTGACTATGGCATGATTGGGAAAAAACAAGCAGTTTCTGCGTTTATTTTCAACTGTTGCTCAGTAGTGACATGTTCATTGGGTTTGGTTGGTGTTGATAACTTAGGGAAAATATGTTCGTTGGGTTTGATTAGTGTTGATAACCTTATCATGAAAACTCTTTCATAATACAATCTTGCAAAAATTTGTCATGACATTGGTGACTATGGCAGGACTAGGAAAAACCAAGCAGTTTTTGTGTTTATTTTCAGCAGTTGCTTAGTAATGACCAACCCAATTCCGAGATTTTCCAAACAGTTCACTATTTCCTTGATACCCAGGTTAGGGAAAGAATACAGAGGAATCTTGGCTTTATGCTAGAATATTTTGAGCCAAAGCTCAAATGGGTAGGGTAAAAATTTTTGTTGGTTTGTCAAAGGTTTTACAATTTATAATGATGGGACAATTTAGAGGTTGCATGGACAAGTTAGGCCACAAACCAGTAAAAAATCACAAATTCAAATGCAATACAAAGAGTAGTAAACAATCACAAATTCAACGAAGAAAATAAAATGTAACCTTACCTATGGTGTTGCAAACTAAATCAAATTTCTCATCAGTTGTTGGTAGAGCCCTTCTCTCTTCCTTTGCACGATATTTTTCCCTTTTTTGTTGTCTGATTTCTTCCTTCACGAAGGAAATTTTTAAATTTTTTTATTTTGATTTAGTAGTCTACACTTTAGTTGGCATTAGTTAATGCCAAATTTAGCGCTGAATTTTGGCCATTAATGTAATCTATTTGGGGTGCGTAAGGCAGTGCCAAGTGCACCTAATTGGGTGCCTATCATTGTTTTATAGTGACTATTTTCATTTTTGTGTATCATAGGATCTAGAGTCTTGGAAATAATTCCAAATACTGCCTTGTTTTTGTGATCACCACTGTCCCATGGCTCCTTGATCAGCTTGGTGTAGTAGAGCAGTTTTTACCACGGTCCTACAAGGTACTTTATCCTTCTCAGTGGTAGTGTGGTGAAAGCTTCTATGGTGGCACACAAGTCTTCCTTCTATTCCTAACAGTGTTGTGGTGACTCTCGCAAGTCTTCTACAATTGGCATGTAGTAGTGCAGTGACCACCGCTATCCCATGGCTCCTTCATTAGCTCAATGTGGTAGAGCAGTTTTTACCATGATCCCACAAGTTGCTTCTTCCTTCTCGTTGGTAGTGTGGAGAAAGATTTTGTGGAAATATTTTTATTCATAGAAGAGGCCATGGAGAGAGGACATGGATGACATATAAATACTAAATCCTTGAGAGGAAAGTGGGTAAAAATAGATGAGACAACAAAATATGTAGATACAATAGAGGTAATAAGAGAAAGAAACCTCAACCAAAGGAGGAAGGTGTTTATGAATTCATAAATGCTACAACATAGAGGAGATATCAATATGTCAAATATATGACTAAAGTGAGGTTTTGTGTTGGATAGCATACTCATTGAAATGATATAATTGGTGTATTATAGGGGCAAGACAAGGCCATGGAAACAAATCATGTCATATGAAATGAGGACACAATGGATGAAGCGGGACATCAGGTACTCAAATTTTGACTTAACTTAGAAAAAAATGATATGATGGCATTTTGTAATACGTCCATCTTTTTTCATAGTATTATTGAAATTTATAATGTATTGTCCAATCTTGACATAAATTAATGCATGTTGTTGATTATTTTAGATGGAGATTGGAGCAAATGCAGAGTCTGAGCGTTCAAATAGAAAAAGAAGAAGATATGTACATGGACATGGAACTAAAACTGTTAAATCACATAGATGACAGTGGGTGGAGGAGGTAGGTATATATGTTCATACAATTTATATTTTTATTTTTTAAGCCATATTTGATTATATTTCTTTGAAATTGATACATTTATGATTTATCTAATTGTTTCCAAACATTAAATAATGCTTGCATTTGTTGATAGGTAGAATATTTTGATGAAACACATACTAATACCCAAGATCTAACTAGGTTATTAAGATTTGGATAGGATGATCCAAGCCATCCTTTAAACCATACCAGGGTGACAAGAGAAAAACTTAATAGAACAATAGCACTTGAGAAATTTGAAGAGCTGATGAGAGTTGCATACACTAATCGCATGCCACCTAGCCTTAATGATGATGATCATGATAGTGAAAATGTAGTGCATGAAGAAGGATAAATGAAATGTTTACATGTTTCTTTGGGGATGGAAAAAATTATGATAATAATGATGATATGGTTGACAGTAATGATGATAGTAGGGGTAATTACCACCAATGTAATGTTGATGATAACAACATCAAAGACTCCATCAGGAAAGTAGCAAAGACACCCATGTTCAAATTAGGTGCAAGTAGAACCTCAAAACTAGTATGCACATTAATATTATTAGAATTCAATTCACTATTTGGTTGGTCAGACAAAGGATTCACTACCCTACTGAAGTGAATTGAAATCCATTTCTTACTTTGCATTGTCAATTGGTGTACACAATTCATAAACATTCATCAACTTCATTTATATTTTTTTAAGGGGATTTTAAAACCATATATTGTATATAAATAGTCCTAGTATAGATTGACATATCAAACATGTTCATCATAAGTCAAACATTCAATTAATTTAATCTTTGGCAATCTTACAAGGCACTAAAAACTAAAATATTCCCTGAAGAGAATGTGTTGCCATCAACTTGTAGAGAGGCATGTCTGTTGTTGGTTGAGTTGGGGATTGAATATAAGAAAATTCATTCATGTAAAAATGATTGCATTTTATAGAGATATGAATATGAAAACAAGGTAGAATTCCCTATATGCAAAGAGAAGAGATATCGTATAGATGTACAAGGTCCTATAGTTCCAAAGACGGTTTTACGTCACATGCCAATTATACCTAGAATTCAACGAATGTTTCATTGCAATTCACTGGCATAATTGATGGACTGGCATGGAAAGAACAAGAGTAAAGATGGATTCATGTGAATTCTGGCCAACTCCAAAGCAATGAAACACATAGAGGAAAAATGGCCAACAAAATTCAAAGATGAACCCCATAGTATCAAATTTGGTCTTGCAATTTATGGAGTGTGCCCATTCTCTTTCCTGAGCTCAAATTATAGTGTTTGGCTAGTTAGATTGATAGTATACAATATTCCCCCATGGATGAGTGTTAGAAAGGAGCACCTTATGCTGACTCTCATTGTTCTGGGAAAACATCAAGTTAAGAAAATGGATGTTTATCTTGCACCTTTTATTGATGAGATGCAACTGCTATGGAAAGGCATAAGAATGTATGACATATCACATCCTCCATCAAATAGGTCCTTTATGTTGTATGGTGTTCTATTTTAGACTATTCATGATTTCCCAAGACTTGGTGTTTGTTCTGGTAAGATAAAATATTTACGTATTTACATTCATAATTTATTTTCATCCCAACTTTCATACTTAGTTTTATACTTTATTTTTTATGTTATTAACATTACTTATTGAATTGTAGGGCTTCAAACAAAGGGGATATTTGCATGTCCAAGATGTGGAGAACAATTTCAAGGGTGGTATTCTAAATATCTACATAAATTTTTTTATGCAAACAACAGGGTTTTTCTACCACTAGATCATATGTTTAGAAATTGCCCAAATAATCAATTTAATGGAAATTTTGAAAATAGAGGCCCTCCCATGATTATGGGTCCAAGTGATTGGCTTAAGAAGTATGAAGATGTTGAATTGAAAGCATGGGAGGATTTTTTTGATCAGGGTGATTCAATTGAAGAACCAAAACAAGTTGTAGTTAATATGCCAAAAGGAATGAAAAGGAAATCCATATTTTATGAGCTCCCTTACTAGAATGATCTATTAATATCTCACCTCTTATATCCTATGCACATCTTCAAAAATGTCCCATATTCTATATTTTGACACATATCAGGAAAAGAGGACACCTTGTCTTCAAGGAGAGATATTTCTCTTTCGCGTACCAAATTTGATAGAAAACATTTGTGGCCAAATAAGGAAAATGAAACATATGCAGAAGCTCCATGGATTTTGTAAAAAAAAGAGCTATACCAACTAAAAAATGTCATCCATTCAATAAGGACACCTACGGGATATGGATCATAATTGTCTAAAGCTTTTATAGTTGATAGACATATCATAGGATTTAAAACACATGATTTTCATAATTTAATGAAGGTATTATATATCAACATTTAACATTTACTGGTAACATTGATTAAGCACTAAATTTATTTTGATTTTTTTTTTGAGAAAAAATTACTAATGACCTTTTCATAATTTTTTTTGATAGCATATCATGCCATTGGCAATTAGGGGGGGTTCTTGTCTTATAGTTGACTTAAGGAATGCCTTAAGTCAATTTTCCGCATTTACAAGGTATGTGGTTATATGAAATGTTCATGTGTGAGAGACAAAGATATTATATTGCATTTTAATTTGACTTAAGGTTCAAACTAATTTACTATTCTTATATTAGGTGGGTGGCCTCCAAGGAGATCCATGAATCTGAAGTTCCAAAGTGGAAGAAGGAAATTGTAGAAATTGTATGTGTATTTGAGAAGGAGCACCCTACAAGTTTCATGGATCTACAAGTCCATTTACTTATACACTTAGTCAGTGACATTGAATTGGAAAGTGTCGTATCAATGAGGTGGATGTTTTTCTTTAAGAGATTTATGAAAACTCTTAAAATATATGTCTGACAAAAGGCACATCCAAAGGGTTGCATGGCTAAAGGGTATGTATTAAATGAAGCATTTTTCTTCCTGTGTGAATTCCTTGGTAAGTATTTTGAAGATGGACCACATGTTTGGGATGAAGAACGAGCATCAAATATTATTGATGGAGAAAAACCACAATCTAATGGTGTTGAAGTACAAATTAGTGAGTAAATTCATGATCAGTGTGATTGTTTTTCTTGCAATCATTAATTTACTATGTAATTTATTTGTCAAATTAACATGACATTTGGAGTTTGAAATAAACATGTTGACATGTAATAGGTGTAGAAGAAAGTTCTATACTCGATAAGTTCATTCTGTACCACATGGAATTTATGAACAAATGGATTGATCTATATGATAAAAAGAGAGAAGTGTTAGAAGCAAGGAGATAGTTTAAGGAATTGAACCCAAGGAATACTCCATTTCCCACTCATCTACTTCAGGAATGGGGCAAAGATTGCACACTAGACTGGGTTACTGAACAAATTCAAAATCAAATAGAAGATGTAGGTACAAATTCAAACATAATAGAAGATGAAATCAACATGTCTAGAGGATGTGAAAGAAAGGTACAATTGGAATTTTACAAAATGTTGTTTCCTTACAGTTTTGATAGTCTTAACTATTTTAATATTCGACATTATATTTGTTTTCACTGAAATAAATGGTCTTTCACAAGTAAGGAAATATCCAGCAATGTGGGCATATGGTCGACATTATCATGTAAAAAGTGTAGATGTAAAGAGACGATCCTTCAATTGTGGCATCATCGTGGACTTTGAGCAATCCAGTCGATCAAGCTCAAAAGATAAGAATATAATTGAAGGGAATCTACAATTTATGTTGGGAAAATACAAAAAAATATTGAGTTGGATTACCACTCTTTTAAATGTTGTATTTTTAAGTGTAGATGGTATGAAGCATTTGAGAGGACATGAAGACATGATACCCATAGTGGATTTTTTTCTATAGATTCCTCATCATTCCTATTGGAGGATAAGGAGCCTTATGTTCTACCAATTCATTGTGAGTAGGTACTTCTATAACTCAAACATGGAGTGATAGTGATCATTAATCTATTAATTCATAGCTTATTGCAAATATATACATGTGTTTATTAGTCAATAAAATTGTTATAACATATATCTAATATATGTATGTCATTCATGTGTAGGTATTTTTCTATGAAGATATTTTGGACCCGAAATGGATATTTGTCATACATTATGATCCAAGATTAAGGCATGTATTTGCCAATGCATTAGTGGATACTGAGCAAAACAATGATGGCCAACAAAATGAGAGAGAGGGATTAGAGAACATCAAAGAAATTGACATCCATGATGATGTTGAAGATGGTTATGTTTAGGCACAAGAAGACAACAATCCAGAGTTAGATGATGTTATGGAAGACAAAAATATGGATGGTATAGAAAATGATGATCCAAATACATCTAGTAACAATATAGATGGTCTAGAGTAAAATTTCAATGATGATGAAGATGATGCAAGTCAAGATGAGGATGATGATAATATTAAATACTTGAAAGAACATATGAAAATTGACAATGATACAATGGATGACATTGTAGCAGACAATAATGTTAATGAACAAGACCTCTAAATTTTCAAAATCATTTGCAATCCATGTTTAAAAAAGGATAATTCTTATGGACTAAACTTTGAAATGCTTCAGTAATATTAAGTTGTACTTGGAAAATTAAAAACCTTTTTTATTCTCCTAGCAAGTTTTTTATTTTCCATTATAATTCTAGACCAAACAACATTTGTAGGGATGGCCTTTTACACCAATCTTAATTTGTATGAAGTTCACGAACCTATTTTCAAGCAGTAAATTCCTTTGTAATGCCCCGCCGTGCGAAACCCAAAAGAACTAATAACAACAGAACAATTTTTTTTTTAAAAAAAGAACATAATAACTTACTTAAGTATTCCAAATTAAAAATGTATTAAGTTACACAACTAGTTCCAATGGGGTACACGAGGTGACATCACTACACTAACTCATAACAAAGAGAATAAGATAAAAATAATTAAACAATTATATAAATCTATTCATTCCCATTTCATCATTTAAGATATCTATTAACCAATAACCATATTCATAACACAACTATTACAAAAGATCGTTCCTGAATAGATACATGGCCTAAATATACATTACATCCAAATGATAGTAAAATACAACTGTCTAAAAATACATCTCAATAACCGCATATACAATTTACAACAAGGTCATCCCAACATACATGGGAGACAATACATCAATGAATACATTACATCCAAAATTTAACATACATCTGGTACAAAGAATTACTGGATCATCAACATCCTCCAAAACCCTGCAGTAAAAGATACATCTGCAACAGAAAGGGAACCCAACGGGGTGCGAAGCATGTTCCACCCAACCACCCCTGTGCTGGGAGTAGGCAAGGAAGGATCCCCGACCAAGCACGACTAACGGTATCACAATACTAACTCCAGACAGACAACCTAACATCAAGACAACAAATAAAACTAAATGAAGATAAATCCAAATGGCACAACAACAAACCAATTCAGAACATAACAAGTCACAATCACAACATCAATGAAGCTCAATACATAATATCAAAGACTACTTCCAACAATAACCAAATCAATAAAATCACTTCCAGAGGACTTCAGTAACTCAACACAAATAGAATGCTAGATGAGAGTGTCATCGCATGGTTTCACATGGATTATCCTGACAACCTACCACAAGGTGCCGCCTCCATCTCTACATGGATTCTCCAGACAACCAAGTAAAGGTGTCGCCTCCATCTATGGTTCTCCTGATAGCCTATCTCAAGGCGCCACTCCATAGGGTTACTCATGCAGAGTCGTTAACCTTTCGTGAAGACAAGGCAACGACCTTGCCAACCATGGCCTTCTCGGTCCCCTTTAGTCTGTGATAGCACTAACATGCGGATGAGGCTTCACAATTATCTTATTAGTGTTTAATCCCCACCCGTGGTTTATTACTTAAGTTATCACTGATTAATCTAACTCTACGTGGGTTACCCTAACATCCCCTTTGTGCGCTGGCCCCCACTAGAGCCACTCTCTCTAGACACTCTAGCACAAGAATGCCAACCCAACAGAATTGTACCACAGGAAATACTGAACCAATCACATGGATTCACTGCGAGGCATAACCATCTCGCCATAACATATGAAACACATCGACAACCAATATAATTCCACATGCAACACAATTTACAACCATAGACTCAAAGCAAGCTAAAATCAATATAATAACGATATTCCCACCTTTGGAAGTACTAGACAACAACAAAAGTTCCTATAACCTGATACATTGGCTTTAGGGTTTTCCCACAAGACATAATTCCAATAAAGAGAAAATGACAAACACAATTGGATAAAGAGAATAAATAATTGATTTACCCAAAAATCACTCCTCTTAATTTAATTAACATTGCTTATTCCCAAATCAATCACACCACAATATCCAACACCACAAATTAATTTCATTATTACATAATCTCAACATATACAAATATCTTAATATGTTTATGCATCTTAGCACAATGATTTAACTTTTAATCATTGTTGTTATTTATTAAAAACAACCTTCCTAATTTAATTCTCTTTCTAATTTAATGTTTGCTATGAATACCTCTATACCCATAATCTTAAGAGACGCAACCTAAATAATAATGTAACTATTATCAAGTCCTTCATACATACCAAAATAAATATATATATATACATATATATATATATTAAAACACCTAAATGTTTATATATGTATAAGTATATTCTCATGTAAAAACCTACGTTCATGTATTAATGTAATAGAGCACCTGCAAGCTACCCAATTCCTCACGGAAGGAGTTATGAAACTCTCTAGTAACTATTTGTATGCCTAACATTATCGATGCACATAGTGCAATATATAACTAGCCATTATCAAATAGAAAGCTCTTAAATAAAACATACTAGAAATCAAACCGCAAAGAGTAAGATCCAAAAAGAAAAGCCTTTTTTGACTCTCTCATGAAATCTCATTCATTTTATAATCTTGCATAACTTTTAATCATTTCAAAGGAGGCTTATGGCACAACTATTTGTATTGCTTGTCAGCTTATCTCAAAATTGTCCTATGCAATGATAGTGGTGGGGGCGCGCTAAAGGACATGAGGGGTCATAGCCCTATGACTCCACTTAGTGGGTCACCGCTGCCTATACCAAATTTAGGAGAGAACATGGTCAAGGAACTCAAGGCCCGCTAACAGAAGCTTCCAAGAGACACCATTTCACACGGTACAAGTGCAATAGCTTTGAGACCATAGTAACATGGATGGATCAAACGTGAGAATATTCAACCCAACACCTCAAGAGTTTGACCAATTTCCAGTCCGGCAAAGAATTCATTCTCGGTCAGGCAAGTAGAGATAAAAGAGTGTTCCCGAACCAATCTGGGAGGCTTATATTTAATCTAGTCGGTCATGAGGTTAAGCACACGCATATAGCCACAGAAAACACCTAACATAAGATACGTGGGAGGATTGCGAGTTGTTGGGCCCCAATTTAGGATGCACCTTCTATAGAGTAGAGAGTTGTGACCTATGGCAGCGATGAACAGATCAAAGGGATACATAGATAAGAGCACTGGCAGAGTTCAAGGAGATGCGATAATTTCAAAATAGCGACCATGGTCAAAAGATAAAGCTAAGTGCGATTATCTAAAATAAAGGTGTGTGCAATAATGAATTGACATTCCATAAATCAGAACACAACAGTATAAGCAAGATAAAACACAGCACAAGCACTTTAAATTGATGGCCATGAAAGTAAATCGAATGCCCGAAAGGAATAAGAAGTAGCGAATTCCAATCAAGAAAGATGTTTATCAAATTAAAATAGAATATATAATCTGTTCCAAAACATAATACATCAAGCTATCATAACAATTCAGATTTTAAGAAATACCAGATTTTAGCACATAAACCAGAGACAAGGCGAGATGGAAGAAAAGGAAGTGAATCGATCTTAGCAAGATTACAAGTGATGCAAAACATATAATAGACTGGTACTATAATGATCTATCAAAAGTAATGATTTACAAGAGGACAGAGTTTTAAGTGCCCTGTTAAGCATTCATGGGAATGTGGAAACCTAAACAAGGTGCGAACTGTTTCTCCCAAACACCATATGATGCATAAAGCTGGAACAAAGGAGAAGGACATGGCTAGAGGAGGGGGACTAGCAGACGTGGGCCAAATAGGATTAAGAAGCTTTCACACAAACTAGTAACTCATAGTATTCGATTACTGTCCAAAAATCTATTTCTTATGGTGGCATCTAAATTTACCAGAATACAAATACATAACACTGATGCAAAGACGAATGATGTAGGGGCTTAGATCCATGCATGAGTAATTACACAATAACAAAGAAAAACAAAACTAACAGAGTAGAAACAAACCAGCTAGGAATCAAGGTCACATAATGGATGATGTACGAGAGGATGCCAAAGTTCTTTTAAGAGAACAATTAAAAAGATCAAGTAGATGACTAAAACAATACACATCACTGTCACAGAGTAATGATGTAATGCATCTACTATAGATTCCAAATTCAACAAATAACAAGCAATCCTTTTCTTTCATTTATGAAAGTGAAGAAAAGAAATATTTGAAATTAATAACACCTCAAACCTGGATTTTCTGCATTCCAAAGATAGGGAAGGATAGTTGAAGACCCCTATTTCGCTACCACCAATTCTTCCTCTAGACTCCAATCACTTTTGGGGAAATTTCACGCTTCCTCCCCCAAGAAGTCATTGTTCCCTCTTTTGACAATTCTCCTCCCTCGAGCCACCTTCATTCCCCACTCATCTTCCCCACTAAAATCGCTACGACAGTATATTAAGGCCGCATAATTTTGGGCATCCCTCTAGATAATCCTCTTGCAGTTCTCTTTTAATCTATCTTCTCTTCCCAACCATTGGTTTTTCCAGAAGCACACCAAAAACCCCCCCCAAAGCCCTTTCCTTTCCTCTCCCACCGTATATACAAAGAATTCCCTTTAGCTTTCAAATTCCCAAAAGAAAATCAAACAAAGATAGTGAGTTTCTATTATCATTTCAGTCCTTTAATAAAGCAGGAACATGCATTCGTCCTTTTGAGTTCTTTTTGATTTTATAATCCATTCCTAATCATAACTCCTCTTTACTTTCTCTAAAATTCATATTTATCCCCTTCTAGTTCAGTTTCAAAACTTATCTTCAAAATTTATTTAGAATTATATTAAAACAATTATCTTTTCTTGCCTTTTTTTTACTTCAGTTTGTAAATCTTATCTCTATCTTTTCTGTTTCATTTTTAGTTATAAACTTTTCTTATAGCTTTATTTAAATTTACGTTACTTCCCATATGAGATGTTCAATCACATGTTACTTTATTTATTTAATAAAATCCATACGCAAAAATAATTTCTAACATTGGCTTAATAATCATTATTTTAATTCTAATTTTTTATTTAAATTATTTCATGCTCATTCTCAATAAAATTAATGAATCACGCAAACCATTAAAATATTATTTTTACCCCAAAATCATTAAACCATGAAAAAAATACCATAACACTTTTAACAATGAACAAAATGACCACATATCAATCAACTTACTTGGATGCCGAGAAAACCTAAAATGGATGGACATTACACCTTTTGTAGATAGCAAATGTAAAGGATTGATTTAAGAAAAGATAAGTAGTCTCTTTCTAAGGGTAATCCACATGCAAAAAGTAAAAGGAACATTAAAAAACAATTGTACAATAGAAATTATGATTTAATCAGTTATGTCTTATTTCACTTGGACACTTATCTAAAAGACATAGGCTATTCACCATACATTTCCCTTGACAAAGAAAACATGTGCTTTCATTTATTTTTATGGTATATCTCAGAAGTAAAATTGTTGTTACATAATGATGCACTAAGAAAATGTTTGAAATTTAACATGCAACCTACTATGTTTCACTGAAAGGAATCAAGATTAACTGGGACAAGAAATAAAAATAAAATTTTGATGATTGTACTTAAAAGTGAACAGGATATGAAAAGTGTGGACAATGATGGTGCTGAAATTGAAAACCCTCATTCTGATGACATTATTGTTTTATGTCATTAGAGATAAAGAGCACATACAATTTTATATACATAGAAAATAAAGATTTGAAACTAGTAAACTAAAAATGTAAACACTGAAAGATTTTTCCTTAAACAATAATTCACATACTCACTTACAAGAAAGGGTGAAGCATTTTTTATTCATACTCTGTTTTCTTTAATAGGCATAACATTAAAAGAATATTTACAAGTACAAGAATATATACACTATTTCATAGAAAATAAGGAATGTTTCATAGAATATACAAGTACAAGAATATATACACTATTTCATAGAATTCTAAATTTTTAGAGTTATTTGCAATCTGTTCGGTCTCAAAAAAGTAGGTTTTTAGACCATAAGAGGGTGCCAATCTCTAAGAGGACTTTAATCCTTAATAGGAACCAATTAAAATAAATTATTTGAAAGGAATTTAATTCACACCTAACCAAAAACCAATCAAAGCATCCTCATAGTAACAACAAATGTGCCCTGATAAATCTTGCAGATTTAAACGACTTGAAAAGACCACTTTAGAGACAACAAAGCAGTAAATAAGCATGAAAATTGACACAACAATTGAACACTAAAAATGGTTCACGAGTTATAATGTATCTGCTCCATTATATTGCTCAAAATATAAACATACATAACATGAGTTCTTTAGATATGAATAAGTGGATAAGATGGTTTAGTATCTATTCTAATGGATTGAAATGATGATGATATGATCAAAATCGAACCTTGCTTTCCCTATTTGTATGAGAAGCAACAAGCTTTAGGTTCATTCACAAAATTTACATCATTTCTTAACTGAAGCATGATTAACATAACATAGAAACTTAAAAAAAATTTATTGTTGAATGCACCACAGTTCGTTAATCATCAACAAGCACTTGTGACCACCTAAGATCTATTCAAGGCTCAAGCATCATGTTAATGCATCCAAAAAACCAAACTCTGACTACCTCCTCATACAACTCATGCAAGGAACAAATTAACCTTTGTCATGTGATCAATGTATTTCTCTTGGGCATAAGTTTTTGCATTTTGAAGAGTGTCTATCATTGCATTCTCCAATCTAGCAATCCTCCCGAGCTGCTTATGTGTTTTCCTGAGTACCTCATCCTCATCATTGATGTCATCAAGGATGCTTGGTAAATATTTTGATATCTCATTTTTCCAAGTTTCCTAATCCTTCAAATCTATTTCTTCGAAGAAATCTAGCATGGCCATACATAGTGGCTGGCTAAAGTCACTCAATTCCTGTGGTAAGATATTTGGAAGTTTTCATGTGTATTCATGAGGCTCTGACATTCTTGGAGAAAAGAATTATTATCTCCATATTTTTCCTTGATATGGGATTCCATTTCCTTCATCCTATCAAGAAAGCTTCCATGCTCCATGAGGGCCTTGTATGTTCCACTGTGAGCACATCAGACACCATCTACATGTTGGAACATATCTTTAAATTTCATACAAATTATCCCTAATTCTACTTCAAAAGTAGTAGCCTTCAATTTTATTTTTAGTTCTTCCTATTCCTTTTAAGCCTTTTCAAATTTATGCTTCCATTAAGTAGTCTCAGACATGGCCTCCAACACTTTTCTTTCATGTTTAATTAAAGGAGAGTAAATCCTTGGAGAAGCAGACATCCTATCTTTGTAGTTGGTTAATTCTTGTTTCAACCTGTCATTTCCCTCTATCACCCACTAGTTATCTCTTACTAGCTTTTGGATCTGGCCTTTGGTGAATTTGGCTACATTCACATTCAAGTCAGCAGTCTCCAAGGGATTTGTCTCCCCTACTCTTTGCACCAAGATATGTCCAAAAATCTGATCATGGTCAATAAGAGAAGGATTCTTTCCTAGGGGGTAAAGAGCCCAAATTTGCAAAGTGGTATTATCAAGATTGTAACCTGACCCTATATAGACCCTATCACCTACTCCATCCATTATTTTCAAATTTTTATTCTTTCTCTTCAAAAAGCTTTCAAACACAATGGTTGAACTAATATCCCACCCAGGAAGGAGCATAACTCCAAATTCTTGTAATAATGCTCTTCCTCTCTTGGCAGTCATGTTTCTCATTTCCCTATCAACTTCATGTTGCAACTCTTTCAAGCAATAAGCCTCTTTCTTAGGGTCAATGTACTTTAACCTTCTCTTATTAGTCTTCCTTTATACTCATATATAAAGGACTTAAATTCAAGGGTCTGGACAAAAGTATCATCTGCAACAAATTCCTAACTTGCACTATGCCTCACATCACGTGATAGCTCATTAGAGGCTTCAAAGGTGATCACACTTCTTTCCAATGGCATCTCATATTGGGGTGTAACAAGAGCATTAAACTGTGAGACTTCTTCTTCCTCCTTAGTGTTATATTCTTCCATGGATGGGGAACCAACTGAAAATCTCACTTCAGTAGTAGGCTGAGGTGATAAGTGATCTAGTGGTGTGATATTTTCTACTTTCCTCCTAGGACCGATGCCCCTTCCTCTTTAAAATGCCACAAGTGCACATCTCTTATTAGCTCTTCTTCATGGAGGATTAATTGTTCAATTCTTTCTATGGGATCATGTACCTCAGGGAAAGCCCCTATGTAGCCTGGGTTATTACTCACCTTCCAAGCCTCAGCCATCATAACCCTATTGTAGGAATTCATTCTCATCATGTTTTTTTTTTTCTTCACAATTTCTAATGACATCTTCTAAAAGGAAGCTATACTCATACCCTTTCAATTTCTGAAAAATTTTGGCATCACAAATGTAGTGTTTAGGATCACACTTTTCCCTTTTGTTGCCAACTGACAAGCCATAATAATCCATTTTACCACTAACCAAGTCATAGCCTGAATTAGAGATAATAGTGAAATCACCAAATCATAAAGTGTAAGGCATGAAATTCTGCCTCCCATATCTCTTTAAATGCATGAAATCTAAAAATGAAAATTGCCTTATGATCTCTAAATAAGCAACTCTGTTTGGCATAGTCTTAGGCAACAAATAAGGTGCAATACCAAATCCATAAACCCTAATAATAATACAATCCCCAAACCTATACCAGTCCCCCCAACTGTGATTTATCCTTGCTTCATGACCCATATCTTTTGGTTAGAGAAATCTTAAGATCTTTGGGGAGAGGTTGTAGTCACATTTGTGGCCTAGCATCTTGTATAGTTGTTTGACAAAATATTCTTCAAAATATAGGTAGTGGGACCTCCCACACCTGATATCCCACACAGATGTCCACATTTGTACATGCCTTGAATTTCCATCATTATCTAAGTCTTTTATTCTTAATTCCTCACCCCATATCCCCATCACCTACCCTTCGTATAATATCATGTGCATGAAAAGAGAATAGTGCTTGAAATTAATGGCTTCACTATCATTCTTGATTATATTGAGGGAATTATTGATGGCCTTTGATAAATAATCTACATAAACATAGGGCTGGGCATTATGGCTTTGGATGTATGTGGCTAAAACCATGGGAGCAATTGTCATGCTCTCAAGAACATCAATTCCCAATACTTGTCTAGTTGAGTAATAAGTGTATTGAAAGTATTCTTCAAGCAAAGCCACAGAGAATGGGGGCTTATCTTCACTAGAGAACCTTGTAGCTTGGTTACCCGCACCTTTAACCCTATGTAGAGGAAATTTACACCTCTTTTAACTTGTATCCATGGTGCGGTATTCCTCCAACAAGTCTCTGATTCATAATTTTGTTTTCAAGGAAGTGTCAAGCTAAAAAATCATGGAAATATAATATGGCTTTATGACCATGAATTGTGACCCATCAAGAAAATGAATTGCTCTCATCTTCAAATTGTAATTCTTTTCCAACACCTTGATTAAATCTATGTTCACAAAGACGTTGGGTACTACAATTTTACCCAAATTCAGATTGCACTAGTTTGACACTGGGCTATGCCAAAATTTCTTCCTATAATGATAAATAAAGAGGTCGTAACCCCTACACAGAGTCCATACATCCCCCATTTTTTTTTTATCAACTAATGTCACACATGATGGGTTAAGTTGTGTTATTCTTCTAGATTTTGACCCAGACCCAAGACACTGATCGATTAAGTCTTGATTCAATTGCCTAACTTCAGTTTTCTATCTTTTTGCTTTCTATTTGCCTGGGGTTTTTTCCATCTCAACCCTAGTCATGCAATGCTTTCATCTACTTACTGAGAAAATACTTTGAGCTGAGTCTAGACCAATTACTTGGATAAATGCTACAAATTTCCAGTTGCCTACCGCCATCCAACTTTGTTCTCCAAATCCTTCAATTACAATTCACAGTGATTTCAACTTATTTGAGGCCGTATTTATCAAATTTCAGGATAGATCATTCAACCTTGGTTCATAAATGGCACTCACACCACCTTTATGATCAAGTTCTTCATTAATAGCGATAGTCTCATCGATATTTTCATTAGTCACATTAGTTAGACTAATCATCATTTCATAGTTGTCGAAGAGAATTTTAATTAAAATGACCATTGTTTCTTTGATATGTTGGTATGGTGGTGTTTTTCCCTTCCCTTCTAATATTTACTGCACTACTTCCTTGCTCAAAGCTTCTTTCTATGGGGTTGCAATGTATACCACTCTACTGCATATGTTGCTCACCTTCCCAGTGGTATAGCGGTGTATGCTTTTGATCATTACTTGAAGAGTGTCGATGAGACAATCTTATTTGTCTTACCAATATCTCAATGTCTCATCGACATTAGATCTTATGTTCCTCCAATGTTGGTTGCTGATGTCGATGAGACAAGTTAATTTCTCTTGTTGATATGACATTGTCTCATCAACAATTACTTTGTTATATCCAAGAGTTGTGTTTTGTTGAGCACTTGTAGATATAATTTGTCGATGTGACATAAGTGATTCTCTCCTTGATATGCCTGTATCTTGTTGAAATTTACTATTTTACATCACTGATGAGACATATAAATAAGTCTCTTTGACATAGGGGTGTCTCATCTACATTTCTAATTTGTGCTTTGTGCTAATGTTGGGGAGACTTTGGAGGGACTCTCATTGATATGGTGTTGTCTTGGAGATATGATATGAGCAATCATAGGAGTATCTCAAAGGAGGAATACACTTTGATATTATGATCAAGGGTTTTATTTGGAAGCTCATGTGAGGGATTTTATTAAATTTAAGTTATTATGATAGGAATTCTATGCATATGGTGGATGTAAGAGATGAGTGAAAATGGAAGTATGCAAAAATAATTAGGATGGAATTTTGGCTACAATGCAATCCATGCTTAAAAATGATGATTCTTATGGCCTAAACTTTGAAATGCTTCAGTAATATTATTTGTGTCAATAAAAATTACCTATTGTAATATCCTTAAATTGTTCAATCTTTGGTATGAATTGTTGGCAAAAAAAAAATGGATTACTTGGATCTTCTTCCATTCATTTTGTATCAACATATGTTTGTGAAGACACAAAAGTTAATAGCTCAATTAGGTAGAGCTTTTGTGATTTTCAAATGAAGAGTAGGGTACATTTTTAATTCTGCTACATTGCATTCATGTGCATAAAAAAATTCAAAATATTACATTACTAGATTTTACTTATGCAGATGCATATAATATATGAAAGATTGCACAATCCTTTCAAAAACATAGTCTTTATTGATAATGTAAATGTATGTTGTTCCACACAAGTCATGGAACTGATTATTTGAATGCATATAATCAAAAAACTATACATTTATAGATAAAAAAGAGAAAAATGCACATAAAGAGAAAGGGGACAATGACGAATCCTGGTTGTTTTGTTTTGCATCATCTTCAGTCTTCCCATTTGTCAAAGCCTCGAAGTTGATGTCTTCCTTGCTGCTCCTAGCTTCCCTACATTTGAGTTAGAAGATTGTTGTTAGAGAAATGAAGGATCACCAATCAAAATATGTGCATACATCTATAAACATATAATTTGATCATCATATGCATTCAAATAACTTATACCATAGATGTCCAAGAAAACAAGAAACTTATGAAACATATCTATCATATGCTCGATTTTCTCTTACATTTTTTCTCATTGTGCAGGTATAGATAAAATTAGGTTGTTTTGTTTATCTGGTTACAACATGTGGGGTGAAATGTGGCTCCCACAAGGGATGAGCCTAGCCAGCTACCCTATTGTTTCAATTGAGAAGGATAATCACAAGTAAACCACCCATGAAGCATTAAAGATCATTCTTTGCAAGGATAGTGGAGTATGTTGGTAAGGGATAATATCCTTATTAATAAGAACATTCCACTATCAACATAGCCATGACTTTGAAAAAACTGATAATCAAGGATTCCAAGATAGTTTTCATTAATAGTCTAGTTAAAAGTAAGCATCCCCAAGCATCATAAAAGTCACAAGAATTGAACATGAGGTGCAGTCATGTAGACTAAAAGCTTACACAATAGTCATCACTTGCAAAGATAGAGACAACATCTTTCCACATAACAAACTAAGTTGAATGTATGAAAGGTATAATGATGAATTTCATAATAGTGAATGTTGCTTAAGAGGGATTGAAGGAAAAAAAATTGTATCAAGGAAAACAAGGTAACCTCAAACTCTATTATACCTGAGTATTACAATACCTGAGCTTCTGGTGTTTCTAGATGAAACCTATAGCAGAAAAGTGTAGTCTCCATCTGAGGGAACCATATTTGAAGCTCTTCCCTGAAATGAGGGTTGAAAAAATTAGAAGGAAATAAATACCATAATTGTAAAGTAACAATTTGTATCAAGACAAATGTCAGAAAGTATAATTAAAAATAAAAATCCTTACAGTTGGACCTCGAATTGGACCAAATAGATTTATGATTTTATCTTTAGAATGTAGGAACTTTCTCTATCGAAGCTTCATGACCTGAAATTGGATCTACAATTGGAACAATAAAATTTATGATTTTATCTTTAGAATATAATAACTTTCTCTATTTGATATTCAAGATCTCAAATTAGATCAAAAGTTGGATAAGCAGATTTATGATTTTATCTTTAGAATGTACAAACTTTCTCTATCAAATATTAAAGATGTAAGGTTGGATCAGAAATTGGGTAAGCAGATTTATGATTTTATCTTTAGAATGTAGGAACTTCCTTTGTCAGATATTTGGAAATTCCTACACACAAGTTCTGCTTTAGATCAAAAAAACCTGGAAGTGTTTCACACTGGCTCAAGGTACAATCCAACCTGGTTGTGACACAAATAGCAATCCAATTTTGTCTAAACCATCCATACCCAAATGTTGCATCACAATCTATTCTTCTTGCACATAAAAATTCCACATATTAATCCCTTCTAAATAAAACTCAAAATACCATGAAACAATGAGTCCTCTATATTAGTAAGTAGGTAGTCTATAGGGCTTAGTTTGATTGTATACAAGGATGCTCATGAAAAGAATCTTCAAGTGATAGTGAATGAGTTGCTTAAGATTGCAACTGATGGTGCAATATCCAGTCTTAAAGGTAGATAGCAAAGCAGTAAATGTGCATGAAAATAAAATTGTACACAACAAACAATTCACAATGTTATCTTGCATAATGCCTTAATTTTGAAGACAAAAATATCATTGTATCTTGATGAAAGTAGTGAACTTCATGGTCAATCACTGGTAACCATGATTTTAAAACATGCTATTGTGCTTATGGAGGAAAAATTTTAAGCAAGGCGGTGAGTGGTGGTTTGGAATAATGGCAAGTATAAAGGACTTGCTTTATATGTATCACATTATCTAATCATGAGATAATACATCATTTATTTATTTATTTAAATCAAAAGAAAATATTCTAAACCCTATATAGGACACATTAATACTTCAAAAGAATTTGATTTATTTTTTTAAATTAAAAGAATTCATTCTAAACCCTATATAGGATACATTGATACTTCAAAAGCATCTGAAAGAATTTTAGATTATGCAAAAATATGTCAATTAAATACCTGGATTACAAATAGTAGCACGAACATTGTAACCCTTGTTGATCAGAGTAGGAATGAGATAAACAACAATGAATCCTATGCCTCCTTACCTTTCTCTGTCATTCTTTATTGAAACACTTCTCCATTTTTGTGGGATACGCCTAAAAATAAGGTTTCAACAAAGGTTCTATTGTATGTTTATTAAAATGAAAACTACATTCTAGCAGGCTATGCTTAAAAATAAGATTTCAACAAGATTTTTAGAGTATGTTTATTAGAGCTTTAGAGTATTTTGGCAAGCTATATTCTTGATCCATTAAATGATTTATTCAAATGGATTGTAATTGATGTCATTTGCTACATTTAGTGTTGTAAATTGTAATGATGCCATGATTACCATACTACCACCATCTCTTATTATACCCATTGTGGTATGGTGGGGTTTTTCCCTTTCGTTTGGTTGTTTACCACACTACCGCCTTGCTTAAGGATTATTTCTACATGGTTGTGGTGTATACCTCTCTACCAAATGTGTTGCTCATCTTCCTGGCAATATAGTGATGTATTCTTTTAATCATTACTTGAAGAGTGTTAATGAGACAATCTTATTTGTCTTACTAATATCGCAATGTCTCATTAACACTACTTCGTTATATCCAAGAGTTGTGTTTCACCAAGCACTTGTAGATATACCTTGTTGATGTGACATAAGTGATTCTCTCCTCGATATTCATTTATCTTGTTGACATTTCACTATTTTACATCATCAATGAGACATATAAATAAGTCTCTTCAACATAGGGGTGTCTAAACTAGTGCTAAGCCTGAAGTTAAACTTGAAGCTAAAGTGAGAGCTACAAGTGGCACTAAACTCAGAGCTAAACTAGGAGCCAAAGGCAACGCTAACTATGGTGCCACACTCAAAGCTAATATTGGCACTAAATACAATTCTAATTTTAGTACCAATGAGCACCTTAATTAGCACCAACTTGTCCTGATCAATACAAAGAAACACCAAAAATATTGCCATCCCAATAAATGGAGTTGAAATTTTAAAAAAATTGGCAAAAAATACATTAAAACAGTGGGCGAAAGCAAAAAATGGAGCAAATCACAGGGATTTGTTGTAGTGACATTAGTCATTGTCTTTGGCCCAATCAATACACTTCTATCTTGAGGTGAATTTGGTGCCATAAGTCATCATCCTCAGCCCAATCAATCCATTTCCATCTTGAGGTGGATTTAGTGCCATGATCCTCTATCTGTCCTTCAATTCGATCGACCAACTCCTTAAGTCACCTAGGGTGATTTCCTAACTGGGTTTAGAATCCCTTACATCATCCATCATCTAATCTTGTTAGTAGTTCCTTCAAACGATCTTGATCTATCAATCATTTTATCAATCAATCCTTATCTAATCATCTAATCTCAATCCTATCCAATCATCCAACCTCAGTCCAATCCAATCATCCAATCAATCGTATCCAATCATCTAATCAATCCTTATCCAATCATCTCATCTCATCATCCTACCAATCAATCCTTTATCCAATCTAATCAATCTTCTAACCGTCATTTAGGTCATCCTTGCATTGAGTTCCACCTAGTAGTTTTGCATTTTCATGCTCGTACAGACTAGATCACAAACCAAGAAGCAAATGGCACAACAGAAAGGTCAAGTTTCCTAGTTGAACACCCCTCAAGATCCTAACAACGAAGCAAACATCTCTGAAGATCCTAATAATGGAGAAAACATCTCCCAAGATCCTAACAATGTTGTGAACATCCCACAAGATCCCCATAATGATGCTTCATCACAATCTAACACCGATGGTCAAAATACTTCACTCCCTAGTGACAAAAACATGATCAATCACCCTAAAGTCACCATCGATGAATACCTAAGCAATCCCACTAACGTATAGATGACAAATCACCTCCTTAATGAGAATGGGGATAAGATCCTTGCCACTCTACTCATGAAGGGATTCAAACTGCCATCTGGTTTTGACATGTCAGTGTACACCAACACCTAGCCCCCTCCAATCCATTAAGACACGTAGAATGTTCCTAGAAATTCCTATGTTCCTAAGGGTACACCCATAGATAACTAGTATCATCTTGAGTTTAGAAATGTTGTGATAAATCAAGTTTCCAATTATCCTCCCCTTCCATCCACAACCTCTACAACACCATCTGATCCTTATGATCCCTATGCCTATGGCATGCCACAAAACATTATGTCTACTCCACCACTCCCACTTCAGTATCTTGGTCAACCACTTGTCAATAATGGGGGAAATCCCTTTCTCGCATCAACACCACTACCAGGATTGACACCCATAGGAAATCTCCTACAACCCCCTCAAGGTAATACTCCAACATTCCAACAATCTCACGTTAAACCTCATCAATCCATTTTATTGCAAGCATTGTCGCAGCATGCAACTATCCCCTCACAAGCACAACCATAGTATACCACTATCATTTATGTCCCCATACAACAACATCATCAACAAACCCCACAATAGAACATTTCAATTATGTAATAGAACATGCCACAACAAAATGCTCCAAACCCACAACAGCATACTATTGCTCATATACAACCTCCTCATCAAGCAACACAAATTGCATTACACCCTCAACAACCACCTCATGGTGCTTCTACCATGTTCCCACAACAACAACACATCCCATATTTCCCTCCTTATCAACAATTATATAATCACATTTCCACACAAACATAGTGTAATCCCCTTGTGCAATATCTCTATCATCCATCTAGCACATACACTACTTATGCTAATCCAAACATCCATGTGACTACTCAGAATCCACCACAGATGCAACCACCTCCTTACACAAATCCCCTACAATTGTACACCAATCCATACCAGTAGCCGCCTAATCTGTAATAGCCACCATATGTCACACAACAACCTAATATCATGTATAATTAGGAAACCAATCCCTATTATGCTCAGTAGCATCCTTTACACCAACAAGGTGCCTCATCCACATCCTACATGCAACAATGGCCACCTCATTAACAGGGTGCTCAATTCACCTTTTATTATCAATAGCAACCACCTTATCAATAAGGGGCCTCCACGTTGTCAAACTACAAAGCTCCACACAATACCCCATCCACTTCATATTATCAGCACTTGCCATTTCAACAACAGGCACCCTCCGTCTCTTATTACCAAAATGCATCATCATCCTATCTCCCTTATGCTAATCAATATCAACCTACACCCTTGTATGATTGCAATTCTTTCATCCCATCTTCATCCCATCAACAATATGCACCTCATCCATCTAATCCAACTCTACCCACCAATAAAGAGTTGGAAGAGCTCAAAGCTACATTGAAAGACCTACAAGTGGGTACATCCAAAAAATCCTTCAAGTTTGAGGAGATTTTCTTGTATCCATTTGATTCTTCGATTTCACTTATCCCCTTCCCAAAGCATTTCAAGATACCCAAGTTTGACAAGTATATGAGAACTAAAGATCCAAAAGCCCATCTACAAGAGTTCTATGCATAATGTCAGGATGTCCAACATAATGACAATTATCTTCTACGCCTGTTCCCTAGAAGCTTAGGAGGGCCGGCCTTAGATTGGTTCATGGGTCTGAAGAAGGTGATGGTTTCTTCCTTTTTTGATCATTCTAAACAATTTTTCAAATAGTTCTCCTTTAGTTTGGAGGAAATTGACACTTTATACCTCTTGAAGGAGAAGTAACATGATGGAGAAACTTTTTCTAAATACCTACAAAGATGGCAAGTTGTAGCTAGCCGTATGAACTATCCTCCTAGCAAGAAAGAAATGGTCACCCTTTTTGTGGCTAATTCCCATCTCAAACTAGCACATGTTCTTAATCTTCATTGTGTTACTATCTTTACAGAGGTTATCAAAAAGGGCCCCATCATTGAGAGAGCACTTGTCACTAAAGGAAAATTAAATTGTACAACTCGGATAAGGACAAGTCATCTGGTGACAAATCCTGTTACTGGAATAAGAAAAAGAATGTATTCATTGATGGCTTCACTAATAATAAACATGTTCAGGTGGCCAATACCTCCTAGAGGCAACAAACATCCATGTCCAATGCCATATCCATGCCACAGGGGGCATCACAAACCCCTCAACAATCCAATCAAGGGAATGGTAAATGTCAATACACTCAATTAGGAGAAACCTTGAGTGTTGTCTTCCATAGATTGTTATAGGTCAATTACCTGATTACATATCCTATGACCAAACCACCCAATGAATCCAAGCCTAAACTAGCTTGGTTTAAAGAGAACAAATAATGTGAGTTTCACAAGATTAAAGGGCATACCTTAAATAAGTGTTAGAGTCTGAAAGCATGCATCCAAGATCTTATAGATCGAGGAGATATCCAAGTGGATTCCAACCAGGCCTCATTGTCCAATGCTTAGTTACAAATATATCAAAATTCTTTCCCCAAGCATAACCAAGTTCCTAGCACATGCAACGCAAATCATGGACCTAGTAACAATAACAACCAGGATAACAACACTAATAATATCACCTACAAGAATGTCTCGCTTAACTATGGGACTCTCATCATGCATATAGGGCAAGTAGAACCACGTGTGTCTATGATACATGTCAAATGCAAAGAGCCTCAATGTGTTGTTACCAATCACCACACTCGTATTACTATCCCCAGAGCCTCCATGTTAGGCCCATCACCTCCTGTGAGCTCCTAGTATAAAATCATTGACCATCTAGGAAAGACTAAAATATCTATCCTAGATTTGCTAAAGTCTTCTCCTGTATATCAAGAAATCTTGACAAAAGCTTTACAAGATTCCCGTGTCCCTAAAGACATCAACCCCACACAGTTCCAAACTCTGGTGGGACACCTATCATCAACCTACCAACTAGGTTTCAGTCAAAATGACATGCCTACCATCAATTCCTATCACAATTGACCCCTCCACATAGAGGTTCTCATTGCTTGACATAAATTAAAGAGGGTCTTGATAGATAATGGCTTTGCTCTCAATCTCTGTACATTAAAATTCATAAAGTAGGTATGATATACTCATGCTGATTTAAGTAATCAAATCATCACTATAAAGGCTTATGATAATGCAGAAAGGGATTTTGAAGGGATTATTGAGCTTCCAATTCATGTTGGCCTAGTTATACAATACACCACTTTTCATGTCCTTGATTTGAACCTCCCCTAAGACCTTCTTCTTAGCCAACCATGGATCCATGCCATGCAAGCCATTCTATGTACCTATCATCAATGCTTGAAGTTCCCATTTAATGGAATGGAAGTTAAGATACAAGCTAATCCATAGCCAATTGAATATTGGCATTCACTCGAAGCTTATTTCCCACATTCCCATTATTGTCTAGGAGTAGAAATGGGACCACCACTAGCATCCTCATCTCATCCATCATCTAATTCATCACCCACCACCTCATTTGTTCCATCTTCTATATCCGATTCCACTATCACCAAGGTCCAGATCATTGACAAGGGATGTAGTGAGTATGAGATGCATACTGCTTTGAATGTGGCAACCATGCCACCCTCACCACACACATATGGTTAATCCTCCAAGTTTTCACCGAAGGAAGAACAAAAGATAGTCACCTTGAGCTCAAAAAATGTGGGAACCAACACTTATGTATCTCTTGTGTTACCACAATATATGCTTGAAGATGACATCAGTCAGTGGATATATCATGAAGAACCTAAACCAACTCCCCCTTTAAAGGAATATTTTCAAGAGATGTATCCTTGGCCTTCCAAGTATGCTGAGAAACATAATTACTAAGGGGAAGGTCTTGGTCCAGAAGAGCTAGGAAGAAAGTAATCGATTGACACTTTCATATGTCCAAAAAATTCAAGCTTAGGCTATGATAAAAAGAAAGAGGGTCCTGCAACATCGACTAGTACTTCTAACAACGCCAGTGTGGGTGATGGTATTTTGGAAGCTATACCCAAAGAAGAATGTATCATACATGCATATGATGATGTAGCTCACGAAGACCTTTCCTCCATGTTCGTATGCCTATCCGTTTGCACCATCAGCCTTTCCCTTCACCATCCTGAACTCATAGATTGGGACCTATGTGAAAGAGCACCTATCAACTCACTTACCTTAGTGGATACCTATGTACACCTCATGGGATTAGGGAAAGAAAAATCTAAAAGGGTCACCTAATGAAACCTCCTTGAGGAACTTCTTGACTCAAAATAATTCAAAACAAAGGAGGTATCTAATGGTGAAAACCTCAATGAGGTGCCAGAAGATGGGGACGTTCATCTTCCCCTTGTAGGAACACAATGGTCTAAATGATCATCCATCCTAATAGAGGAAACACAAGAAATCAATTTGGGAACTAAAGAGGATCCCAAAATCACCTATGTAGCCAAGACATTATTAGAAGAAGAGTATTCTACCATCTCCAAGCTTCTTAAGGAAAGCAAGATCAATTTTGCATGGGCATATTCAAACATGCCTGAGTTAGACCCTACCTTGGTAGTACACCATCTAGATGTGCATCCTGATGCAAAACCAATTAAAAGAAACTTCACAAAATGCACCCGCAAGTTGCCCTATTGGTCAAGAAAGAATTGGAGAAGTTGTTGGAAGCTAAATTTATAAGACCAATTGATTACTCTAAGTGGATCTCCAACATCGTGCCAATAGCTAAACCAAATGGGGATGTTAGAATATGTACAGACTTCCATGACCTCAACAAGTCTTGTCCTAAAGATGACTTTCCTTTGCCAAAAAATGATATTGTGGTTGATTTAACTGCAAGACATGAGATGATGTCCCTCATGGATAGATTTTTTGGATACAATCAAATCAATATTTCACATGAAGACCAACATAAAATAATATTTACTACACCTTGGGGTACATTTTGTTATAATGTCATGCCTTTTGGTTTTAAGAATGCAGGGAAAACCTACCAACATGCAATGACCATCATCTTTCATGATCTTATCCACATCATCATGGAAGACTGTTGATGATTTGTTAGGAAAATCAGGAACTAGAGTAGAACACCCTATAGTCCTAAGGAAGATCTTTGAATGGCTAGAGCACTACAAGTTGCACCTCAATCCAAAAAAGTGTGTGTTTGGGGTTACATCAAGAAAGTTTTTGGGCTCCATTGTCTCCAGGAGAGGTATAGAAGTAGATCCAGCCAAGTTCAAAGCAATTATGGATATGCCTCCACCTCACAATTTGAAATAGTTAAGGAGTCTCTAGGGTAAGCTATAGTCCATCAGAAGATTCATAACATAGTTAGTTGACAAGTGTCAACCATTCACCCACCTCCTGAAATAGAATACTTCCTTCAAGTGGGATCCTATGTGTTAGCAAGGTTTTGACAAGATTAAGGAGTATTTGGCTCATCGTCCCATCCTTATGCCCCCAATCCTAGGGAAACCACTCTTATTGTACATCTCAGCTACCTTAGTGTCACTAGGGGCACTACTAGCACAACATGATGAGTCATCTAGAGAACAAGCAATCTACTATATCAGTCAAACCTTAGTTGGCTATGAACTCAACTATTATTCAATGGAGAAGGCCTACCTAGCTATAGTTTTCTATTCATAGGAGCTTAGAAATTACATGCTCAATCATCTAGTCAAGTTAATATCAAAAGTTGACTCACTTAAGTATTTTTTATCCAAAACAACTTTGATTGGCCGAATGGCTAAATGGGTCATGTTACTGAGTGAGTTTGATATAGAATATGTGGACCACAAAGCTATTAAGGGATAGATTATAGAAGATCAATTTGCTGATGCTCCCCTAGTTGATGCACATCCTTTGGAAACGTAATTTCCTAATGAAGAGGTATTTATAGTAGTAGAAGCCACCACATAGACATTATAATTTGATGGGTCATATACACATAATGAATCAGGGGTAGGCATCTTGTTTGTCACCCCCCAAGGTGATTATATCCCAAAGTCATTCATACTAGCCTTCCCATGCACAAAAAATATAGCAGAGTATGAGGCTCTTCTCACAGGCCTTAGAATCACAATCAAATGGAATATCACTTACTTAAGGGCCTTCAACAATTCACAATTAGTCATCAAATAGGTCAATGATGAGTTTTTAACAAAGGATGAGAAGCTTCTACCTTATAAATACATGGTCTATGATTTTAAGAAGTCTTTCACCTCTATTCAATTTGACTAGATCCCTATCATACAAAACAAAGCTACTAATATGATGGCTACAATTGGTTCCTTGATTGACATTCCCAAAGATCAAAAAAAGTGTGAACTCCCAATTGAACAACTTTTAATCCCAGCATATGATGTCCCTAAGAGTGAGATGGTGTGTGAAATCGTAGGTCCTACATCCCCGTGGTATCATGAGATCTCTGCTTATCTTCATGATAACATCCTACCCATTAACCTTACCTGCAATCAGCACAAATCATTCATCCAATGTACATCTCATTACACTATCATAGGTGATACTCTTTATCATTTCAGATATGATGGAACTCTTCTACAATGTCTAAATGAGACTAAAGCTCACACCGCATTGACAAAAGTACATAGTGGTGTTTGTGGGGCCCACTCAAATGGCATGGCCTTAGCTAAGAAGATTATTAGGGCTGGTTACTATTGGCCTACATTGGAGCATGACTATTCTAACTTCATGAAGAAATTCTTACCTTTCCAACAACATGTGGACCTGATACATGCTCCTGCTCAAGATTTGCAACCTATCATAGTACCATGGCCTTTTTCTCAGTGGGGTTTCAATTTAGTCGGCAAGATATATCCTCCATCCTTTGATGGACACACCTTCATTATCATTGCCACTGAGTACTTCACTAAGTGGGTGGAATCCATACCACTCTCCTAGATAAGAGGTACTCATATATCCAAATTAATCCTCTACCATATTATCTACAGATATGGCATCCCCTCCACCATCATTTCCAACAATGGTAAACCATTCAAAAACTAGGCTGTAAAAGAGGTATGTGACACTTGTCATATCCAACATCGGTGGTCGATGCCCTATTAGCCTCAAGGTAATGGACAGGTGGAAGCCACTAACAAAAAATTGATCAAAATATTAAAAAAGGTTATTAATAGTACTAGTCAAGATTGAAAAATCCACATCCACCCCACCCTTTGGGATTATCGCACATCCATCTGCATCCCACTAGCACCACTCCATATTCTCTTGTTTATTGTGTTGAAGCAATCTTGTCAATTGAAATTGAGATCCCATCTCTGTGAATATCTTTGAAGAATCTCATCATAGAAGAAGACTCATAGGTTTCTCGCATTGCTCAATTGGAGCTCTTAGATCAAAAGAGGATCAAAGCGTACAATTATCTTTAGGCGTATCAAAATCATCTCAAGAGAAGTTACAACAAGAAATTTTGTCCATGCCAATTTAACATCAGAGATCTAGTTCTTAAAGAGAATTAGCATAACCAAGAGGACTGAGACAAGAAAGGAAAGTTTGAACCTAATTGGTTGGGTCCTTATGTTATTATCGCAAAGTATGGATTAGGGGCATACTGCCTTGCACACCTAAAGGGGAGCCCCTCGAAGAGCCTATCAACATCATGCACCTGAAGAGGTTTTATACCTAAATCAGCTAGGTCCTCCCATCCTACCAAAATTAGAAAAAAATACAAAAAAAATTAAAAATTCAAAAATAGTAAAGAGAAATAAATTCATCCTATGGTGAAAACCACCCTTGGTGGCAGCTTGGATAAGTACAATTGGTGAAAAACTGGTAATAGGCATCATCCGTAGAGAGCTTAATCATTATCTACCTTGTGTCCTAGTTGTTGCATCTCTCCATCTATCCTCACATCAATTCATAACATTGTATCCTATCCTATCACTTCATTCACCTCTCATCCTTGGCTACTTGGTATGTTTTTATTGAGCATGGGATGATTATTAGTTATCCATAATCTTGACCTTTTTCATCCTAATTTGAGCTTATGTCAGTTTCATGCCATCATTTGGGGTCCTTCATCGTGTCAGTTTCATCTGGTTCCCATCTTGTCCTAACGGTCCTTTTGGTCTTTGTTGAACTATGTTGCCCCTATGCTTTCACATAGGTAAGGCTGATCATTTGATCCCCCCCAGGGCATTTTGACTGTCCTATTTTGGCCATCCATCATTTGTCTCCAACATCCCATTTTCACTCTTATCTATGTTCTATCTTTGTCCTTTTCTAAACTACATTACCCCTACGCTTTCACATAGGAAAGGTCGATATTTTGATCCGCCCCTGGGGCTTTGTTGTCATTTACTCATTATGTTTTTCTCCATCCATCATCTGTATCCATTGGTCTTATTTCCACTTTTATCCATGGTCTTTTCTTGAACTACAAGGGCTCTATGCTTTCACATAGGAAAGGATAATATTTGATCAGTCCCTGAGCCCCTAGGTCATTAGGATGTTTCATTCATCTATCAGTCTTTTGTCTTGTCTCTTGTGTCGTGCTATCAAGTATGCCCTTATCTAGCTGGGTCTTCACAAACAGGATCCTCTAGTATTGAAAGATCTGATTAGTGTCAAAAATTTTGTGTCATGTGGGTCATCCTAGTTTAGTATCCATCATTTTTCTCAATAAGATGCATCCTTCCTAACATACCTCATCAATCCCATCCATCCTCTCAATCCTATGGCAAAGTATGTTGAACTTGATTGTGATCTTTTGATGCTTTTGGATTTTGTTTGTTGTTTGAGCTCCCTATTACAACTAGTCAAGGTTGCTATAATCTATCATATTATGGTGTGTTTTGATTGGTTAACATAGGGGCATATCTTGATCATTTATTGTTGTTGTCTGTTGGGTTGTCATATATAGTACCCACCAGGATCTCCAAGATCTTATGTTACGTTGGGACATCCCTTTGTGCTTGTGGTTATCCCAATGTCTGGCTTGACCAAAGTCTTTGTCACTTTGGGGTGTTGGGATAATCTTGTCTGTTGTGTTTGTTTTATGCATTAGATGCTAACTTTCCTTGGTTTCATATACCTTGGCACCTAGTGTCTTATGTTATAGCAAAAATCAATGCTTCGAAGATGGAAAATTAAAATTAGGATTGCATTTCATAATCAATTCCGTTGCATCCATTCCTATCCATTAACCTATGATTTTGGTTGTGCAAATCTTTACCTTCTCCCTCCTCTTCTTCTTAGGATATCAATGGTTTTTGACAAGTACAATTTCACACCATTTAATCACATTCCCATGCAAGTCTTTATTGACACTTAAGTTTATTACATGTTGCATTATAGGTTCATTATATTTTATTTGAAGTGCATTATCATCTTGTATTAAGTTGTTAGGTTAATCATATTTAGTTATTCTAAGCATCTTAGATTTATTTTCACATTCATACATATTAGGTTATATAATTAACATATTACATGCATTGCCACCTGCATCACAAGACATTAAAATCCATATCCATAATACATAAAATCATAAAACATGCATCACATCTTGCAATCTCTACACCTCTATCCCTGTCTCACCACCCCCACCTTGTACTACCTGTGCCTAACTCTGTGCCACATCTCTCTCCACGATCTCTTCCTGAGCCATTGTTACATCCTTCTCCCCTATAGAGTTTGCACCTATATCAATGTTGCATCCCTCTCCCCCTACAAAGTCTACATCTATATCTGTGTTGCATCCCTCTCACCCTGCATGGTCTCTAACTATCCCTATGTGGTATCCCTCTCCCTCTATAGGGTCTACACCTATAGCTACACTACATCCCTCTCCCCCTATAGGATTTGTACCTGTCTCTATCCTACATCCACCCTCTCCTACATCAGCCCCATCTCTCTGACTATTTGATTGGCCACCTCTACCCTAACATGAAGATCATCTCACTCTCACCTCCACTCAGTCCTCTCTCTCAACAATCCCTCCACCTTCCTCCTCACATCCTCCATGTCCCTCTTCACCTATGTCATGGCCTCTAATGATATTGAGTCCATTGTAACCTCCTACCCCCACCCTATCAGATTGCCATCACTGTCTCTAACTAGTCTTGTTTCCATCTCGCAACCACCACCTCCTCATGCTCCCTCACAACCTCTGCTCATAGTGCACTCACCTCAACCTCTAGCTCATCCCTCTCCACATGCATCTGTAATGCCTCATGTGCTAGGATATCCCAATCCCTTTGTCCCTCTATTCACACTTTGGCCACCTCCTCTCGTAGCTTGCTCACCTCTGCCTCTAGCTGACATCTCACTACCTCTATATCTCTCAACCTTTGCTCGACGATCTATAATCTCACCACAACCCCTCTTAGCAGTATGGTCAGATCCTCTCCTATCGGTGGCACCATGGATAGTAGGGGAATATCATGTACCTATGTATCCATTGCCTCTAACTCCCCCTCATCTCTCTCATCCATCATCTCCACCTCAACATCATCTCCCCTATCCTCTCCTCTGATCTCCACCCTAGAACTCATCTATGGTCTCCTCCTCCTCCTCACTCCCTCCAACTACTTTGCACCCCCACTTGCCATCTATTCTCTCTCTTGCTACTCGGCTACTCTGGCTACCTCCTGCCCTCTCCCATCCCCCTACTGCCCTACCATCCCTACCTCCTCTACCTTGATCCTCACTCTAACCCTCCACTATCTCCTCCTCCTCCTCATCCTCTTCAACTATCCTATGGCCCTAGCCTCACCCTGTCCTCCATCCTGCTATCCTATAGCCCCTGCATCATCCTATTGCCCTGCTACGCCAACTGCCTCCTATCTTCTCCTTTTCTATCCCCTCCTCCGTCTCCTCTGAACAACCACTCATAACTCATTCTCTAATCCAAACCCTAGGCCCCCCACAATCGAATCCCCTAGAGTAATCCATCAAGGTCAGTGTTGTCTACACCACCTGGCATATTGATTTGTCACCCTTGCCTCTATCTCCCCTTGGTCCTTCCCAGGTAGTGGAATAGCTACAATGTATCCTAGTGCTATCTAGAAAACCTCAGTGAAAAATACTCTCCCCATGGATGATCTTGTCTGATTCATCAAAATATGTCTAGACCTTGTGTAATATCCTGTACAATCTTGAACTATCTGGCCACTTTGTTTGGCTTGTGCACCTCCACTATATGAGGCTCCCTCCTACCTAAAAAGCATACGGTCCTAAAGCAGCCTTGGTGTCTCCTCTCATCCTCCCTCCATTGCATAAATCATTGAAACATGTATGGCCTTCACAAAATGTGCTCCTCCTATAAGTCATCTAAGGTCTTCCTCCATTTGTCTAAATACCCCTAGCCCTCATGGTGCAAAACTTAACCCTCCTCCTGATCATACCACCAAGCTATGGGTGTTGTCTTATCTACCCGTCCTGCTCTCACAACTCTTGGCCTAGTGACACTGATGTGTTTCCAAGCCCATACCTATAACAACATCACATGTGTCACGCTAAGCACCTCTCAGTAATAGATGATGTGAATATCTTTGTAAAACTATGCCAATATGCATGTACCCCATGAAAACTACCCCTCTCTCACCTAAATAATGTGTCAAATCACCTCCATAAACCTCAAGCTATAGAAGCACCCACTCTAGTTTGGCAGTAGTAATCCACTTATCAAACCACATAGATATAATGGTAACGGTGGCACCCTCAATGATAGGCATTGATCCACATCCAACCTCCCCCTCTACATAGGTAGGTCATCTCACCCAAACAACACCCACACAATGTGATCTAGCTCCTCCCCCACTGATGTTGTTGCACTCACCAAATGACCTACAATAGGCAACCTCAAAATCTGCTATACATCCTTCAATGCCACTATCATCTCCCTTGTCAAAAGATGGAACATTGACGTCTCTAAATTTCATTGCTCTATCAATGTTGTCAGCAATGCCCGATATGCTCTAATCATTAGGTATCCTAATAGATGAAGCAATCTTGTCTGTTCCAAAGCATGGTGATCTGCTCCAGTCATGGTCGCCGTCATCACTGCCAACACCTTTGAATGCCTCTAGTGTGTCTGTAGTCAGTCAAAACTCTGCATCCATACAACCCCACATGTCAGTCCTCGTATCTTTTTCATTTCTTTCTCTTTTCTCTCTCCCAATCCTGGGATATCATTTTACTAATTTTTCCTCTCCCCCTCTTCTAGCCCATTTTTTGCATGTTTTTTCCTACTATTTTATATCTCTTTCCCCCCTCCATTCGGGTGACCCCCCCTTTCTTTTGGAGGACCCACCCTAATCAACGAGAAAGCCCATCCTAGCCTAGAGCGGACTCACCTTGAGCTTGGGGTGAGCCCGCTAGCACCTGGGGTGACCCTGCCCCAAGCTCAGGTGAGCCCGTCGGGCTTGGGGTAAACCTACCCCGGTGTGGGGCAAACCCACCCACCCCAAGGTGGACCCACCTTGATATGGGTGAACTCACCTGGGTGGGGTTTCCCCTCTTTGGGTGGGGCCACCCATTTCCTGGGTGGGGCCAGCCCGGGGCAAGCCCACCTTCCCCTTTTGTCCCTCTACCCTTTTTAGGAATTTTTTTATATTTTGGGGTGCATTCACCCTCTTTTTGGGAAAATCCACCCCTCCTTTCCCATTCCTCTAATAGCCAGTTTTTCCTACCCATTCAGTGAAATCAAATTTCGCCCTCAACCCATTTTTCTAAACCTACCCAAAAACAAAACCTAGATTTTCAAATAAGCCTAAACATTAAGAAATACATACAAAATGCTTAAAAACATAAAAGGGGGTTTTGAATCTAACTTGGTGTGGAACCACCCGCTTGTGGAAAAATCATCGTACCTCAGCCCCTTGGTGGACAATGTTCAAGTCATAGTCCTCTGACATCTTGTCTCCTTGTCTCCTTCATCTCCTCTTCTCTCTCTCTCTCTCACTCAACTGCCAATGTGCAAATGAGGAGTGGTAATTTCTCAAATTACCTTATATAACTTTTTCCTTCTTTTTTAACCTTTTTTAAGTGAAGGGTATTTTTTCCCTTTTATTTAAACTTCTTTTAATTCAACTAACCCTCTAACTTCCTGAGGCTGCCATTTGCAAACTGTTTGTTCGTTCGACTCCATTCAAAAGTCAAACATGCCTGGTTTTTTGAGCTCTATCCAACCGTTCCTTCAATTTCTTCCTATTGAGAAGTCATCTAGGGCCCTTTTTCTTCCCCAACCGCCCTCTCAAGGGGGCATACCCTACCATTTTCCCCATTCCTCTGTCATGGTCATTCCCTTGCGAGATTGAGGCATCTCCCTCCATTTCCCTCTATTTCAGAAGCTCATGCAACCTCTTCCATGTTGAAACATCATTTTCTAGTTGTTTCCTCTATAGGGTCATTTGCATTTTCTTTTCTTTGAAACATTGTTATTTTAACAATATTTCAAAGAGGGGAAAAATGTAGACATCCAAGTTTGACCACTCCCACATAGTCAAACTTATCTACTTTATTCTTCTAGTTCATCAATATTAATTAAACTATTTATTTAATTAATATTGCACCTTCTCCCTAAAGTCCTTAAAGTATTTAATTTAACAATTAAATACTTTACCTTACACCTTTTCCTCTTTAAACTAAATAAACATATCAATTTATTTAATTTAGTCATTTGACCTTTTGGAATAAAATCAATTTTAAATTCTTCCTTTTTCTCTCTCCTTGTCACATCCTCCATAACCCTCTTCTAATCTAGATTAATGTAATTAATCCATGATTAGGATGTACACACCTTAATTAGGATTAATGTCATATCCTCCATAATCTCCCACTTGCTTCTAATCTCTCATTAATTTTATTAATCATGTATTTGCACAACCTTAATCTAATCCCCTTGCTACATTTAGCATATCTTTTTGGTCAACGTTCACATTTTCCACATTTGGCATTGACCTTCTTCCCCGTGTGAATTTTTAATTCATATTTATTCATCTAAGACTCCTCTCTTCCCCATGTGAATTTTTAATTCACATCTATCCTTCCAAGAATCTCCTTATTCCCATGCAAAGTTCTAGAACCTTTGACTTGTCACATCACTCACATGCTTCAAAATCCTAACTTTTGGGAACCTTGTCTTATCCACAAGATTATTCCCAATCATGTGAATTTTTAATTCAAATTTATATTTCTCCAACTACTTTCCTCTTGCCCATGGAGATTTTTGAGGAATACTAAAATTTTCATATGTCACTTTCCTCTCATATTGGAACAAGAAGTTCATTTTTGAGGAAATCTTCTCATCTCACAAGGTACTTTCAAAATACTTGTCCTTCTTCCACATCACTTGTCCTTCATCCACATCATTTGTACCCTTTCCATCTCACCATGTCCTTTGGACACTTCATCCTCCACATGTCAAGATTTGAGGTCTTGAGAGTCCTCAACTCACCATAGCCCTTCATCTTGGCCATGGTGGCTCAATCCTAAGCATTTAATTCTCTAGAGAATTTAACTTCTATAAATAATCCCCTTTTTTCATTCATTCATACAACTTAAGAATTCTAACACTCTTATGCTCTCAAAATTTTAAGCCATTCAAGTCAACATTGAGTACATTTTGCATTCAAGAATTTAAATCCATCTTGCTTACCTATCACATACCCCCCTCATCTTGCATTATAATCACCGTCCATCCATTTCCCATCACATTTACATCAAAGGAGAATATACATCAAGTTGCATCAAGGACCAACCAAGGAGATTAACACAAGCAAAGGTATAATAACTATCATTTTTTAGCTTTCTTTTGTGCTTAACTTAGGCTAATCATTGAGGTGGTCTTGTGTTATTCTATTTTTCATTTCTAGTTAAGTCTTGCACATTTAGATAGAAAAAAACTTGTTCACATATATTACTAATGATTTGATGTAGATTTGTTGGTCCAAGGCTTTATTTTCCACTAATCTAAGCATCTAAAGTAACTAAGTGGGTTAATGAACATTTCTTTCCATGTTTGGAAGTGTGTAATATAGATGTATGCTCTCTTCTTGAACATAGTGTGATCTTGGAGATTAGAAATCTCAAATTTATTCATTTCTTTACATTATTATCCCAAGACTTAGTATCTTGTGTGTATGCTCTCCTTGTGCTTCGTGTGATCTTGGGTGACCAATAACACCTAGTACATAGTATTTCCCATTAGGGGGGTTTCTTGGCGATTTTATCACCTCAAGGATGACATCAACCATATTTATTGGAGGGGTATACAAAGGGAGAGAGTGAAAGATATACCTCAAATTATAGCTAGTGTCATTCAAGTCAAGTTGCAAGACCCTCAATTTTTTTAGACTTTTTTGGCAATGAGAGGATAGACCCTCCTAATCTTGGGCACTATCAAATAAGCTCACCATTCATAGATACACGAAGAACCTTTTCTAGAAGCATTTAAGACCTTTCAACTATTTCTTAGTTTGGCTCAAGGTACAATATCATTCCTGATGTTACTCACCATATCTTTTATCTTGTTCAGGTGACAACTACCCCTTGATAAAACCTTGTCCTTCTAAGGTAAGGGGTGTAAAGGTGGTACATGACCTTTGCATACTCTATTTACCCATTCCTTTGAAGGTATTAGCCTTTGTCTAGTGGTACCATATTAATTTAACACACCTACTTGAATAAATATAGGGTTGTATTATCATGCTTGGCATGTTTTTCATGTGTAAAACTAGTGAAATCACTTATTCTTATTTCCTTAAAATTCAAGTCAAACATTGTGTTTTCTTGTTTTATTTTCTCTTGCTAAAAATATTACTCTCAAAAAATGCTTCTATATCATCCCTTAGCACCTATGCATCATCTTGAGGAACCTCTATGTAATTTTATATGAAACTATGCCTCTATTTCACAGATTTGTGCTTTTGTTCCATAGAATGCTGCATCTATCACCTAAAGTTGTGCTTTTGTCATTGCACTACCATTTAACCATATTGAGACCTTAGTTTGCTAGCTTGACCTTTACAAGCCTAGAGAACATCTAGGATCCCCATACTCAGCCATAATTTGACCTAAAATGCCAACCATTGACATCATATCCATAAAAAAACTATCATATTTGGGTATGTGTAGGATCGTCATGGAAAAAATAGGCCCTTAAGTGGCAAAAAATTAAAAAAAAATCAGAGTTAGGCAACTTGACGTAAAAATTTGAATAAGTTATCTATATTATTTCAAAAATATGTAAGAATAGAATCTGTAGCAAATTGAATGTAGTTTCTAAACTATTGGGTTTATTTAAAAAAAATAAAAATCTATTTGGTGAAAATTTGAAATTTCAATGCAGTAGTACTTAAATTTCAAGGAAAAAATAAGTAGGTGTAGATGTATGACCACCCTAACAACAATAAAATGATCATATTTTTTTATAAGATTTTAGATATAAGTAGACAACTCATGTCTTGATGTGATGCATATTTTTTTGTAATTTTTTCCAAGTAAATAATTAATTATGAATATTTTATTAAATTTTTTAAAAAATATAAAACTCATATGTCTGACCACCTTAACTTGGTCAAAATTTCATGAAATTCAAATTTTTGTTTTAATCCTATAGTATACAAAGCATAGAATATGACACATGTTTTAGATACAAAAAATGTGATACCGTTTCAAAGCTATAGATTTTTTCAATTAGCCTATCAATCACAACTTTAGTCATAATTCAAATAGAAAATAAATAATAATTATTTATTAAATTCAAAGTAAAGCATAATTTATATTGATGAAAATATGAGAATCTCCTTTAAAAACCCTTTTCTTTTCATCAATTTTGGGTAAAAAAAAATTGTCAGCCACATACCCTACACATACTGATCATATCACCACTTTTTGGCCCATCATGATCCTACACATACCCATTTCCCTCATCTCATTATTTTCATCCATTTTCATAACCTAGTCATCAAAAGCATCATCCTTAGACCTTGGTCCTACCAACTATTATTATATCATTATCATTATTGCTTTCATCATTTATCCTCTTTATCTTCCCATTCAATCGCAATCTTATCATATCATTTCATCTTTAATCTTATCTCATCACCCAATCATAATCCATATTATATCTTATCAAAATTAATATTTTCAAGAATCTATCTAGTTCCTAATCCTTGTTATCAAAATCCCCCTCAAATCCTTTCTTAGATGATCATCCAAGCCTAAGAAAGCATATCCAAGCCTTGCCTAAGTGATTACCCAAGCTTAGCTAAAAAAAATCATCCTTTATCCAAGCCTCACTCAAGTGATTATCCAAGCTTTGAGTGAGAAAATACAATCATTTTCTAGGTGATTATAAAAGTCTAAAGTGAGCAAAATCCCATCATTATCAATTCAAGGATCTAGTTATCTTAAGAAACTATAGGTCTTGTTTCACCTTTCTATCATTATCTCCTTTCTATTCTACCATTATCCCCTTTCCATCCATTTCATCATTAGCATCTCCATCATCTCAAATCCAAGGTCTGTCCAATCATCTTAATTCTTCATCTCATAATACTTAATTCTCTCTCTTGGATAGCTATCACAAGGTCCCAAGAATGAAATAAAATTATTTCCTCTCAAGAGTTCCCCTCATCATCTCATGGTACATTCTTTGAGGAGGTAATACATGAAATTCCCATGGAGAATCCATGTCCATCCTTGTAGCATATTATACATGATTATGATTCAAGTGACCAAGACTCATTAACATCATTATATTATTTTTCCCAAGATACCCAAGCCATGAAATTGATATATAGATATATTATGAAGCATCCTAACCAATATATCATTATACTAGAAAATAAAGTCTCCAAATTACCCCATGATTTTGACACATCTCAAATCACCCAACAACCTTCTTCTACACACCCACCTTCTATTCATCATAATCCTACATATCTTCCATCTTCTTCTAATCCCCATGATCCTTCATCTCTCCCATATTTTCCCAATCCCCCAATTTCATCTCAAAACATCAATCACACATCCCACTTACATATGAAAATCCCCTCTCACACCCAAAACATTTCATCACATATCCCTCAAGTTCAACATTCCATCCCTTATCCTCACACATAAAAATCCATCCTACTTAACACATCATATCCCCTTAAAACCTCAAATCCAACTTCACCTACCCATCAACACCTCCAATATTCTAATGCCATTTCATCCTCTTATCAATATTAACATATATAATCCTAACAACCTCCCATATCAAACTATCAATAACCACCCTTCAATTGATCACAAGTACTTTGGCCCAAGATGTTGATAAAATAAAGGATACCCTTAAATGAATTCAACTAGGACATCATAATAAATCTTACACCTTCCAATAATTATGTCCTTATCCTTTCAACAAGTCCATCACCATGATCCCCTTTCCATAAAATTTTGAAATGCCTAAATTTGAAAAGTATGAGGGAAAGGGATATCCTAGGGAGAATTTAAAATAATTCTACATTTCATTCCAAGAGGTCTCCTATCTTGACACCTACCTCTTGAGGATCTTTCCTAGAATATTGGATGGACAAGCTCTTGATTGGTTCACTCACCTCCCCCATGGGACAATCACAACATTTTCTAAGCTAGCCAATAAAATTTTCACTCACTTTTCCTATAAAATATAACATGATATCACCATGATGGACCTTTGAAATTTTAAACAAAAGAATGGTGAATCATTTCCCCATTATTAAAAATATGAAGGCATATTTCTACTTGCTTTGCATGGAAAATACTTGAAAGAACTCATCGTAATATTTTTTGTGAACTTAAACACTAAATTGGGATTTCATCTTTGTATGAAACATGATCACTCTTTTGAAAAAATCATAGAATAAGTAGTAGCCATAGAAAAATCCCTTATCTCTAAAGGACTAGTCAAGATATACAAAAAAGGAAAAGGAAACAATCTCCAATCTAGTAAAAAGTCTAATTTTTTGAATAAAAACAAAAGCATGGTCAATGATGATGTGAACAAATAAAAACATGTTCAAAATATTGTAAAACCTCCACCATAATCATCTCACAATAATATATCTCTCTATATCTCTCCAACAACATGTGGTTATCCCTAAAGGTCAACCTAAATGACACACTAGACAAGAATATACACCCTTGGGTAAACCAATCACAACCATTATCCAAAAGATCATCCAATCTAAAATGATCCAATTACTACCCATAAAAACCCTTGGTCTTGATGTGCCTAAAACCTCTTAGTATAAAGAACATGAATTTTGCAACTATTGTAAGGTCTATGGAAAAAATACATCCTCATGCATAAATAATAAGAACTCCATCCAAGATCTTATCGATCAATGATATATCTCTGAAAGGTGGTTTTTTGTTTGGGTTCTATGCTTCAAAGATAGAATATTAAAACTCAATACTCTCATTCAAGGATAACCCTAGAGATCTCAATCCAATGTAGAAAGGGGAAAGAGATCTTGCAATGGGGTAATCCTAAGGGTTGATTATAAACTAATGAGGGATTCACCACAAAGATAGAGCTTGGAAAGACAAATGAAATGAAAGATGTAATGTTTAACCCTAATATGATGCAATATTTCACTAAATGGCCTAAAAATGCATAAAAATTAGAACATAAAGTAGTAAGATTGAATGTGTGCACCTGGAAATATAAAGAAAACTGAAATGAGCTCTAAAAAATTGAAAATTCTAAAAAAATTTCCTATTGGGACTCATGCGAGTCTGGGTGTATTAGTCCTAGAATAGGGCTTTTGGGCAAGAATCAAATTCTAGAAAAAGGGTATCTGAAACTACAAAGATCTAGAAAAATGCCTATAGTGGGACTCATATGCAACTTTTGGCATATCACTCCCATTCTACTTTTTTTGAGAATTCAAAGTTCATATTTGTGCTCCAATCTCTACTCTTTCCTTCCAAACTAATTTTCATATTCAAATATGTGAAAAGATTTGCAAAACAGAATATAGACTTGATTTGCTTATGTGGGGTTTTCCTTAATCTAACCCCTAGTTTGGTAATTAAACCTTGATAGAAATAATGAAACTTGGATGAAAATATGAATGTAAACCCTAACCTTAAGTGTGTCTAAGATTAGGAAATCTGAAATGCAGTACAACCCTATTCTAATGTGCAAGAATGAGATGCATGAATGAAGCTCAAATGATGAACAACTCAATTTGAGAGATCTCTAATCACCCAAATGAGTGCTAATAATTCTTGTACCTTCCTTAAGCTAAATGTAGAGTGACAATGGAAGATGGAATCACTTATGAAATAAGTCATTAGGCTTGGCTTGATGGCTAGTTGTATCTCCCCAACCTAGAATCCATCATGATTCACCATAGACAACCATGATCAACCCTTGACAATGCTAGATCTTGAATGAAAGTGAGCTTGAAGACCTACAAAAAAACCTAAATGCTACTCCAAGACTTCAACTTTACTTTCTTTTAAAACTTGAATGCTCTTGTGAAAGAATGATTGAAGATTCTTGAATGGTCGAATCTTGATATTGTTCTAACAATGCTTACTTAGATGAAATAATGACTTAGAAGCTTGCTATATAGGCCTTAACACCTAATTTATCATTATTTAGATCTCAAAATCCAACATCAACCAAAAATTTGAATTAAAAGGCTTATTTTCCTACTCAAACTCTAAAAAATCCCCAAATGGGACTAATACACCAACCTTGGTATATGGGTCCCACCTAGGGGGACTCATATGCCCAAGGTGGCATATGAGTCCCACCTTATATTTTTGGGGTGGGTTGTTAGAATTTTTTTTTCTTTTGATGATTTTTTCAGGTTTTTAGTTGAAATAAGCATCAAGATCCAAAATAAAGGGTCTTAGGGGCCTATTAATTACACTACTTTCAAGAGCATAAAATTTTCTACACTACATTTTGTTGGAAAAACGAAGGTGGTTTTCTATCTCTACAGTTTTGTGTTGTCATGAATGTCACCATTTTGTGACTCCAAGCTTAAGATAATGCTTGATTTGGTCTTTTGGTCTAGTATCTGAACCAATATTCAAGTTGCACTCTCTGGTATTCTAGTCTATATTCCTCCGCAGTTGGTAGTTAATGTTTACAATTTTGAGAAATTGTTTATGGTTTTTGAAGGCATGCATGTTCAGAATATTATGTGCTTTGATACATGTATAGTGTAGTGTCAAACAATAAAATGTGTATTGCTTTTTGCATTAAAGTCTATTCCTATCCAACTTCTTGGGGTAATCATGATAGGGTGAGTTAATTTTTCTATGCGGATATATGTGTGACCTATTTTACATCTATGCCAACATAAAGTAGTGTGCTATAGGTTTGAATTAATTTCTTGGAAATATTTTATGAATGATTGGAGCCGAAAGTTAGTATTTTTGGTAAATATGAAATGCATCTAATTATGCCGACCTAATTGATGCTTACAAAAAATATCAAGTATATAAATGAATATGTTGGATAGTTTTAAGTGTGTGATAAAGATAGAGAAATAGAAGTGTGTGCGTATATGCAAAATCAATGAAGTTGTTGTGAATGAAAAGTTGGAAGTGAGCAAAAAGATGAAGTGTGTTGAATCAATCTATTGAGCATCACCAAAACTGCATCAACACTTGTTAGGTGCATTATTCTCAGTTCATTTTGGCTATAAAGCCCAATTTTTTTGTTTCAATCTTTTGTAGGCAGTGAGCCTCTCTTGTAACTAGTGAGCTTTTGTATTTGGACAGTGAGTCCTTTCAGGATAGTGAGCCTTTTATTTTTAGTTTGAAAATACTTTATATTGTGAGTTAATCCTCACTATGGTTTTCCCTCCTTGGGTTTTCCATGTAAAAATATTGTGTTTATTGTGTTAAATTACTTTTTGTTATCTATGTTTCATGCTCTTACTTAATAACAAAATAGTGTGGTTATGAAATTGATAAGTGTTGAAGTCTTAAGTTTGAATTTTGTGACAACTGATTCACCCCCCTCTCAGTTGTCTAGTGCTTGTTTAACAATTAGTATCAGAGCTTTGGTTCCTTGGTGTAGAGCTTAACCACTTAAGGAGGATCCTGATGGTTGATTAGATGGATGATAAAGAAGAACTCTAGACTGCACTTAAGGATTTTGATAGAGTTGAAAATGAAAACATAGATCTAAAGGAGAATCTAGATGAAGAAAATGAATGTGTCAACAAACTAAAAGGACAATTAAATAAATTCAAGGAAAGACACAAAGAAGTGAGTGAGTAGTTGAAACAAGAGATAATTGGATTGAAAGTGACAGTAGAAGAGAAGAAGATAATTGAAGAATGTCTGAATACAATGGTGTAGAAAAAATCTAATGAATCCTCTAAACTTGAACAGGAGGTGGTAAACTTGAGAATTGAACTCGAAAAGGAAAAGCTTTGTGAGAATAATTTCAAATTAAGTTCTGATAAGATTGGATATTTCTTGCTAGACATAAATCAAGTAAAGACAAAGCTGGTTTAGGAAATGATGTAAGTGAAAGTTCTAAGGACAATAGATGATTTAGGACAAAGGAAGGCATAAGAGAAATTCAAGAAATTTTACAAATAGACCGCCTGTGAGACAGTCTAATGCACAAAGGTATCCTTCTTTCAATGGTATTTATTTTTTCTATAATAAATATGGTCACAAGGGAACCGAAAGAAATAGAAGGAATAATTAGTTTTCTGGTCCCTTCACTAGATAATGTTTTGAATGCAAGAAGGTTGGACATAAAGCTATTGAATGCAGATCTCAGGTGAGAATGATAAGTAAGGTAATGAGGAATAGATTTAATGAAGGTAGAATGAATCAATTATTTAATGGCTATTGTTATACCTGTAACAAATTTGGGCATAGAGGAAATCAATGTATATAGAGAGGAAATGTAGGTTAGAGTAATAAAAAATGTTATTTGTTATAACTATAATAAACCAGGACATATTTCAAACATTTGTAGAAGAAAGAAAGGGAAGAAGTTCACTCTAGCAGAGAAGAATGATCTGGTAAAGAAGGTCAACAAAGAAAAAATGAAGCAAGAGATGAATAAGATATGGATGAAGAAAGAAGAAGAAAAACCTGAAGCTACTGATGCACTTGTACCCCCATCTAGTACAAATGAATCCTCTGGGAATTAGAACTAGCATGGTCTTAGGAGGAGCATTATCAAAAATTTATAAAAACCCCCGAGATAAATGGTGTATCAAAGGCTAGCATGAGGATGAGATGTGAAGAATGAAGAATCAGAGGTTGTGGAAAAAGAACTGGAAGAAAACATGTTGTCATGATGATTTGTGGATCGAATTAGGGATTTTTGTGTTGAGAAGAAAGTTTTAGCATCTTTTTGATGTTTTCCGCATTTAATGTATTTAGGGTAAATTCAATGGTGTTTAAGTTAAAAAGTATGGAAATATTCTTGATTAATTGATCATTTGGAAGATTTGGAAGGTGCTTTGGAGTGATCCTGAAGTGACCTAGAGGAAATTCTGAAGGGAATTCAAAAATTGACTTAGGTAATTTGGAATCCTTTTTCTGTTTGCAAAAAGGGAAGAAGAAAAATGAAAAAGTCTCGAATAAAAAAATTAAAGAAAGCATGGAAATGGATAGAGAATCAAGTGGTGTCATGCCTCTAAAGCTGAAAGGAGTTGAGTTAGAAGAATTTGATCATAGAAAGATGAAAGATATGGAACTAGGGTTGAATAAAAATGAATTTTAGAACATAAAAACCCTAGGTATGGATTTTTGGAGTGAATTTACATGGGTTGTCGCTAAAGATTTTATTTTATTTTTGTTGAATCATTTCAAGAACCAAAGTATTGTATTGGAAAAACCCTACTTAGTTATGAAGGAAGCAATTGAGGTGATTACTAGCTTATGGAGTATTGGGGATCTTCCTAGAAAGAAAACTATGAAGTACAAAGATGTGGAGGAATTGACTGGAATTAGTAAAGACCCACAAGCTCTATTGATAAACACTCTTGAGGATTTGGATATAAGGTATGTTGCGTATGGAATTTCTTACAAGATCTATTTTAGAAATCATGAAGGTTCCACATTGGATACTATTGTTTATATTGCACGTATGATGGTTAACGAGAACAAGAAATTTGATTTATGTAGATTGTTGCTTGAGAATATTTCTAAATTTTTTTGAATGTTGGTGATTGAGGGCTATCCCTTTTGTTTTGGATCTTTGCTGGTATCCTTCGTGTTTTAATTTTTGTGTTCCCTACTGAGAAAAGATAATGTGGTATGGCAATCTGGTATTCCTATTGGGAAACAAGTCTACAAATATCTAGAAGTGTCAGTAGATAATGCAATTATGTGCAAATCTTATTTCATATCCTTGAAAACAAATCTTTGCTTTAGTATATCTACATCAATTCAGTTTGAGGTGGGATCTTCCTCTGGTAAAAGAGAATTGGAGGTTGTCATTAGTGATTCCCCTCCATAATTGAAGAAGAGGAAAGTTATAACTAAATATATCATTGACATTTTAGAAGAAAAGGAGAAAGTATCCTCTGATGACATCGAATCTATGATAGTTAAGGAGAAGATGAAGAAGATTGGTGAATCATGGAGTGCAACGTCTCCTATTGATAGACTAAAGATTGATTATGCTTTGGTGAAATATCTACTTCAAAAAGGTATCAAAGTATCATCTATTTTTTATTCCTTGCTAGAAAATCTAGTTGAGATTGTTGAAGAAATAATCTTGCTTGAAGGTCCAAAAGGATGTAATTTTGAAGCTTTGGTTGAAAAGGGGTGTATTAAAGCTAAGGGAAGATTATTTGAACTAATTGTGGAAACAAAGAAATGCATTAAAGAAATATCTTATATTTACAAATATTGTCTTTGGTGGCCTACTACAGTAGATAATTTCAAAAATAGAATTGAAGCAATTGAATCTAAAGTGAATAGCATTGGAAATAGTTTTGATATCTTTGAAGACAAAGAAGGGAAGAAAAGATTAAGAGTTGGTGAATTACAAGCTGAATTGGTTGTTGTAAAAATACAAAGAGATGATGTGGTGAAAACCTTCTGGATCCTTAAGGATATTGTTGAGGTCCAGCTAGACCATCTTTCCAGAATACTTACTAACGTAGAAGATGTTGAAAGATATAGTTCATATTGGTCACCTTCTTTTACTTTGTTGGGCTTATTGGAAATCAACTATACAAGAATGGATTCAACTACATTTAACTAGAAGAAATTGCATCCAGTTCTTGAAGAAAGATATAAGAAAGTGTTTCAGGTGAAGAGTGTCATTTTTACCTGAATCCTAAGTGTTCAATTTTTGTTGTTTTTTCTTTGGAAAAGAAGAAAAAGGAAGAAAAAGAAGTTAATTGAATTGATGTTTGAATTTTTTGGATGGCTGGAAGTTTTTGAAGAACTGAAATCTTTTTTATTTTGATGTCACCATGTTTAAACTTTTGTTTACACCCTTTTTGGTTGCCCTTTTCCATTGATGTCAAAGGGGAGAGAATTAGAGAAAAGTTAGAGTATGGGGAGAGATTTGAAATGATGGGAGAGTTTGAAGGAGAATTTTCTTACATACTACCATCAATGAAAATGGGGGAGATTGTTGGAAAAGCAAAGAAGGTTGACTATCTCTATAGTTTTGTGTTGTCATTGATGTCACCATGTTTTGATTGCAAGCTTAATACAATGCTTGATTTGGTATTTTGGTCTGGTATCTGAACCAGTATTCAAGTTGCACTCTTTGGTATTCTATTTCGCATTCCTCCACAATTGGTAGTTAATGTTTTCAGTTTTGAGAAACTGTTTATGGTTGTTGAAGACATGTATGTTTAGAATATTGCATGCTATGATGTTCGTACATCATAGTGGTAACCAATAGAATGTTTTTTTCTTTTTGCATTGAAGTCTATACCTGGCTAACTTGGGATAATTGTGATACAGTGAATTAATTTTGCTATATGGATATATGTGTGACTTATTTTAGGTATATGCCAACATAATGTAGTGTGTTGGAGGTTTGAATTACTTTCTTGTAAATATTTTGTGAATGATTGGAGCTGATAGTTAGTATTTTTGGTAAATATGAAATACATCTAATTAGGCTGACCTAATTGATGCTTGTGAAAAAGATCAGGTATATAAATGAATATGTTGGATAGTTTTATGTGTGTGATAGAGACAAAGAAATAGAAGTGTGTGTGTATATGTGAAATCAATGAAGCAGTTGTGAATGAAAAGTGAGTGAAAAAGATGAAGTGTGTTGAATAAGTCTATTAAGCATCATTGAAACTACATCAACACTTGTTAGGTACATTATTCTTAGTTCATTTTGGTTGTAAAGCCCAATTTTGTTTTGTCAATCTTTTGTAGGTAGTAAGCCTCTCTTGTAAGCAGTGAGCTTTTGTATCTAGAAAGTGAGCCCTTTTAGGGAATTGAGCCTTTTATTTTTAGTTTGAAACTACTTTATATTGTGAGTTAATCCTCATCATGGTTTTCTCCTCCTTGGGTTTTCCATGTAAAAATCTAGTGTTTATTGTGTTAAATTACTTTCTGTTATCTATGTTTCATGCTCATACTTAATAACATAATAGTGTGGTTGTGAAATTGATAAGTGTTGAAGTCTTAAGTTTGAATTTTGTGACAATTGACTCACCCCCCTCTTAGTTTTTTGGCACATGTTTAACACATTTATCCCTCACTTTATTTCCCATATGACTCTACGTGCATATGTAAGATAAAGGAATCCAAACAATAAACTCTATTTCATAAAAGGATACTCATATAGGTTCATTCACAACAGAGGAGAATGAAGCCCCCACTATAGTTATCTACAAAACCACAATGTTAGGAACCACATCCTACAACACAAATTCATTAGTTGTCCAAAAATCCTCTTATCTAATTTCTTCTAGAAATCAAATTCGAGGGTAGATGTATGCCCCTTTGTTTCTGCTTGTTTTACAGAGGTGGAATCAAGGTATCAATATAGCCACATCAAAGAAGGTAAGCCATATCATAGGGTATTTCCAAGTACCATACCACATAATGACAAATGCATGATGAGGATGAGAGTGCAATCACAAGTCCAACACAACAAACAACATCGAAAATGGAGCTCTCTAGCACCCGTTATGTTAATTTAAATGAAGGGAACTTTTTAACCCCAATATAGTAAAAACCCTAATTTTTAGCATATATAAGAGTAAAAATTGAAGTAATTTCTAACTATTTTGTCTTTTACCTTCTTATAGCTTGACTTTGGTGGAGAGTGATTGGAGATGTTGAGCCAATGAGAGTATGAGCCTCTGAGATTGGATGTCCTGTGGGAGGAGGTAGCCCACAATGAGTGATATTATGAGGTGAGTTAATTTTTCTACCTTAGCTTTATCCTTATGCATTTATTTTATGTGTATGCATTTCTAGGTTGATTTAGGACCCTAGAAGAAAATTTTGCAAAGCATCCCTTTTTTTCACAAAGTGTCCCCTTTTTTCACAAAGTGTTCCTTTTTCTTGTGAAGTGTCCCACCTTTTTGCAGTGTCCTGTTTCTTAGTGAAGTGTCCCACTTTTTTGCAAAATGTCCCATTTATTTTCTAATTGTCCCAAAAGGGGTCTAAAATGTCTAGGATCCTTAGAAAAGTACACTAGAACAACTTTAGTACACTTTTTTGATTGTTGATGTATATGTGTAAGATCTTAGACTGCTTATAGGACATATTTTTACTTTCTTTTGGTTAGATTCCACCTTAGTCACAAAAGCATCTTAGTGGCAAACATATTTGTCACCTCTGAGACCTATCCCTAACTCTATCAAAGGAGGAGACGCATACCTTATAGAAAAATTGATTGTATTGGGCGTACCTCATGCCCCGCATGAGGTGCCATGATGCTATGATGATGGCCTTGGAAAACCTATGGGATGCAAATACATGCATCTTTCATCTCCTAACAAGTGACATGATGATCACTTTAGAGGACATCCATCACATACTTCAATTTTTGATTCAGGGCGAGAGGGTACATTTTCTAAGGTATCAATCATTTCACAAGATGACATATGATATGCAACACTATCTTGGAGGTTCAATTCATGATGACATTATGGGGTCGTGGATTGAGCTAGCATGGCTAATATATTCACAAGCTCCACTTTTAGCATGGATTATGATGTTTACTGTGGCACTAGTACTCTTCCTTTATGTTTGGGGAGCCCATTTAGAGGGAGGACTAGTACATATGATTCGACAGATGGTAGAGTAGAGGACCATATACACCTAGGGGCACAACATCCTTGCACACTTATATTATGATCTAGGGAGATTTTCATTGCATGAGGTTGACAGTATGGTGTACTATACAGTACTACAGGTGTGGTGCATGGAGCATATCACATGCACTAGGATGAAAAGTATTCCATGTACATCAACCTTTGGGTAGCCTCATGCATTCAGTTATCCATTGAGGTGGCTATGGTAGTACTAGGATTTACATTTTTGGATGGTTTTATTTGACTGACTGGATGAGGAGGAGATCATATGGAGACCTTACCATCTTATACCACAATGGCCAGATGAGACTCATCAATTGATGAGATTATAGATGGAAATTTTTTTGATAGGAAGACATGATTATGTAGTATGACCCTTCTACTACGATTGTGTCATAAAAAAGTTTGGATAGGTCTAGGTACCACCCATGGCACAACCCTTCTTTAGGAGATCAATACGGAGTTCCCGGAGGCCCGATGACACTAGGCAATTCACCGTTGATGATGTCGTCTATAGTGACTCTGATGATGATGATCATGATATGCCTTTGATCTCTAACATTGATGACATTAGTACCATAGATTCCTATGAGGAGTAATGGGAAACAACACATTCAGATCATGTATTCTTGATGGATGAGCTGATAGGTGATGCAAGGCCACTCCCCAATCAAAGAGATGAGGAAGAGTATAGAGCTGAGGAGATAGGGGTCAAGGTTGTAGACCTATTCACAAATGCGATAGATGAGGAGTAGGAAAATGATATAGACCTTGATTGTGATGGCTAGGAGGAGAAGGAGGAGGACAAGGAGGAGGAGGAGTAGTTGATGAGCGAGGGGGATGATACAATGGACAAAGATCCAGTGAGCCACATGTGGGGAGAGCCATCTCCTACTCATGTGACTAGATCATGATCAACAACTACAACACGCACCAACACTTACAGTCATAGAGAGGCTAGCACATCCTCCATGCTTCCTACACATAATGAGTTTGTCTTTACATAGCCAGCTGGAGAGCTAGGTGATGATATTCTATTTACTTCCATGTTATATGCTTATGTTCATACTTTATTTTTTAATTTTATTTCTATATATTTATTATGATGTCTACTAATTATATTTATGATTTCTATCTTGTAAGATCTATGAGATACTTGCAAGATCTCTATTTCCATGTTGATGCCAAGATAGTGCCTTCATCATTCTATGAGGAGGTTGCTAATACAAACTATGTTCCTCCACCCAATTGTGGAGAAAGATCCAAAGCTATTCAAGCCATATGTTAGACTATGGGAAGTACATGGGAGTTTTAGGAGGTGTGCTCACTAAGTCGAGGCTGCCCAAGATGCTCAATCATCTTAAGCCCCAATAGAGGTTGAGAGACTTCAGTCAGAGGTAGCCTAACTATAGGTGGAGAGAGATCATCTAGCAAAGGATCATGGGGAGGCCCTTGGATGAGTACAGGGTTTATAGTATGCTCTAGATGTACTCGATGGCTCGCGATCATGATCACATACCACCGTCTCTCAATGGATTACCTCTAGAAAGATGTGATCACTAGATCCCAAGGGATCTAGTAGTCATAGAATTCATTAGCATTGTATATATTGATGACATGTACACAAAATTTTTGATAGATATATGATGTTTTGATATTTGGTTATTCATGTTTATGTGTTTAATGTTAAATGGAAATGTGATTTATCAAATAATATATGTAATACTATTTAATAAATATCTCCATGATTTAACATGTTTTATGTGATATCAAGTTTCCACAATCCATAATATTTATTGCTAAGTGATTTTTGGATTCAATTGTGTGCAAATTTTTTGTATCAACATTTCGGATCACACTCTTGATCCATCATTAAGATGAAAGCAAAGAGCACTATGAGAAACAATGGATAGTTGCAGACCAAGATCCAACTTCAAAAGACTATAAGGAGAGAGGTAAGGATGCAAATGGGCCAAGGAAACCAAGACATTAAAAAATAAAAAGAAAAGAAAAAAGAGAACCAAAAAAAACTAATAAATATAACTAAATAATTGAAACGAAACAATAAAATACTATAAGAAAAAAATAGACAAGACAAGAAAAGAGAGATAGAAGAAAATAAAGTAAAAGAAAAAAGACTAAAGAAATTTAAAAAATTAAAATAAACTTATAGAAAGGGGAAAACAAAAACAAGACAAGATTAGTGATAAAATAAATAAGCCAAAATACTACTTAAAAACCCAAAAGAAAGAAAAAGAAAAAGGACAAAGAAACAACTAAATGGAAGAGATAGAATGAAAAACCTAAAAGAATAGAGGAACACAAACACAATACAAAAGAAGATAGGATGAAATAGCAAATGAAAAATAGGAAATAAATAAAACTAAAAGAAAGACCATGGTAAATAAAAAGGAACCAACAAAAACACAAAGGAAACTTATATATATATAAAAGAAAGATACCAAGAAAACAACCAAATAAAATAAGGATCAAGAAACAAATAAAAAATATGAAATAAAATAAAACCAAAAAAGAGGAACACAAGGAAAAAACCAAGATGGAATAACAATAAAAATTGAAAATAAATCAAACTAAAAGAACACAAGAGTAAATAAAAGAACCAACACAAAACAAAAAAGGAAACTTATATGCATTTTCAATTTACTTTTGTATTGGTTATTTTCCCACAATTTCGCCAGTGCCTCTAGGTTGAGTGACCTGACCAACGAGAATTTCTTGACTTCTACCCCATTTCCTAGTGACATATAATAGTTTTACGGGAGTGGTATCATTAAATTACCATCAACATTGTTCAAGGCTTTGTCAATCTTCACTAGCATGGCATGAATAAAGACTATCTAGAAAAGCTTTTTTTCCCTTTTTTTAGGAACACCCATGTACAAGATCATTGCCAAGAACATGGTGAAATGATTGCATTTTCCCTAAATTTGTGATATGCTAGTAGGAACTCCCTCTCCAGTATTTTCTTGGTCACCTAGAGCACCACTAGGTGAGACGAGGCTAGAAATCCTTTCAGCCTCTTGTCTATCACCTTGCCATGAAAAGCATGTTGTTGCCTTTTTTTGTTAAAAATAAATGGAGTATCCATTTCTTTCTTGCTCAGAAATTTTTCTTCACTTCACTAATTTAGCTTGATCTCACCTTTTCCTAAGCAACCACCAACTTTGGCCTTTTAACAATTGACAGTGTTACCCCCTCATAATTAATAGCTCAATTCCTGTGATATTTTAAGCATGTCTTCAAAACTACATCCTGGTTGAATGATACAATTTGGTTACCTATTTGAGCGCATCATTTCCTTCACCTTGGGACTTGCAACCATGTCCTGCTCCACTCCTATTTATGGCTGATTTCTTATCATATCTTCCAACTTCGGCCTTGGTTTCTATTATAGTATGTGCTTCTTGAGATGCTTGTAGTTTAATTGTTTCTTGATGCCTTTCTTCTAATTTGTGGTGTATATGTCCCATCAGTCAAGAATATTTTGATCTCCACATCCTTTGCTTACGTGGTTACCTCTAACACCCTTTTTTCCATCTCATCCACCTTACTATTTCCTTCATGGTAAACATGGATTATTTGAAATGCTTCAAATTTGTTTACCAGTTGTTTGATGAATTACAATAGATGGTTTACCTTCTAGTTCAGATCACTACTTCTAAAAATTGCATTGATGGTAATAAGTGAATCTGCCTCCAGATGAATATGCTTCACTCCCAATTCTAGTCCCATTTGTAATCAAATTGCAGCTGCTTAAAATTCCACTTCATTTTTCATGCATGTTCCCAAAGGAATGGACTTCTCTACTAGATTTTTTCCTTGATTATCCCTAGCAATGCAACCGGCTCCTCCTAGGCCTGGGTTACCATGGGAGGTACCATCAAAGTTTATTTTTACCCAACCTTCTTTCAGCTCTTTCCAAACCAATTTTTCTCTTTTCACCTTTTGTGAGCCAGGAACACTGTTTCCATTGATGAGAGGTGGTTTCAGACCAATGAACAACTTCATTAGTTTTCCATCCCAGCTGGTGAAGATTCTTTATTTTCCTACCTTTCTACGAGCATCCTTATTAACTAGTTTTGTTATGGCCCTCTCTATCTTTTTCCAAAGCTCATTTTCTCCCATTTCTTCCCTTGGAAAATCCTCCTATTTCTCTCCTTCTAGATTTCCCAAATCATTGTTGATGGGATGATTTTCCATATCCCTCCAAATACTAATTTTTTGCTTCCTGATGGCCAAATCTTGAACCAAGTTTCAATGTCTACTAGTGTGGGGTAATGTTGGTTTAGCTTGCTCCTAACCACATCCCAACAAGCACTCACATATGGGCATGCCAAATGTAAATGGTCTACTATCTCTCCACTACTTTTACACATTACACATCTACCTTGTCCTTGGATTCCAAATGTTGCTAATTTGTCTTCAGTGAGGATTCATTTCAAGATTTCCATACAAGAAAATACCCTTTCTTTGGGAAGGAAGTTTTTTCCCCACAACAATTTGCATGGCTAGTCCTTCCTTGCCATGGCTATCTCTTTCATTTTGTCTAGCCAAACTTCACTTTGTATGTGCCCATGGTCAACCCACACCATTGGAAAACATCATTGTCATTAGTGGGGTTGAAATGTCTATTCTTGAGCATTTCAATCAGTGTGTTTTTCTAGGCTTGTGGGGTGTTGAGTGCTTGAATATCATTCCATCTCCAACTGGGGATTCCATTATTGATCTCTACCTTACCATAATTGTGTACCTTTCTCCCCCATACTCATGGCTTTTACCTTGAGATCTGCCAAACCCGAGGTGTTGTCAATGGGTTCTTTCCCACACCATGAATCACTCCAAAAGCAAGCACTTCTACCATCTCTAATCTCCCAAGTGACATGCTTGGAAATTATATCCCTATAGTCCAAAATATAATTCCAAATTACTAAACCTTTTGGGGGTGTGATCGTGGTAAGGATGTGGGTTAGGTCATCTGAGTCTAGGTAATTTCTTCTTAGGAATCTGACCCATCTTTGTTCACCCCTTGCATAAAATTCCCAAACCAATTTGGCACCCATAGCTTGATTCACTATTGCTAGTTGTTTTAGTCCTACTCCACTAGCCTTCTTTGGGGTGCAAATCTTATCCCAAGCTATCAATGAGAATTTATTCTACTCTCTTGTGCTACTCCAAAATATACTAGGATGGAAGATAACATTTATTTCACCATTAAAAGTCTACCCACTAATGATAGCCACTTCCCTTTCTATGTTCCCAATTTTCTCTTGTAGTTGTCTATCAGATTTTCCCAATAACATTTTTTATTTAGCCCTATAAATAGAGGCATTCCCAAATATCACCCAAGGAGAGTTGTCATTCTCAAATTCAAGATTTTTCCAAATATTTTTGTAGACTCAGTTGAGTATTGAGGAAGAATACTTTAGACTTCACCCAATTTATGTTCTTCCCAAATGCTTTACAATAGTCACCTAGGAAGTTCTTGATCACCCTAGCTTCCTTCCTACTTGCCACCCCAAACAACATGGTATCATCTACAAATTGTTGGTGTTTGGTGGGCTCCACTCCATTTGCTACATGTATTCCAATCCATTTCCCTTCCCTTCTTAGGGTTTGTATTCCTCTTCCTAGAACCTCTGCCATGATTATAAATAAGAAGGGGGAAAGGGGGTTTCCTTGCCTTAAACCCCTTATTGATGGGAAGTAGCCATGTGTTGATCTATTCACTAGGACATAGAATTTGGTAGTTGAAATATAGCTCTTTATCCAATTTATCCATTTTTCATCAAATCCAAGCTTCCCTAATACCTCCAACAAAAATTTCTTGTCCACCAAATCATACGCCTTTAGAATGTCTAACTTGAGTAACATACATGCTTCCTTGTTCTTCTTGGCTATGTGTATGGTCTCATTGGAAATAATTATTCCTTCTGCAATTGATCTTCTTGGGGAAAATACACTTTGTTTTTCTAATATGACCTCATTTAGTAGGCTGTTGAGTCTATTGGCTATTATTTTGGTGACCACCTTGTACACTATGTTACACAATGCAATTGGCATGAAGTCACTCATCACTTGTGGATCTCTCTTCTTAAGGATTAAGTCCAAGAATGTGTGGTTTATTTCTCCCAACATTACCATCCTTCTTGATTCTTCCACCACCACTGATAGGTCATCACCTATGGTGTCCCAAAATTTTTGGAAGAATCCAGCCAGGAATCCATCTAGACTGAGAGCCTTGTTTGGATTCAATTGGAATGTTTCTCCTTTAACCTCTTCCTTGGTGACTTTCTGATACAACAACCTATTATGTTCTTCATTTATGATTGTTGGAATTATGCTCAACAATCTCTCTCTTGTTGTTGTATTCTCTATATTTTCCTTGTTTAGTATTGTTTCAAAGAATTTGATTTCCTCCTTATTTACTTTCTCTATAGATTGAGCAACTTCTCCATTCTCTTTTCTGATTTCTACTATTATGCTTCTACTCTAGTTGGAAATTTTTGATTTGTAGAAGTATTTTATGATCTTGTCTCCCCCTTTTAATCATGTATCTCTTGACTTTTGGCACCAAAAATGTTCCTCTCTTTTCAAAATATCTACTAGTTCTTCTTTTAGGCTTTTTTCATTCTCAAAATCATCTACCTCCATCCCATTTTTGATTTTGTGTTCATTCAAAGCTTTGATTTCTTGTTACACTCTTTCCTTCTCCTGGAAGATACTTTTGAAGTGGGTCTTGTCCCATTCCTTAAGGTTGATTTTGATGTAGCCTAGCTTCTTATTGATTTTAAAAATCTTTGATTTGTCTCCAAAGGTGATTTCATTCCACCACTTATCTATTATTTTTGGGAGTTTCTTGTCCCTTAGCCACATGTTTTCAAATTTGAATGGGATTCCTTTTGGGGGACCTTCCTTTCCAAGGGATAACATCACCAAAAAATGATCTGATCATGTGAAAGGTAATATTCAAACCTCTTGAGTGCCTACTAATTCCCCCCAATCTCCCCACATTCAGAAACCTATCCAAATTTTTAGCTATATTAGTGAAGCCCTTCTACCTATTTAACCAAGTGAATATTCCATTTTTCGCTTGTAGATCTACTAGTTGGTTGTTATCTATAAACTCTTGAAAGTCACATTGTATGGGCATAATTTTTCCCAAACCCTCTTACTTTTCTTCATTATTCAAGGTTGTGTTGAAATCCCCTACAACTATAGCTCTCCCATTCCTATGATCCTCTAATTCTCTTGAAATTATCCTCCACACTTATCTTTTATCCATAGTGGTGATTGTTCCATATACATTGATGACAAAAAATTGCTCATTCCTCATAAAACCCTTGAATCTTATTAGATGCTAATTACTTTCTTCTACTTCTACTTCACCTCCTATTGTTAATGTGTTCCATATAATACCAATGCCTCCTAATGCACCTTCTAAGTCCCTAAATTTCCATTTCCATTTCCTCCAATTGATCATCATTTTCTCTCCTTCCTCTTTGCTCCATTTGGTTTCCTAAATTAAAATTATGTCAACCTTTGATTGGTAAATTTGGCGCTTGACCATGCACCACTTGTTAGGGGCATTGATGCCACTGACATTCCAAGTGATGATCTTCATTGGTCCCTAGGAAGGAGTACATCCTTCCTAGTTCTGAGTTTCCTTTTCCCTATTGCATTGGCTACAATTTCCACCTTAGCTTTGTTCAATTTTGGTCCCCTTTTTCCCTTCCTCTTTATGTTTGGTTTTTCTATTTTTTATTGAGACTACTCAAGTATCCTTTCCTCAATTAATTATCATTCCTCAACCTCCTCTTGGTCCTTTGATTCTATGTCCTGATCACTCCCTTCCTCCTCAAACTATGTCATGTTTCCTTTGATCTCCAGATTCTCTTCTTCTTCATTACTTTTTGCTGATGACATCCTCTTCAATTCTTCTCCTTTGTCCTCTTTCCCTTCCATTCTTGAATTATGTGTTTCACTTCATAGTTCTCTAATTTGCAGGTTGATTCCTTTTTGAAGTTATTTTGCTTCGTCCAGAAGAGTATTTAAGTCTTTCTCTACATGTGATGCTACCTCCTTTGAATATGTTTCCATTGGGTGAAATTCCTCCATTCTGCTATGGCTTTTCTAGTCTAGCTTCCTCTTTTTGGATCCCGACGTCTCCTTTTGATTTGACCCTACCTAGTTTTGGTCCTATTCAATATAGATTGTTTTCCCTCCTATCTCTCCATTACCCATCTTTTCTTCGTTATTCTCCATCACCCTTTTAGAACAACCTTCATGGATTGATATTTTGAAAAGACATTTTCCTATATGCACTCCTTCACATACTTCCACTTTCCATTTCCAACATCCAAACTTCATCAATATCTCCAAGTTTTTATAAATTCCAACACATTCTTCTATTTCCACTAGTATGTTGGCTTTTTCTCCTTCTTTTCCAATTAAAAGGTCTTCATCTACCCCTAAACAAACCCTTAATGCATCTCATGTTTTCACCATAGCTTCCGTATTCCAATACTCTGACGGAAGGTCCACAAGTTTGATCCATGTTGGGGTTTTTTTAATGGTGCAATTACATGAGTCAAAGTTTGATTCCCAGTTTAAGCAGTGAAATCTATATCCATTTAAAAGCAAGGGGTTTACATATACAATTTCCTACTTCAAATTTAGATCTATGCATTCTATGAGAAAGGAGATTGGTAATTAATGAATTCTTACCTGATCCTTGAAGTTTCTCTACCAACACAACATAATATCCTCCTTAGGGCAACCCAGACCACACCATTTTGTGAATAAAGCCCTGTCTTTCAACCTTTGTACCCTTTCCTCTATCACTTCTGATGGCATTATGAACAACTTACTCCTCCATGGTTGCATATTGGCTTCCACATCTCTACTTTTCCACTTTCCTTGGAATTTCTTCCCTCTATGACCTCTTCTACTCAAATTCAAATCCCTTGCATTCATCCTTCATTCTAATTGTTTCAATTCCATTCCTAATAGAATTCTTTCGCCTCATGGTTTTGTTTTTCCCATGTTCTCTAGATTAGGGTTTCCAAAGTCTTTCCCTTTTCAAATTTTGTTGGTACACTTTAGGCTCCCAATCTTCTCACTTCTTCAATTTAATGACGACACTTCTCCAGGGCCTCTATTTTCCCAAAACCACCCATTCCCATTGCCTTGTGTGATACTTCCTTCATTGCTCCTATTCCATTTTTTTGGCTTCACTCCTATATTAGGTTCCTTTCTCCCCTTGTCACCTTGGGATTTTCATCCTACCTGATTTTTATTTTGCGTCGTGGGATCCTCCACCTTGCAGTAAAATGGATGGCATTTTTCCACCCAATTTTCATTTATGAAAACCCATTGTAGGGTGTGCACAAATCTATCTACTTTGTCTCTGATCACTCCATCTTCTCATAATTTTTTGTCCTCCTCGATGTCTCCCTCATGCCTCCCTACCATATCTCCTACACTTTTTCACTCAGCTTTGCCACCTTGCAAGTAAATTTTACTCATATAATTTCAAGTTTACAACAAATATATTTATTAAGAAAATGAAAATTATTATGACTCAACATGATAGAATAATTAGGCATACAAGTTAGGTCAATTGGTGAATATTTGTTGAAGGTGTTGAATGTGAAGAGATGGTGATCAAAATCATGGAATGAAAAAAACATATTATGTGGCTATGAAAGGATGCATGGAATGGTGATGTGGAAAAATATGGTTACATATGTCCTTTAGAGAGTGGCTTCATGTATAGGTCTCATTAGTGTTGTAGCTAACAATTGCAAGTACAATAGTCATGGATTCTACTATGTCTAAATGATCGTAGTGATGGATTGTCCCAATAATTTTCAAAGAATTATCAATGTAAATTTATTATGATAGGAAATATCAAGGTATAAATCATACCTGTGAGGTGTCAAGGAATAAGAAATTTTAAGCTTTGTTCTAGATGCTTCTTGTCTAGGAATTGTAGTCTTTGTATTGAATTCTTGCAGAAAGGTTACTTTGATCAATATCTTCTAGTAAAATTCCAGTTGATGGCCATTGACCATCATGAAAAATATGACTAGGTCAATGGCAAAAAAATGCCTTGTACCATTCAAATACACTTCATCACGCTCATAGGGTACCAACCATCTTGTTTGTAACTCACCCTTATGATCCTTGTATTGTAAATCATAAAGGAGAGCCCAATCACCTTTGTGAAACATTTTTATTTTGATACAGTGGTCATGCCACTTAATTGATATTTCTACACTTAGTGTGATGGAGGAATTCTCTATGGATCTCATCTAGATCATTAAGTTGCATTAGCCTCTCTTTTCGTGTTGTTGATAATTCCCATACCCATTTGGAGTGTTATCCTAAATTTAATGTTCAAATTAAATATGAATGAAAATTTTCATTTTATAAATTATCTCATATTGTATAAATCCTATTGTGGTCTTCCAAGTTATTCTATAGGACCATACTACTTTGGGGAGATGAGATACCTAGTCCTTGTGGTGTAGGGAAACTTTCTTTGTCAAGATTACTTCAATATACATGTTTGTCACTTTCACCTAACCATTAGATCATGGATTATAAGGAGTATAATTTTATGCCTAATGTTATACTCATTGACCAATGCATCAATTAAAGTGGATATAAATTGGGGGGATTGATCAATAAAATTTCTTTGGGTACTCCATATCTAGTGAATATTTCCTCATACAAGAATTCAAGAACCTTTTTTTCTAGCATGTTTCATAACACATGAACTTCAACCAACTTGGTTAGATAGTGGATACTAAAATGTGTTCCTTTTGGTTGGAAGGAGGATCAGTGGGCCCTATAAAATGAAGCACCCATTTTAAAATGGTGAGATGACCAACTGCTATTGTAGGGTCATCTCATTGTTGAAGGTTGTATGACCCATCCTTTGATATCTATCATATCTTTGAGTGTACTTGACTACATCATTTTGTAGAGTAGGCTAATAATATAACTTATAGTCAATATCTTGAAACCAACCCTTTTTGTAGAAAAATGACCTCAACATGGCTCATTATGGAAAGTATATAGATTATCATACACTTCATCCTCTCTCATACTCCTATGCATGACATTATCAAGGCCAATATAAAAAATATAACCAACTATCCATGAAAATAGAAAGCTTCTTTCGACTAAGTGATCTTCTTCTCTAGGTGAAAAGTGAGGGGGTGTTTTCCCTACAACAAGATAATTATCAATATCAATGTACCAAGGATTTTTCACTATTAATGTAACCAAATTCTCATTAGGAAAATAATCATCAATAATGGAGTCAAGTGCTAGTGTTTTCAATCTAGAAAGGAAATTTGTAACAACATTTTCTTTCCCTAGTTTATCAACTATGGTGATATAAAACTTCTATAGAAACAATACCATCTAAATATCCTCCCAATAATAATTTAGGTTTATTCATTAGATATCTTATGGTTGTGTGATCAGTGTGCATAAAAACTAGATATCTTGTAACACCATACTGGAATTTATTGATAGAATAAATCATTGCTAGCATTTCCTTTTCAATAGTAGTATAGTTCAATTCAACAACTTAGAGATTCTTATTGACATAATAAATTGCATATTCTATTGCTCCTTTTTGGCCTGATATTTCTCCAATAGTAAAATCAAAAGCATTTGTATGTATATGGAATGGAATATTCTCGTTAGGTCCTCGTAGTACTTGTTTTTTTGTTAAGGAATCCTGAAGGGCTTGGAAAGCCTCTTGAAAAGTCATTGTCCAATCAATTTCAAAATCTTTGGAACTAGGAGTACAAATAAAGGTGTTGCAACTTATTTGAAATCCTTGATGAACCTTTTGTAATAGCCTACATGGCCTAAAAAAATTCTAACATCCTTATGTTTTTGTGGAATTGACAAGTTTGCGATTACTTTAATTTTACTTGGGCCAAACTAAATACCATATTGTGAAATATAATGTCCCAAGACTATTCCTTCTTCCATCATCATTTAGAATTTTTCATTTCTAAATTCTAGAGATTATGGTCTTGACACCATTGTAATTCTTTCTCAAGATTTGTCAATGCTTCATCATAAGTATCACCATACATATTAAAATCTTCCATATACACTTTAGTATAGTCATGAGTGAGATATGAAATATGCTTAACACAAAACCTCTACAATGTGGTTAGAGCATTACAAAGTCCAAATGGAAGTAATCAATAAGCATAGGTTCCCATGGATAGGTGAATGTTGTCTTATCTAGATCTTTTAGTGCAATCCTTATCTCGTTATAACCATTGAATCCATCTAGAAAGGACAAATAATTATTCCTAGCTAGATAATCCAACACTTTATCAATGAAAGATAGATGAAAATGGTCCCTTTTGGTGGATGAATTAAGCTCTTTGTAATGTATCCAGACTCACCATTTCCTAGTTTTCTGAAGAACTAGCGTAAGAGGTGAGACCCACTAACTATTGGATATAGGGTAGATAAAACCATCTAAAATATTTTGTAAATAATATTTCACATTTTACCTGACAATAAAGTTCATTCTTCTTGATGCTTGGTATTTGGGTATGTGCAGGATCATCATGGAAAAAATAGGCCCTTAAGTGGCAAAAACATTAGAAAAATTAGAGTTAGGCAACTTGATGTAAAAATTTGAATAAGTTATCTATATTATTTCAAAAATATGCAAGAATAGAATATGTATAAAATTGAATGTAGTTTCTAAACTACTAGGTTTATTTATTTTTTTAAATCTATTTGGTGAAAATTTGAATTTTCACCAAATAGTACTTCAATTTCAGGGAAAAAAAAAGAAGTAGGTGTCTGTTTGACAACCCTAACCACAATAAAACGATAATATTTTTTTTATAAGATTTTAGATATAAGTAGAGGACTCATGTTTGGATGTGATGCATTTTTTTTGGTAATTTTTTTCCAAGTAAATAATTAATTATGAATTTTTTATTTCAACTTTTAAAAATATAAAACTCATATGTCTAACCACCTTAACTTGGTCAAAACTTCAAAATTCATATATATTTTATTTAATCCTATAGTATGTGAAGCATAGAATGTGATGCATGTTTGATTCAAAAAATGTGATACCGTTTGAAAGCTATAGATGTTTTCAATCTACTTATCAATAAGGACTTTAGTCATAATTCAAATAGAAAATGAATAATAATCATTTATTAAATTCAAAGTAAAGCATATTTTATATTGGTGGAAAGATGAGAATATCCTTTAAAAACCCTTTTCATTTTATCAATTTTGGGTAAAAAAAAAAGTCGTCAGCCACATACCCATCATATTGCCACTTTTTGGCCCATCATGATCCTACACATACCCATTTCTAGGAATGAAGGTTCCTTATTGATGAATTCCTCCTATTCAGGATATTGATTTGGTTGCAGATTAGCACCATTAGAAGATTCCTTAGAGGATATTTCTATGACTAGTAGTCAAGTACGAATATGTAGTTTTTTCCTAAATGAAGTTGCACATTGTTTATCTCAACATCATATGAAGGATACCAAATAGTGCCATTAGAGTAAGAATGATAGACATAATTACTATTAGGATTGGGTGCATGTTGGGTTAGTAGCTGCATGGCTCTTGATAGATTGGGTGCAATATTAGAAATATTTGGTAGTTGAGCAAGCAATGCTATTGGCTTATGTAAGTGCCTTGCATTAGAATTAGGTCAAGGTTTTCTTCCCCATCATTGTTGTTGCTAGTATGAAGATTGGGGGGTTTAATAATGTTGGTTTTGACATTGTGATTGGTACTACTATTATGTCCAAGTTCCTTGGGGGTGCATATGTATCTAGGTGACCCATAATCTGGCCATGTTGGAGGTGGTTGATTATACCATGAAGGGTTGTTTGGAAATGGATTCAAGAAAGGATAATTATAAGAAAATGGAATTGGAGGGGTAATTTATCATTAATTCCATGGTTTCCTTTGTGCTAGGTAAAATACTTGTACATCCTCATCTTGTAGTTCCTTGAACTCTACTTGCTCATATTTATCTTCTATACTCAGCACCCTTTTGAACTTACACTCCTTTTTATTCTAGTGGAAATGTGGGAAATATTGTGCTAAAGTTACTTTTGCATCCTCTTGTTTCTTTCTATCTTGCAAAGTATCAAGTTGATTCATAGTGTGATTTATTAGCTTTTGCTTAATATCTTTTAGTAGGTTGTTAATATCTATTCATGAGACATGTGCAGTTGTTTTCGTAGACAATTATTACAAACTATGTATCTTCTTCATTTTGGAATGGGAATAGTTACTATGTTGATACAAATTTGGAAAACAATAAACATCTTCCCATGGAACTTGAGATATATCTCTTACCCCTATTAGGTCTAGAGCATCCAAACACTCCTCATTAACTCCTCATAAGAATATTAACTTCAAGGAATCTTTAGTTAATTGAGTTTGTTTGGATTTTTGGAGGAAAAAAATTAATATATCAACATAGTCCTAAAATGGCTCATATTATCTTTGATTCATCCTAAAAATGCTATCTCCCTTCACATTTCCTCCCCTATAGTAGTCGTTGTACTTCTTCACAAACTTCTTCTTCATGGTGTCCCAATTAGTTAATGTATTTCTCCCAAGTCCCATGAACCATTTGAGTGCATAATATTTTAATGTGGTAAAAAATATTTTTAGTCTTTGTGCATTTGTATTATAATCATAGCTCCTATAGAGGACACCAAATTCAAATAGGATTTTATCGAGGTCCTTTATCATAAGGTCATGGAAATTAGGGAGAGAAGAGGGTGGTATATTTTTAAAAGCAACACTCTTATCTTGATTGGCAATGGGAAATTAAAGGGTAGTGGTCTCCAAAGGTTGTTCCTCCTCTACTCCCACATCCCCCATTGTTTAATGAGAATTATAAATGCTAGAGTGGATGAAAATAGTGAAATAGAATTGGAACTAGAATTAGGGGTAAAAGGAGGTGATGGATGGGGCGGATTAGCTTCAGGTTGTTTTGCTTCAAGATTTGAAGATACACTTCGTTACTTGTAAGTCCTATTCTTATTTTTTTCACTGTTGCAAATATTTTCTCATGAGAAATATGATTTAGAAGGAGTATTTCTAAAGGATCTCTCTTTCTTCACATGCAACAGTTGTGAACCACTTTTCTCTTTGCCTACAAAGTGTTAGTAGAGAATTTAAAGTATTTGATTATATAATTCCTATCAATCCTAAATGTGGAAGATAAAATTACTAGATATCTATGAAAATATGAAATAACTTTCACAAACCCAAATACTCTCATAGTTTATCACCATCCCTAACAATGACATAAAAAAAATATAGTTTCTTATACAACTAATGATCTAGAGCAATATGGTTATACACTTCTACTTAGAGGACAACATGTTATCCTACAATAAGAAACCATCAATTATTATATGATATATTAAATTCTAAACCAAATTCATACACTTGAGATGAGGAATGTACTATTTGTACACAAAGATATTTATAGGTTCTCTAAAATACTTCCATTGATTATTGAAATAATAACATCAAAAGGTAAGTATTATTGAATTAACATTTAACTAAAGGATCAAAGGGTGCTACTAATATTAATCTTACAAATCATAGCTACAAGTAAATGATAGGTTCATAAAAAAGTCCTATATTAAACACTAATCAATAGTCACTACATGAATATGAATATTTAAATATCTTAACTAACAATCAAATGCAATAATATTAACAAATTAAAATATAGAGTAGCATTGTACCTCAAGTGGCCCTGGACTAGGGTAGCTGCACTCATTATACAAGAGAATCAACCAATAGTCAAAGCTTCATGCATATTACTTCACAAGAATGAACAAAACTTGTTGGAGCTTGATTGCTTACATGAAAACATAAAAGAATAGAGAATATATTTTCACTTGACTATTAGTCCACTATTCTGTGCAATACACATAAGCTTAACTAGTACTCACTATTCTTTGACTCATCATTATATATGTTGTTCATCCCTGTTAAGTATGGAGAGAGTTATTTTTTGGAAGAATAAAACTAGGAGATAAAGTCCTATTCTAGCATTGTTAACATTAAAGAGAAAATATGATTATAGAGGCATGTGTAGAAAAGTGATTGGATCTCATAACAAAAAGCATTAACATTAACTACATAATATGAGTCCTTAATTCAACTATCATTTGTTGAAAGTAGAATTCTAATGCAACTACTCAATTCTCCTTGGTTGTGGCCAACTCTTGACACTATTTTTCTACAAACCCAAACCTTTTCTTGGATATAGAAATACTTTCCCTTGTTGTTGTGAACACCCCAACTATAGACACTGCCATGCTTTATGGCAATGACTATCTCATCTCTTCCTTTATTTATACATAATAAGTTAGTCTTTTTATAAAAACTCCCATTCATCAAGTTTAATCACATTATTCCATCAAATCTTAATCAAATACCATATATTCATGTAAATATTTCATTAAAATATTAACAAATATTTCTAGTGCATCATATTAACATAATATTAGGATCATTCGACTCAAGTTGAGGTGAGTAACAGGGTGGAAAAAAATAAGGGAGAAGCACTCAATAATATAAGAACTCAGGTTGATAAAGTGGAAAAGAAATTCACAAGGCTGACACACTTCATAATCAAGGTTATCCACTACTCAACTATTACCTTGTCTAAGGTGTTGAAAGAGGAGGTTGACAAGAAGATAATGAAGGAGGATTCCAACAACAAGTGGGTTGGGGATGATGTGATGAAACTTCTCTTTGAGGAGTGGGAGGGTTTAGCTAATTGGTGAGTGGGGTGTGTGTTGTTGCTAAGTGGGATTTCCTTTTGTTGTATGTTCATTGTTTCTGTAAGTTTTTGGTGCATGTCTCCTATTAGTATAACTAGACTATATGCTATTAGTTTTTGGTATTTGATCTGACTAGCCATTTGGGCTCCTTATGTAAAGGGTACTACACCCTGTAAATGCAGCTTATCAAAAACATAATATTAGGAATATATGAAAGTTCAACAATTCTTTGGGAAATAACAAAGAAAAACGTCGCAACTAAAGGGAAATTTGGGAACCCATCATTAGGCATACAATTCAAGTTTGATATTGGTTATAAAATAAAAGCATCAGAAATGCCTCTATTTTGACTATCAAATAGAGTTTGTACAACTATACTATTAGGAGACATTAGAGTAGTTGTGAAGACACAAATTTTATTATAGTTTAGTATGAGACTAATAAACACAAGAGCATTGAAATGCATATGGGACATGATTACATGAACAATCATAAAAAAAATTGCATTTTGATTTTATAAAAAACAACAAAAATAGTATAAAACACATGACAAAAGTACTAAAATGACTATAATTATTTATGTCCAAATTGTAGGATATGCAATTTTAGAGATTGCAATCTTGAAAAAATATGAATAAGGATATAACAATCTCCCTTTTACTATGGTTATATCTTATTTTCTTATGATATGATAACATGGTTGGTTAAGGTTATATGTTCATGGATGTGTTATAAAGCATGAAGGCTTAGTAAATATATGGTGCTACTAATCCTATTTAGCATGTTACGAATTGACTCTCTCCCTTATTTCTATTTTTTTGCATTTTTGAAAGTGTTTGGGATGGTATGGTCCTTCCCCTTACTCTCATCTAGTTTCTTGAAGGAATGAGCATGTGGAAAATATTATTCTTTTGACATGTTATCCATTATTTTTTTTCCTTAGTTTTCTTCCATTATGTGGGTGTGTCACATGGAAATGCAAGCTACCTTTCCCTTGAAGAGATGTGTATCTCTACTTATACATTCATCTATATGTCTTGTGTTGGATGTTCAATATTGATATAATTATGTGTGACAACTATACTTATATATATTCAAACAATAATAAATATTATATACTAGCACTTGCACATAAAGGAGGTTCAAGGATTACACTAATAGAAAAGTATATGTATTGTTAATATGCTAGAGAGTATGTGTTTGTGCATCGATGGGCTACAAATTCTACTACATGTGGTTGGATTAAACAATTAATAATAAGTGCTAAATAATGGAATGAAATTAACTTAGACAAATCTAGATTTTTTCCTTAAAGAAATTAAGTGTTATATATTATGAAATATTTGCATATAGATTTAAAACATAAAGCAATGCAAATGAAAAAAGAAAGATACCATCAAATTGACAAAAAACATTGCAAATGGAAAGAGAAATTTCTCATCCAATTGTCAAATCAATATTTATTTGGCTTTTATGTGATAAGGGAGATTTTGGAGGCTTTTACCTAATATTTTGGAGGCTTTTACCATTAGATGACATTGGTTTACCATTAAATGGCAGTTGTAACTTGTTTTCCAATGACTCAATAATGATTTATAGGCGTGAGACTTGTTTTAGACTCAAATCTCATACAATATGTAGTCTATCAAATAATTAAATTTGTTATTATAAAAATTATATTAATTATATTTTAATAAATTTTATCCATAATCACTATTAAACATTGCACCCATTCACAAGTTCTAAATCACAATAATCCATAAGCTTAATCAATAAAATCAATTTCCTTCTTGATTTAATTACTTTCCTTCGAAAAAATGCTTATATATGTATTTCAAATTGTTGAGAGTTGAGTAATAAACCCCTATTAAAAAATTAAGCTCTGAAAGTATTTTAAAATAAAAAAGTAAACGGCAGGTAGATGGAAACTCCTGCTAATTCAAAGTTAACAATATTCATGTGGAATCCAAAATTAAATATAAATAATAATAGCAAATCCAAGTGTCTGCCTGATCTAAGAGCTTGGAGATAAGCCAAAGGGATTGCTAGAATAACAGCTCACATCCTCGCCATTCTAAGCATCTAGAATAGTTATTTTAATGAAGACCTCGTACAGAACGAGCAGAACCTATGTGCTAATACGGTTGCAAGTTTTTATAATATAAATTTGAAACTTACCTAGGTAGTATCTGAATATTTTAATGGAGACCTTGTACAAAATGGTCAAAAGCTACGTGCTCATACGGTTTCACATTATCGATCGACTGAATCTACTCCAGGAAGTGTATTTTAAGTAGAGTGCGGAGAAATCAATGTATTATTCTATTACCCAATTTCCCACAATCACCCTCGTTATCTGATCAATGTATTCCACAATATCAATGGCGGCCTACAGGAGGGCCTATGCAGGTGCAAGATCTGGCAAGCCTCAAGAGCAAAGCCCAGTTCTATTCCCGCCGCCTGCTGGTCCTTATTCTGCCTATCTCTTATTCCAGGAAGACGAAGATGATGAGAATGGCGGCTCTGCATCTGCCTCCTGCTGTTGGGGATTCTTCAAAGGCAACCTGCGTCAATTGCCATTTCCCCAAGACAAATGCTTGACAATCCAATACACTACACGTAATGGGAAAATTTTTCGAACAGAATATGACAGTGTGTATTTTATTCCTGTTTTGGGCCAACCCATCTCCTCCCATTGCTACTATGTCGTGCGAGCTGAAGGCAAGCACAAAGGGTATGAAAATATCTACTTTTAGGTTATTTGTTCTTTGTGGGGAAGCTTTTCCTCTCTGGGTTTTTCAACATATGAATTACTAACTACTTGATTGTATGATCGTGTGGACAGATTGGTGGAAACATGCTCTACTGAAGAGGACATGGCAGCGATTTGCTGTTGTAGATGTGTGAAAAACGTTTGTCCCAGATCTTTGCAACCCACTAACTCATATCAACATATGCAGATAATCTCCTTCAGGAAGTTTAGATTCACATCAAAGTGCAGAGCTTCTGATGGTTTTCCTCCTCGATTCCTGCGTGGCAAGACTTGGAGTCTTGTAGCCAAAGACATGCGTGGTGATCATGGCAGACTTGCTCATGTTGGAGGGGAGAATACTGACCTGAGAGCTAAACTTCCCCTCTTTGATTTCTCTTTGCTACAGAAGAAGCCTCCTGTTGTTATAGTTGGGGAGTGGTACTGCCCCTTTATTTTTATCAATGAATTGGGTACCAGATTTGAGGATCTTAATATTCAGGTCATGGAGTGTCCCTTCTACAAGATGTATCTGGAAAAGTTCTGGGAAGAGATTTACTCTGCTGAAGGTATGACAGGAAAAGATGTTGATGTCGACAAAACCTTAAAGGTAGAAGAAGGGCTATTGTTTGGAGAAGAAGTAACTGAGGAAATTAAAGATGATGATGGTAGTGTTTTGTTTAAAGGTGTGGGGAAGCAATCGGGAGAGGCTACTGGTGTGAAACTTAGCTGGCCCATCATTGCCAGAATGAGGGCGGGTCGAGATAGAAATGGATTGGAACAAGGAGGAAGAGATGTAAGGGTGAAGAAATCATTTAGTGGCAGTGGGATGGAGGGAAAATTTGCCTGTTACGTTGTAGTGGAGAGATATGTATTGAAAAGAATGGATGGGAGCATTGCAGTCACTTATTCATTCAGAAATTCCGACGAGATACAGGGGAAGTGGGAAGTGTGAGGGGCAGATAATATGTACTGAAAAAAAAATGAATGGGAGCATTGCACTTTCTTATTCAATCAGAGATTAGAACCAAATACAGGGGAAATGGGAAGTGGGAGGTGTGGGGCAAAAACTCAATTGGTTTTATAGTTTCTATTTTGTTTGTCGAGAGACGCAGTTTAATTTGCCTGTATGCTGTGCAAATATATGTTGGGAGCACCTCATTTTCACCAAATACAGAAGTGAAGTGTGGGGACACAATTTAATTGGGTTTATATTTTCTATTTTATTTGTGGAAAGGTGTAATTTTCCAAATGTATGGAATTGAGTCATTTTATCATGTTATAAGACATATTTTCTTAGAAAGGTAAGAATACATTTGAGATTGGCAACATTTTCATTAAATATATTGAATCATTTCAATTTATATTCTTAATCTAAAATCTGAGGGGACTAATTTGACTCCCTTAACTCACGAAGAAGCAATGGATTTGGGGAGTCCCTTCTTCTTCCTCTGCACAACAGACCAGAAAGTCCTTAAATTTGTTTGTTATAAATATTTTATTAAAACATTATTTGATTTCATAGTCGAACTATTAATAGTAATTTTACATTTCATTTTACGAAACAGTGATAAATATTTGTCTTAGCTTTTAATTGTTGAATTGGACCGTGTTTAAAAATAACCTTTTATAAACAATGCAATTTCTTTGTTCTTTGTCATTTAAAATATATGTATGATAATTTATTTGTGCACCAAACTTAATTCAAGAAGATTTTCAAATAACGGTGACACAAAGTATAAAGTTTCAAAATAATATAGAGTTTAATAAAATCATAAATGATTAAATTTTTAAACTTTAATTTGACTTTATTTATTTTATAATGTATATTTTTGTTTAGAAAAATCTCTTATTTTATTATAGTAGACTTTATCTTCAATCTATGATTATTTATGATTATTTGAAAATATTAACTTTATTTCATTTTATTTCTATATGAAAAAGAGTCTTATTAAACATAGATTTATACATCATGTATGTTATGTGTTAACACAATAATTTGATTTACTACTTCCAATTAGCATTTCTTAATTTAGAAATTCAAAATTTTGAAGTAAACATAGGTATGATTTTCTGGACTACTATAAGAATAAAGTTTACTCTTTTTAAAATAATATATATTTTTACATAGAAATTAGAGTTGTATAATGTTTGAATAATAATGTATTTATCATCACAATTCTACCAACTCCACATATTTTTGAATAAGCTTCAAGTTGACAATTTTGAATAACAATGTACATTAGTCATTACATAAAAGATAATCTAATTAAAGTGGGTCTAAAATAAATGAAAAAATATACATTTTTCTTCTCTATAGTATGTTTATCTCAAGATGAAATATAAATTTAATATGAAAATGTATAAATAAATATTTTTTATTGGATTTATTTATCTTATTTTATTTTGATTATTTGTTCTTATTAAAACATTATATTTTCTATATTATTTAACAAAAAATAGATTAATAATTATGTCAAGTAATGCAAAGCTATCATCAATTAATATTTGATCAAATAAATATAAATATTTGAAATAAATATTGTCAACTAAAAAATTATAATATTATGGATATTTCCTTCAATGCATTACCTACATATTATAAATTTATGAATATACATATTATATTTCTTAATCTTCAAAGATGACTATATTAAGATAAAAATAATGTGTTATACTATATAAAACCTATCTTATTATGCTATATTGAATTGTTCATCCTTATAGTGCCAACTTTTAGTTATATGTTTATTGTTTGAGTTATATCTATGGCATGCATGGAGCCTATATGTATTAATGAATATAATTAGCAATTCTATTTGTATTAAGAGGCTTATATATAAACACAAATAAATTATTATACAAAGGTTAGTGGTATTATTTAGTTGGTTTATTTTTTATAATAAAACATGGTTTAGGTTTAGGAATAAAAAAATTGGGTCTTCTCTTAGAGTTTAGGCCACAGTCATAAGCAATTATACCAAATTGTTGATGAGATCAACCATAAAAGATAATCTAGCTACCCAAAAAAAAATATTTGAGGCCATCATCATAACCAAACTTGAGCATGGATGTAAATAAAAGTATTAAAAGATTACAAAACCTAACTGGGGAGCTCAATAAATTATGTGGGTTGAGATCCCGTTAAAGACACTTATACAATTAGCACATATACCATTTTATGTCGTTAGGTTTTCTTTCCCATGTCCATTATCTCCACTTCCTTAGAATCACAACAATTAGAGAATTTTGGTATTGCCTCCATTGGAAAGATCTTAAGCTACTTAGAAATTGATTCCACCATAATTTGCAAACACACTTGATGCTTTGTGATGGAGTGTAGATTCTCTAGAACACAATCAAGATGGTCATTCCCTAGATGAATCACATTACCAACATCCTCATGCAAAAGGAAGGAGCTTACAATAATAGAGATCATTTTCACACAAGATAAACATTGTGCCATTTCAAATTTATTCCATTAACCTTTAGAATAACTTGAGTCTTAAAGTAGCTTCTTCATGGCCTCACAAATGCATAGTCCAATGACCAATCCAAATATTTTTCTATATCCAAAAATACAAGCCATCCATGCCTTAAGTGTTGAGTCACTAAACTCATTGTCTACAAACCTCATAAACATCACCATAGGCCCCATACCCAACACTTTCCTTTTCTTCTTACCAATTGGAACCACCACCATCTTCCCTTTCCCTTGCACCTTTCCCCTTGAAGAACTACGATGAGAAAAAACAAAACAAGGTAGCATCACCACAAAAACAAAACATTCATTTCAAAGCCAAAGCAAAGATCATAAAAATCATGAATGGAACCTTGTCAAATATGTTTCCAAAGACATGAGAAAGCCTAGACACCCACCAAAATAATGGTAAACACACTTAGGAGTAGAGAACTAACTCTCACTCATAGCTTAGCCCTCCTAAGAGAAAAATCAAATTTCATGTTCATTGTCATTCTTTTCCATTATGAAGAGTGGTTGACCTATTTTTATTATGTAATTATGAATGATATATAAATTTAAAAAGATAATATCTCTCATCATTCATTTAATGCAATCTAATTTTATTCTATATATTATAAATATCTTTCTTTCAAATGTTTTCACATATTAATGTTCTTATAAGAAAATTTATCTCATCATCCATTTAATTCAATCTAATTTTATTTTATATATTATAACAATATTTCTTCAAATATATTGACGTATTAATGTTATAAAAAAATCACTCATAAGCCATTTTATTCATTTTAATTTTATTCTATATATATTATCAAAATGAAAAACCTGCCACTCGGGCGCTATTTATTTTTTAAACAATTCACCACAACTACCAACTTAACCATCCAAGCATCCTTCATCCAGATTTGAAGTGCTAAAATCAAAATTTATTCATTCATCAATGCAATAACAAATCAACATCACAACTTATATTCTTACACTTAGATGTGTTAAGCTCTTATATTTAGGGTCATCCCTAGACCCTAGACGTAAACCTTGAGGGTTCATGGTGACCTTACCTACATATCCCCTCATGGGAATCAAAGGATTCATAGTCCACCCTAAAATGTCAGAGGGATTCCATTCTCTCTTCTTGTATGAGATCTCTAATCTCACTTTTAATCTATGACTATTAATTAAGAACATGTAAGCTATCAACTTAGCCAATTATAACATAACGATAATCAATTTTCCATCAAGTGTTGGGTCCATATCAAACATTACCAAACATTAATGTACAAACATTCACAATATTCACAAGGGGTCATTCATACCATAATCTCAAAGATCATACATAATGGCTATCATGAGCATACCCCCATATACATAAGCTGACTAGCTTATACACATCACAAGTACAACAGTGTTTGGATCATACACAAATCACAAGTATAATGGTGATTAGCTCATATGCAAATCACAAGTAAAACAATGATTGTCTCATACACACATCACATTTACATCAGTGACTGGATCTAGCATATATCACATACACATAGTGACTAGCTCCAACATGCATCACATATACACAGTGGTGAGCTCCACCATATACATCACAAATACATAGTGACAAGATCCAACATATATCACATATACAATGACAAGCTCCAACATACATCACAATCGTTGACTAACACATGCCCATAATGCATCCTTGATAGAAAGAATATTGGTGCATTATGCACTACACCATGGGTTCTATCCTTTGTTCTAGTCTTCTAGACCATTGGAAAAATGGAAAGAGAATTAAGTGAATCCCATACTACACTATAGGTCCGTCCTCAACCCTATAAGGCTAAATATATAGTCTAACAATTGGGAAGGAGATTTGATGCATCTCATACTATACCACAGGTCCGTCCACCATCCCAAGGGTTTCCACAAGTAGTGAACCTATCATAACCTGATGGATTTCCAATTCAATTTCCTATAGGCCACTGACAACAAGTCTGTCCACCCAAGAAGAAGTAGCTCCTGACATATACCATCTTGTGACCTTAGTGGTATTGTTAGCTATTTTCTTCCTAATCCTAGGTAACAATTGGCATTGGTCATTTCCATGCTTATTAATGACAGCTAATCAATCCCCTTAATATAATGGTTAGCCCTAGATTATTGTTACTCACACAAATGAGTCCTTACCCATGGGTATGTGCAGGATCATGATGGGCCAAAAAGTGGCGATATGATGGGTATGTGTAGGGTATGTGGCTGACGAATTTTTTTTACCCAAAATTGATGAAATAAAAGGGTTTTTTAAAGGAGATTCTTAGCTTTCCACCAATATAAATTATGCTTTACTTTGAATTTAATAAATAGTTATTATTTATTTTCTATTTGAATTATGACAAAGTCCCAATTGATAGGTTGATTGAAAAACATCTATAGCTTTCAAATGGTATCACATTTTTTAGTCCAAAACATGCATCACATTCTATGCTCCACATTCTATAGGATTGAAAAAACAAAATGAATTTCATGAAGTTTTGATCAAGTTAAGGTGGTTAGACATACAATTGTTTATATTTTTTAAAAGTTGTAATAAAAAATCATAATTAATTATTTACTTGAAAAATATTACAAAAAATATGCATCACATCTATTAATTCGAGTCCTCTATTTATATCTAAAATTTTATAAAAAAATATTATATTTTATTGTGGTTAGGGTGGTTACAAAACACCTACTTCTTATTTTTCCCCGAAATTTAAGTACTATGCATTGAAATTTCAAATTTTCACCAAACAAATTTATTTTTTTAAATAAACTTAGTAGTTTAGAAATTACATTCAATTTACTACAGATTCTATTCTTACATATTTTTGAAATAATATAGATAACTTATTCAAAATTTTACGTCAATTTTCCTAACTCTAACTTTTTTGAATTTTTTGCCACTTAAGGGCCTGTTTTTTCCATGATGATCCTGTACATACCCCCATGCAACCACTATGGTTGTATCATAACCAGGGTAGCTTACTATCTTCACCTCCATAAACCAAGTGAATGCTAACTAATCCCTAACAATATCCCAAACATTGGTCATTAGCATGGTTCAATGGTTGTTTGTCACTGCTCAGATATCTTGGAGGTTCACTCTTAAGCAGGTCATACATAACATGAATCACAATCATAATGAACAGATACATAGTCCTATACATAGAGACCTCTAGATATGGAGTCGATTTCACAACACATAAAAGTTACATGGAACCAACATGAGATGGACTTTACATATATTCAAAGACCAATTATAAAGTTGTTAAATCCATTAATTTATTTAAATTAGTATTCGAAAGCATATTATGTATTAAATATAAGTTATTAAATTCCCTTAACTTGATCATACACATTTGGTATCCATTCAGCCTCAAACTAAAGATTATGGAGGAGGAAATATTAAACCATATAGGATCAACTCTAACCCTAGAGTTATCCTCCAGAACCCTCCCCCTAAGGACTCGAGGTCACAGGGACATCATTTCCCCAAGGACTACCTACATGCTCACTTCCAAATGGATCAAAGTCACACATAGTTCTCCCTACAAGGTCACTTAAGTATGAATACACTTAGGTTTTCCCATAACCAAGGTATCATTAATGATTCCCTTTAACTACTAACTGAAACATTGAAAAATAGGTTAGGGTTCAAACACATAGGATTTTATACTAAATTTGGAATATTTCACCAAACTTACTATAAATAGAAAGGTGAATGAACCTACCTATTCTTCTATTTCATTCATGAAATGAGATCCCTCAAGTTAAAATCCACTTTCGACCCTTAGGTGAGTGAATTCTTTGAGGAATCTTGTAATTTCCTTTGTGTTAGGATGGGGGTCTAGGTCAAACAACACTTTGGGAAGAAAGATTAAAAATGGAAAATCAAATCCAAAATGTAATCTATCAATTGGATTTATTATTAAACATAAAACTAATGGAAAATACAAAGTTTATGACAGTTCTAGAAGGGATAAATGTTATGTACCTCTCACAAAATGGTGTTTTCAAAATTTGTCCGAGGACTCATTCACCATATGGAAAATTGGTCATGGCTAGGGCTCTTTAAATTTTTTTTTGATCCTCTACTCCTCTTTGTACACTTCTCGATTCCCAATTTTCATAGTTGGATAGTTGGAAATAAATCTGAGGTCTGAGTTTCTGTGAGGTGACAACAAATGCAACTTTGCAATTTTTCAACTTTGAGATCTTCAACTTTTCTTCAACTTGAAAATCTGTAACACACAAAGAGAGGGGAATTTTTTTTGTTTTTGGTGAATGGGGGTTTTCCATGGTCAAACCTCGTTTTAGTAATTAAACCTTGAAATGAATGAATCATGAAAGAGAGAATGAAGAATGGACAAAGCTATGTTACCACTCAACAAACTCTTAATAAACCTTTATAATGCAGGTCTACAACTTCCATGAAATGGATTCAATGGATGTGGATCTTGAATTTGAATCTTTGCTTGAAATGATACTTTTAACATGCTTGATTGAATCATGAAGCCTACATCACAATGTTAGCTCCAAAAACATGCATGACTGCACATAACTTTGACATAATGCTTGGATCTCTTGATTGCTGCTACAAATGATGAAGAAATTTTCTCTTGAATTCTCTTGACAATAGTCATAGCTCTTGTTAAGTTTACCTCTTGCTAGCTTTTTTCCTTAGACTTGATTTGATCAAAATAACCTTGTATTTATAGAAATTTATCATTAATTTACCAAAACTAAAATTTCAGAAGCTAATAGATTTGAATATGTTAAAATACCACCAAAAAAATAATTTAAATTAGGGTCCTAGGTCTAAGGGAAGACCCATTCACCTATGGGTTAATGGGTCCTTTATGCCTAACCTAGGGCACACATTGCTCAATGAGAAGTGTTATGTTAAGGAATTACTAAATGTCAAGTTTCCTCTTCAGAAAATGAGATTAAATAGGCTTGGATTTGAATGAAGTTGAAAATCTATCTGTGTTTTCTTTTAGTATTTATGACGATGATATGTAAAATTTATATCTTTATGTTAAAAGGGTTGAGGCTTTTGTATTTACAATGAATGTAATAGAAAACCCATTATTTGATGAGCCTCCATCTACACTAGAAGTGAGAAATGGCGATCCTTATTGGTGTAGATATAATCCACTCTTTGTTGAGAACTTTGATGATGCATCTAATACAGGGTTAGAGTTCGGTCTTGAGCAAACATAGCAACACATTGATGAGCTCCTAGAGGGAATTACATATGAATGTTGCACATTTGATATAGATGTTGCATATAAGGTTGAATATCATGATGTTAATTACTTAGAAGAGTATGAAAATTTTCAGTTTCCAATTCAATAGCAAGGTATTTTGATAGAACATAAAAATGAATGAAGAGGAATATTATTCTCAGTATGAGCATGTTTCATATGATAACACAAGTGTGTCACGTGATGATGAAATTTTTTAGTTTATGCCTAGTTATACAATGGAGAATGACAAGAATTATATTAGCAATGGTATGCTCAGAAAACGTGTGAGATGTGTTAATAACAATGATTGTAAATAGGCAGATTTTAAGGGAAACTACATATTTCTACTTGAAAAGGAAAAATTATACATGTTGCAATGGTATGGAAGAGGTATAAGTGGATGGAGGAAAGTCAGTTCTTTTAATAGATTGGTCTTTGATAGGGCCAAGAATCAACTCTAAGTTTAGTGGCTTGATGCCACAAACTATAATTGAAGCCTGGTTAGATTGTAGGGTACATATTGATAACTTGCAACTCAGAGAAAGGCTTCATATTGGACAAAAATTGGATCTCTTGATTTTGGTCCTTGTGACCTATGTAAATTTTTTGTATATATGTTGGTTGTCTTGGTTTTTTCTTCTAAGCTTGGTCTACTTCACCCATTATTCTAGGATCTCACCATGCTTGCAAGAGGCATGTGTCCACAACTAAAGCCATTGATGGAACCCCTCAAAAAATTCTTGGTTCCATTTTTAAATTTTTGTATTATTGGCCTTGGACTCTTGTTTTGGCTTAAGGTTGTTCCTTATCACTGTTTTAGGGGTTTTTGTGTTACCTAAATCCCTCATAATTGACCTATGAATTTAGAAAACCCTTGGTCATTATATTTTCACATTGACCTGATGTTCCCAGTATCTAGTCATTTATATTTTCACTTATGCCATCAAAGTCACTATTTTCATTAACCCCTTGAGTTTAGGATTGTTGGTCACCTCAATCATTTTATTTTTTTATGGTCGGGCTTGATTTTCCTTTTAATGAATTAAGGCTTAAATCCCCATTCCTAAGGGTCAAGTTCTGGTGATCATAGAGGTGGCCCCATTTTTTTATTTAACTTTTGTGGCACGTGAAAAATTAGGTTTTCATGTTGGCCATCCAATTGATAAAAAGTTGATCACCAATGTTCCTCGTATTCCCATGATGATTTATTCCTTATTATTTTATTTGCATGGGTTGGCGGGATTCTGCCACATGTTTGGTACTTTGGTGGACTTAATATCCTTGGTAAAGATAGTTGGCGCTACTTGAAGAAGATCAACGACAGTTATCAAGTGATGTGGCCACATCTTGACCACTCCCTACATGCCTATGTTGGTTTATTTCACATTATTTTAAATAATGGGCTAGTGGGCGATGGCCACATGTTGTGTCTGGTGGTGGGACCATTTTATCTAAAAGGCCAAAGGACATAACTTTGACAAAGATCAACAATGGACACTACAACACATGTCTTCATTGTGGTTGTTCCCCATGCACCTATCTGTCTTGTGTATTAAGGAAAGATGATCGCACGGTCTAGAGGGCAGGGTGACATCTATCTCTTTTGTGGTACTTGCCATGTTTTAAAGTTTCCAATTACTTCATAAGGAGGATTGATGGTCGATGGCGGATGATGTGGTTCAATCTTGATTGTTCCTCGCCATCTTGTGAGGGCCCCATTTATGTCCCATATTTTGCAACGAGCAAGCAAGAAAGTGCCACATGGAAATTTTAAAAGGTTCTGATGGACTCTAGTGGAGTTAGAATGTTGTGAAATTTGGCCGAGATAACAATATGATGAAAATGACATTATTTATGTGATTATTCTTTTGAGCACATGTTTGGGATTTTGGTCGTCAATTCTGACGGTTATTGGTATGTGTGGGAAGGTGATAATTAAGCAAGGTAGTTTACAAATCGATACTCTAAGATCAAATCAAGATATTCCCCATTTTTTTGCTATGAAGAAATACAAGTTTATTAAGTCCCACGAGTGAGCGGGTAACCATGGCACCACAAGTTTTAAATTGATGCTAAGTATGTGGTTGAAATATGTGTACAAATTGGATGTATGTCTACTTTGATCTTTTCTAATTATGAAAAGGAATTAATAGCATACAATTAAGCTTTATCACAACTGGCTCCACCAATGATATATTTCCATTGATTTAGTTTTAAAACATGATCAATGGTTGAGATTCTAAAAATAAAAGCATACTGTTGTCATCATGCATGCATAATATTTCCTTAAGTATTAATGGTTGGCACACTTGCATGGCTTAATATAATGAGGACTGGTGGTCATTTTTTTCATTCAAAATTTGCATTCACAGATAGACAATTGAGTTTGGTCCAAGAGCAGAATTGGTGAGAATTTTCTAATTTTTCTCATTTTGGTTCTTAGGAAGATGAGTAAGGCATGTGAGTCTATCAAACTAGTGTGGAGGTCTAGGAAATTGAGTTTTTTGGAGTTTGAGGAAAATGATCTTGAGGAAGAAATTGAGACAAAGGGAGCTCTTGAAACACCAAAGGGTAGAAGGGCATGTAGAGAATTTAAGAAATATGGTGTAAGGAGCAATTATCGTCTAATAAGCTAGATCATTTTAGAAGAAATGGTCAAGTTTAAAGGGAAGGAGTTGGTTGAATATGAAAAGAAGGAAAAGAAGAAGTGAAAGTACCAAAAGGCCTATCTAGGGAAAAATAATTCTCTCATTGAGGTTTTTGATAGCCCTTCAAGTAGTGGAGGTGATATTGATCCAGAATGTGATTATTATCCCCTCTCCCTAGTACCTTTTGAAGACTCTGATGAGGAGGTGGTGACGATTCCTCTAGTTCCACCACAAATAAGACGTGGGTGAGTATCCTTTGAGACTGATGACTCAAAGTGATGACTCTGCCCCATTTTTGTTTTTGATGATACCATTGACACCTTTTTAGGATTATCTTATTCAGCATTCATGTGATTTCTTGTTTCTAGTGCTGATGTGGGATTTTTTTAGGCTGGTATGTTGGAGAAGTGCCAAACTTCCTAACCTTGGTAGCATGTATGCTTTTTCTAGATGGTATACAAGTTTTTTCTTAGACTGTGAGTGGAGAATCTTCTTTGGTCAACAAAGTCAAGGATTCGATGCTACTACAACAAAATTTTCCTTTTGGGGAGTTGGTGTGTCTTCATTCAAGGAATGTGGTGTTTGGTCTTTTAATCTTCCATTTTCCTCAATGATTACATGTAACTAACTAAGGAGCGTCTCAAATTCTAGTGCAAATGATCTTCAAATGAAATGAAATGTAAATTTAATTGGGCCTAATACTTGTTGCTCCCTTATTCTATAAAAGGAATTTTTGTGCTCATTACATGGGTCATATTATTAGGTCTCAATATGGTCTAGGTGGAAAGCTAAGTTTAGAAAAGGAATTTTTGTAAAGAATATGGATGAATAGAACAATAGATTGTCTTGGGTGTAAGTCTTGTATGTAATAGTCTTAAATTGGTTTTATAGAAGATATAGATATTGAAACAAATCTTATTTATAGAACAAATACTCTCCTATGTATACTTATTACAAGTTATAAATGAAAATATTAATGATATTCTCATTTGTCTTCAGTTGTTCCACTATATGTATGATTTTTTTTAGCTTTAACTTGAAGAGTTAATTAAATTCTTGAAGAGGGTTATAGATTCATAGGGAATTACTCAAGATTTGATAAGAAGTTATTGTTTTAGGCATTGTGACTTTTCATACTACAAAGTAGTATGAGAATAGTTTATCAATTTCTAAATTAAGTGGCTTATATACTACTGGTTCTCACATATTTGACTCCATTGTCCCAACTGATGAAGCACTGATCTATTTTTTAGATAACCTTGCATAAAATGAGCTACTAACATATCTAACCATAGATTTTAAAATCATAACAATATTCATTTAAAAATATTTCCAACTATGATGTATGGGTCTGAACTATCCCTGTGTCCTAGAAAATAGGCAATCGTCTGCTTAAAGGTCTGCCAAACCTTCAATGAAGTGCATTATTTGCAATATGTAGGAGTATATTTTTATATAATTGTGTTATCAATGTGATATATCTAATTTGAACACAATAGGGAATACCCTCCTAGGTCTTACAGAGCCTGAAGAGTAGGAGTAAAGACCTCAGAATCCTTTACTTGTTGTGTTGGCCTCTAACCTTGAATTTTCTTAATCATAGGGGTTGGCTACCTTTTAGAGAAATTCATGGTTCTACTGGAAGAATAACCAACATCGTGCATCCCAAGATTTCTCTTATATATACATGGAATATGGTCAACTAGCCAAAAGAGACAACAACAAGTTCCATTTGAGGACAAGGCTACCTAACCCCTTGCCCCCACTTAGTGCAAGACAAGGATGAGCTGAGGTAAGTGATGAGCAACATGATAGAATGAAAATCAATGTCAATTAGAACAAATAGGTGCTTCAACACAAGGAAGAGAACCACAATTCTTAAGATGTTTAATTTTATCACTCAAAGCCTTACATTCATTAGTAGAATGACCATGAACTCTATGATTTCACAAAATGAACTCTTGTTGTACATAAAACTTCTTTCGTGTTCTTTGAGGGACAAATATCAAATGATCTTGGAGAAGTCTCAACAAGATACTCTCTTGATTGATAGTATAAGTTGTTCCTTTCTTTTTCTTCAAAGATATCTCTTGCTTAGTACAAGGTGTCATACTTACTCAAGACTCTTTATATTATAAAATTTTTTACTCTCCTTTGAGGGTGTAAAATATAATGAAATACAATCATTACTAAGGCATGTCCTACGAGTGTTTTGTGTGATGACATTGATGTTAAGTGAATATTTATTTGATTCTTTTGTTTCTTTTGAAGGACAATAACCAAGAACACTAGTTGTTTGTATTAGTTCAGGATGCACCAAGGTTAAATTTGGCTTAGGAGAATCTTTTGTAATAGTGTTGGTATTGAGTGAATGATTTTTTTATGCTTTTAATTCTATTGATGGATAATAACCAAGACCACTAGTTGTTTCTTGTGTGTTTGGCTCTATAGGGACACAAATACCTTGTTCTATAGCACCACATCCTTTTCCACTATAACTGAGTTGTTTCAAAAGCTCATAACCTCTTCCATAAATCTTTTCCATTTCTTTTGGATTCCATGGTTGTTCATAATCAACTTGATTAGAGTTTGTTGTGTAATTCATTTCTTCTCGTAAAGTGGTTGAAGTGGATAATTTCAAATTTTGTGTTGACATTACTACTTTTTCTTTTCCCTTTTCAGAGTCTTTGGTTGTGATCTTCTATTCACTGATGAATGTAGGTGTAAAATACAATGATCCTAAAATATACATAAATAGATTTAAAATATGGAAAGATAGGTTGGGAGTCCCAAATGTGAAGGGAAATGGGGTTATGATGGACCTATTTCTCTAATTTTATTTAGGAAATGAGATCCAAACAATGAAATAACTAACAACCAAAAGGTGAGTCAAATCCAGGTGTGAATCTACAAATTTCCCTTTTATGCAATGATGGAGGTATGAATCAAACAACACTTTGGGGAGAAAGATTAAAATTAGCAAATTAACTCCAAATTATGATCTATAAAGTTCATCTAGAATATTAAGCTCAATTCTAATGGAACCAACAGTTAAATGGAAGATCTAAGAATGGGTAAGTGATGTGTACAAATCATAGAAAGTGATTTTTCAAAGGAATATGAGGACTCATTTTCCCTATGGTGAATGGGTCTTGGATAGGGCTCTTGAAAAAATGGTTTCTAGTTTTTTTTCTCCTATGTTTGCACTCCCAGATTCTCGAATCTTGTAGTTGAAAAGTCATAAAAAAAAATTTTATGCCAATTTCCATGAAATTACAAGAATGGTGAAAAATCTAATAGCTTTGCAATTTTTTCTCTTCAAGAGATCTTCCACCTAAAATCTGCAATCACACATCAAGAGAGAAAAATGTTGTTTGTTAGGTGAATGTTTTCCTTGGTCAAACCTCATTTTGGTAATTAAACCTTATAGTGAAATTAAATAGCATGAAGGAATGATGAATGAAAAAAGAAATTTCATAACTCACCAAACCCTTGTTTGAACCATGGAATGTAGATCTAAAACTTTCATGAAATGACTTCAATGGATGTGGATCTTGATCATGAAACTTGGTTTGAAACAATTCCTTTGAATGCTTAAATGGATCTTGAACACTACATCAACATATTTTATCAAATAACATGCATGATGGAAGGATACTTTGACATGATAATGGGATCTTGAATGTTGCAATAATTCTCCCCTTGAATGCCTTCAAATTCTCTTGAAATGCACTTGAAGTGCTATTCTCAAAGTACTCTTAGCTTGCTTGAAACATTCTCATAAACTTGCTAGGTGAAACATAATGAAAACCTCTTATTGATACATTTGAATAAATATTTGAAATTTAGGTCTTAGGCCTAAATGAGGACCCATTCACCCTTGGGCGAACAAGTCCTAGGTCACTTACCTCAGACAAACATTCTCCAATGTTAAGTGTTATATTGTGGCATTGATGAATGCCAGGTTTTATTTTTCAAAAAATGCATTTAATTAGGATTGGATTTGAATTAAAGGGGCCAATTAAGGCATAATTAACCTCGATTAATTAATAAATCCCTAGATAAGTGTGAAAGTGTAAAGGTACACCTTACAACACCATAAATAAGACACAATTTAGTCAATTTTAATTAAAAGGCCCTAAACCTAATGTGAATATGTAAAATGCATATTGTAACACTAAATTAAGGCATAATTTAGTCCTCTTTATGAATATTAATTCCAAATTTAAGTGTGAAAAGGGATACTATTTCCTACACTACATTTAGCCCCCACTTTAGTGAGAGTATGACCCTGTGCCAAACTCACACTAAAGTAGACATTCAAGAAACTTATGTATGCAACAATTTTTGGAGTCCATGAGACACTGAGAGAGGGGGGTGATTTAGTGTCTAGACAAATCAATTCAATTTGCTGACTTTTAAAACCCTTTTAAACCTTTTGATAAAAATATGAATTATATTTCAAGAACTAAGATGTGTACCAATCACATAAATGTTGATTCAGAAATGTATAGCTGTGAAATAGTAGGATCACAAATGAAGCCAAATAAAGAACCATAACACAGTGAATTTCCTGAGTGGAAAACCCTCTTGGGGTAGAAAAACCACTCGTTAAATTGCCTCATTGGCTTAATGAACCCCACTGGTTACAAAATGCCTCACTAGAAAAAGTGGCCTCATTAACCAAAGAACCTCATTGGTAACAAGAATGCCTCACTGGCAATAAAACAATGCCCAATTGGCTTTTCAAGAATGCCTCACTAGCATGATAACTTGTGCCTCACTAGCATATACATTTTAGATCACAAAAAAATAGAAGGTAAAATATAGAGGGTTACTCTATTTCCCTAATGCCCAACCTTAATGCCTTTCATGTCCTCTGAATTTCATAGCCTTTGAAATTTAGAAAGTTACATAAAACACATTAAGTACAATTTTTTTTCCTTTTCAATCAATCACTGTATTTTGCATAAATATTTTGGAGCATGACTTCCAACTGTTCAAATTTCATTTTACAAACAAACATTGTAACATAGGGTTTGAAGGAAACCATTTTTGTATGCAAAAGCCTATTTAGGAATAGTTGAGAAACAAAATTCTCTTTCTCTTTTCAAATTTTACATTTCATTCTATAACCTTTTGCCAAACTCAAACCACAAATAAATAATGCTATCATCAATCTTACAAAGCTCAATAAAGCCATACCTTTTTGCAACTGAAAACTGAAGGACAAAATTATTGCAACCAACTACAATGCCAATTTACAACTAAAATAATGATCTCCATGACACATAGAGTGCAAGATTTCATGCAACTTCCAAACCCTAAGTGTCTAGCAATATAACCCAATCTTCAACCTTACTGAATGATATCAAAAGAGACAAAAAAAAAATTATACAATTCATCTGCTAAACTTGTATGCTCTAGAAAGGGTCGGTCTATATCATGATCTCTTGACCCTTTGAAACTGATCTGTAATTAAAGAGCTACAAAATAATTTGCACTTCACTTTACTCTCAACTATAGATTTTATTCTGATCCAACAGAATTACATGGTTATAAGTCTTAACCATTGAAATTACGACAAATAGAGTTCACTAATACTTTAACCAGATTCAAGGGACATAAACTAATTACTTAATTATCGTAAATAGAAAACTCAAAGAATAAAAATAATAAAAGAGTTATGAGACATAAGGGAATAAGAATCAAACACAAGTTGATAATGGAGTTCAAGTCAAATCAGGACTACGTCTTTGGGTCCGCTTCTCAATGTTGGACCACTTTATTGATTGCCAAGCACTTGGAAATGCCTTCCTACAATTCTCAAGCTTCAAAACCTACATAAACTTCCTCACAATCTCTCACTCAATTTTAAAATTTTTGGTGTATAATATCACCTTGTAAATTTTCTCCTCCAAGGCTTCTCTAACCTTTCTTCACCAAAAGCATAAAAATTCCCTCCAAAATCTGAATGGATTTCAAGCACTTGCACCCCCTTTTTATACATAAGGTTTTCCGATTTGGGCTAAAAACCATAAGATTTGAAAAATCACCCTTATCTCCCATTTTTACATAAAAAACAATAATATCCCCACAAAATTATTTAATTTGTTTTGAAGCCCATGATTTATTTCATTTTTGGGCTATGTTTGTTTGGGATTTGTTTGTTTAGTTTTTAACAAACCTTAACAAATAGCCATTAAAGGTTATTTAGTTAGACCTCAGCCTAACTAATGAATTTAACAAACCTGCACCGTATAATTGCTAAAAACGTTGCATGGTGCAACGGTATCCACATATTTTACTAGCTGGGTGGTTGAGGGTTCCAAACTAGTTGTTGGCTTTTTTTATAACCGATTTCCAACAACTTTAAAACAAAAGCAACTGATGACAACAATAGTATAGGTGCAAGATATATGGCGCAATGGTCAGGCTAGTTATTCTCATCGTGGGGGTCATGGGTTTGACCCCCCATACTCCTTTTATTAGCAAACCAAATGAGTCGATCGGAGGACAAGGAGTCAACTGGCCATGTGTCGTTTGGGGAAGCTGCCACATGTCACATTATGATTAGCTATTGGAGACACATCAAAAACACTTGGAAGACACGTGTCAAAATGTCATTCACTGGTATTGATGACTATGCATCTACATCACCTTCCAACTCATCTTTCCAGCTCACAATATAGATGCCATGTGTCATCCTGCAATTGGTCCATGCCCGTGTACAACCCACACAAGCTACCACGTCAGCTGAGACACATCACCTGCCATGTCACTGTATGCTTGACATGTGTCAAGACCTCATTGGTCCACATAAGCATCTGTACGATTACTCATCTGCTCTATTAGATGCTGATGTCATGATGGCGTCATCATCATACTATCCAATCACCAAAGTCAACCCTAAAGTTTGACCAGCCATATCTCGTGTATCTGAGCTCCATTTTCAACGAAATGAACATTGTTGAAAAGGTCTCGACAAGCTCTTTGTCTCAATGCCATTTTTTCTGAATTCCAAGATGATCAATTTTTTTCCTCTTTTTCTGGCCCCCTGATTCACCTATTTGACCAAACCTTTGACCAAGCATAACTCTTGCATACAACCTCCTTTTGATGTAGTTCAAGTTGCGTTAGGATCATGTTTGTGAGCTCTATGCGATGAGGCTGACTCCATGAGATTTTGAGACTGTGAAATTTTTAGGCTTCTTGGATCAACTTGGATCATTCCTCCCCATTGAGAAGCTTTTGGACCACCAAAAGTCTATTTTTACATATAATTGAAGTGAGGGAAATTTTTCCTCACTTGTCCAATATCATCTGTCCTTCCGTTTTGGAACCTGTACATCTAACTCATCATAACAACAATCAAAACTACATTGATATTTTTAAGTACATTAGCCATATACACATCCACATTCAGTGTTGTTGCTACCAACCATACACTGCTAAAAAGTAGAAGGCTAAATAACAAAACTAAATTTGTAGACGAGAAAAAGAATGTACCAACATCATGCTTGTCTTTCATAACTAGAACAACCTTAGAATTAGATATGTTTTTATGCAATGGTACTTCTTGTGGTACAGACATAAGTACCAAATTATTGCTTGCATTAACTACCCTTTTCAATTGTCCCATTGTCACAAAAAATTTATTAATCTTAATTGGATGAGAATGCACAATGTATTCAATTCCTTCCTTAAACAAGTGATATCGATTATGTTCCCTGTAGAAGATTGCTTTTCTATCATATAAGTATGGGCTACCCAACACAATCCCACATATATCAAGTGGAACCACATAAAAGTCAACCTCATCTATAAACTTAGATGTTATTGCAAATCTTAAATTGCATTGCTTAGTTACTTGCAATTTGTTATCATTACACACCCAACCTAATGGATAAGGTTTCTTATGTGGCTTTGTTTTCAATCCCAACTATTTAACAACTTCTTCTAAAATTAGATTAACTTGGGACCCACTATCTATCCATGTATCAATCTTAGTGTTCTTAGAAATCACCCTTATTTGAAACAATTCACATCTTTTTCTATCTTCAGCAACAACATGAATTTTAGAAGTAGAAGCACATGAAACATCAGTGGAAAAATCATTACCAACAAAAGCTTTACCTTTCAAACCCACAACTGTTATCTTTGTTTCGTCATCAGAACCAATCCTAGATCCTGAATGATAGCTACAACCTTTTGCTTTCCTTTATGATCCTTAAACCACTTTGGTTTCAATTCCGGATGCAATTTCCAACACTTCGCATCTTCGTGCCCTTTCTTTTGACAATGTGAACAAGTAGGCTTTTCACCCACCTCTTTCTTCATAGTAGCTTATTTCTTCTCCTTTCCCTTTTTATTGCCTTCAATTAGAGGAACAAATGCTTTCTTTGAATTGAAACTTATGTTCCTTTCACCTGCTTCAATATGGGTTGCTTGTGTGTGTGTGAAAATTAAGTGCATAAACGAATTAGAACCAGTTCAAACATACCAATAGAACATTATATCAAAAATAGAAATATAAAAGGAATAGAGAAGTGCAAACTCAGTATCCTATTTTCGTTGTCGTCCTATCGTCCTCTATCTTTAGTGTTTTTGTAGATTCCAACCTTGTGTTCTCAGATTAGTGGCTAGGCTCAACAAACTGTCTTCCTAAAGAACAAGATTTTGCTATGATATGAATGCATGATTAAGCTATGATAATGATTTTAGCTAAGAAACTTGAAATAAACATGATGCTATGATAAATGAATACTAAATGAATTAAATGCATAAACTCTACTTAATTGCCTATTACCAATGTTTGGATTCACACAAGTATTTATAGGACTTTCTGAATGATTCTGATTGGCTGTCTCGATTGACGGTTGTGATAATTCCTGGCAGATCAAATGGCTGAAGATAGATGAAATTGAAGGAGAAGATAGAAGAACCCTAGAAACAGATTTTTCTATTTTATTATGAAAGAGGAAAAAGAAGAGAGATAAGAAAAAAAAAAGATTAAAGTTGATAAATAAATGAATTTAAAAATTCAATTATTTATTTGTGGAGACATTCAGCTTTTCTTAATTAAATAAAAATATTTAATTAAGCTTTTAAAGCAGAAGAAAGTTTGTGATAAGAAAAGAGCTTTAATCATGTTTTATTGAAAAAAGCAGAATATCTCATAATTAAATAAAATATTTAATTATGATATGAGAAGATTGCACAATTAGGTTAAAATACCTAATTTTGGATTGGAAAGAAAACATAAGATATTTTTAATTAAATAAAATTTATTTAATTAAATCACTTTTATGAAATTAATTAAATGAAACATTTAATTAATTAGAAGAAGAATTAAAATAGAAGAAAGGGGAAATATTTAAACTTAATTAAATCAAAAGATTTAATTTAAATTCAAACAGTGATATTAATTTAAATAAATAGAATGTATTTATTTAATTAATTAAGAGGACATATGAAAATAATTAAATAAAATAAATTTATTTAATTATGGAAGAGAAATAAGATGAATGAACAATATAATTAAATTAATTAAATTTAATCATATGTAGAGGACTTTAGAAAATTAATTAAATAATAAATATTTAATTAATTGCCAGGATTATATACATGACCATTTTTATGCGTATACATTTTGCCCCTCTTTGAAGTGATGTGTGAAACGCATTGCTTCAAAGAAAAATAAAAAAAATTTGCCCCTGATATGTTTCTGATTTTCGATATTGATGATGCCCCCTCGGGAGATAAATCACGGAAGAAGAAATTGATAAGGATTGAGGAACAGTGATTTAGCTCCTGATAGATAATGTGGTTGATGCCCCGGTGAAAAAGAAGATGAAAAATGGGAAATGCCACTACTGCCCATCCTGAAAAGACCCTTATAAGGTAAAAGGGGTAAAATGAGGTGTCATTTTCACCCTGTTGCATTCAGAGTTTTAGCGCATTTAGGAAACAGTGTTGCACTTTTCAGAAAAACTTTGGCGCATATGGGTTTTTAGCGCATATGAGTAACAGAGTTGCACATTTAGGAAATTTTCCCCAGAATAGCCGTTTGCTGAAAAAATAGTGATAAAAATTGCTTCTTTAGTCAATAGATAGATAAATTGTCGGATCATCATGTTGATAGGATAGAAATTTGAATAGAGAACTACTAATTCGTTTATGCAGACTTTAAGCAGCCATGGTCCTTATACTTTGATGGTTCTTTTACTCAACATGGCTCGGGGGCAGGCATTCTCTTCGTCACCCCTCAAGGGCATACCATTCCTAGGTCCTATAGGTTAATGTTTCCATGCACCAATAACATAGCCAAATATGAAGCACTGATCACTGGACTGAAAATAGCATTGGAATGGAGGATTACCGAGCTACAAGTTTATGGTGACTCACAACTAGTCATTAATCAAATCAATGATGACTATCAGACTAAAGATGACAAGTTGTTACCATACAAGAAGATGATTGATGACTTCAAGAAGTATTTTGTGGACATTCAGTTCACACAAATTCCGAGGATTGACAACAAAGCGGCCGATGCTATGGCTACGATCACCTCATTGATACAACTCCTAGACACACAGACTTGCTATGAATTTCTGGTGGAACAATTATTTACACCTGCCTATGACACACCTGAAAGCCAAATTATCTGCCACCTAGTAGGATCCGATTCACCCTGGTATGGCAAGATTTATGCATACCTAAAAGATGATATATTACCACCTGACTTGTCCCGCAACCAAAAACGTAACTTTATTCAGACAGTCCTCTGGAGTATGCCTTGCTCATTTGATGCCGCTTTATCACCATAGTTAGCGATGAATTTGCTTTGCCCGATGTCTTGAATGTCTGGCACTGAATCGAATAAAGCTTTACAGAAATTCGCTGAATTTGGTACTCATTCAGTGGATATGTATCAAAAAATTGATGAATGGGTTACTCTTGGCCTCGATGGAAAGAGAATCATTTACCTTTGCTAAAACATGCTCACAATGTTAGATTCATGGGAATCTTATTCATGCTCTTGCACAAGAACTTCATTCGTTTACACCCACTTGGCCGTTCTCTCAATGGGGGTTAGATCTAGTGGGAAAAATTCATCCTTCTTCTTCAAATGGGCATAAGTTCATCATCACAGCAACGGAATATTTCACTAAGTGGATTGAGGCAGTACCTCTCTCTAAAGTCACTAGAAAACAGATATCATCCTTCATACTCAACTACATTATTTGTCGATATGGTATTCCTAATGTCATTATTACAAATAATGGCTGACCATTCAAAAATCAGGATGTTGATGAACTTTGTGAAAGATTCCATATTTAGCACAGATATTCCACGCCTTACTATCCTCAAGGGAATGGCCAAGCAGAGGCCTCAAACAAAACCATACTAAAGATTTTGAAGAAGACTGTCAATGACTTAGGGAAGGATTGGCATGTTCAACTCAATCCCGCCTTGTGGGCTTACAGAACTAGTGTCCGAACGCCAACAGGAGCAACACCTTTTGCCCTCGTCTATGGAGCAGAAGCCATACTGCCTTTAGAGGTAGAAATACCTTCATTAAGAGTATCACTGAGAGGTCTCATAACAGATGAGGAATACAGAGTTTCCCGACTCCAAGAGTTAGAACTTTT
>VDFB02271358.1:459107937-459134574 GCA_007258455.2 Sequoia sempervirens
AGACGGTCAAAATGCCCCAGGGGTAGATCAAATGATCAGCCTTGCCTACATGAAAGCGCAAGGGCAACATAGTTCAACAAAGACCAAAAGGATTGCCAGGACAAGATGGGAGATAGATGAAACCAACACGGTGAAGGACCCTAGATGATGACATGAAACTGAGATAAGCTTAGATTAGGATGGAAAAGCTCAAGATCATGGATAGCTAATAATCATCCAATGCTCGATCAAAACATACCAACTAGACAAGGATGAGATGTTAATGAAGTGATGGGATAGGATAGGATGTTAAGAATTGGACGTGAGGATAGGATGGAGACATGCAGCAACTAGGACACAAGGTAGATAATGATTAAGCTCTCTGAGGATGATTCTTATTACTAGTTTTTCACCAATTGTACTTATCCAAGGTGCCACCAAAGGGTGGTTTTTCACCATAGGATGAATTTATTTCTCTTTACTATTTTTTGGATTTTTTTGATTTTTTAATTTTTTGGTATTTTTTTCTAATTTTGGCAGGATGGGAGGACCCAGCTGATTTAGGTATAAAACCTCTTCAGGTGCATGATGTTGATAGGCTCTTTGAGGGGCTCCCCTTCAGGTGTGGCAAGGTAGTACGCCCCTGATCCATACTTTGTTGTAATAACATAAGGACCCAACCAATTAGGTTCAAACTTTCCTTTCTTGTCTCGGTCTTGTTGGGTATGTTGATTTTCTTTAAAAACTAGATCTCCAATGTTAAATTGGCGGGGACAGACTTTCTTGTTGTAACTTCTCTTGAGATGATTCTGATACGCCTGAAGGTGATTGTATGCTTTGATCCTCTTTTCATCTAGGAGCTCCAATTGATCGAGGCGAGCAACCCATGAGTCTTCTTACGTGATGAGATTCTTCAAAGATATTCTCAGAGATGGGATCTCAACTTTAATTGGAAAGATGGCTTCAGCACCATAAACAAGGGAGTATGGAGTGGCACCAATGGGAGTGCAAATGGATGTATGATAAGCCCAAAGGGTAGAGTGGATGTGGAGGTGCCAATCTCAACCAGTACTGTTCACAACTTTTTGCAAGATTTTGATCAAAGTTTTGTTAGTTGCTTCCGCCTATCCATTACCTTGAGGGTAATAGGGTGTGGACCACCGATGTTGGATATGAAAGGTGTCACATACCTCTTTTACAGCTTGGTTTTTGAATGGTTTACCATTATCGGAAATGATGGTGGAGGGGATGCCATATCTGCAGATAATATGGTAAAGGATGAATTTGAATATTTGAGTACTTGTTATCTAGGAGAGTGGTATGGCTTCCACCCACTTAGTGAAGTACTCAGTGGCAGTGATAATGAAGGTGTGCCCATCAGAGGATGGACGATATATCTTGCCAACTAAATCGAAACCCCATTGAGAAAAAGGCCATCATGCTACGATAGGTTGCAGATCTTGAGCAGGAGCATGTATCAAGTTTGCATGTTGCTAGCAAGGTAAGAATTTCTTCACAAAGTCACAAGAGTCATGCTCCAATGTAGGCCAATAGTAACCAACCCTGAGAATCTTCTTAGCTAAGGCCATACCGTTTGGGTGGGCCCCACAAACACTGCTATGTATGTTTGTTAACATAGTGTGAGCTTCAGCCTCATTCAGACACCAAAGAAGAGTTCCATCATATATGCGACGATAAAGAGTATCACCTATGATGGTGTAATGGGATGTACCTTGGATGAATGACTTGCATTGATTGTGGGTAAGGTCAGTGGGTAGGATGTTGTCATGAAGATAAGCATAGATCTCATGATACCATAGGGATGCAGGACCTACGATTTCGCACACCATCTCATTCTTAGGGACATCATATGCAGGGATTAAAAGTTGTTCAACCAAGAATTCACACTTTGTCTGATCTTTGGACATGTCAATCAAGGAACCAATTGTAGCCATTGCATCAACAACTTTGTTCTGTATTTTGGGGATCTGGTCAAACTGAATAGAGGTGAAAGACTTCTTGAAATCATTGACCATGTGTTTATAAGGTAACAACCTCTCATCCTTTGTTAAAAACTCATCATTGACCTGTTTGATGACTAATTGTGAATCGCCAAAAACCCTTAAGTGAGTGATATTCCATTTGAATGTGATTCTAACGCCGATGAGAAGAGCTTCATATTCTGCTATATTGTTTGTGCATGGAAAGGCTAGTCTAAATGACTTTGGGATGTAATCACCTTGGGGGGTGACAAACAGGATGCCTTCCCTCAATCCATTATGTCTGTATGACCCATCAAAATATAGAGTCCATGTGGTGGCTTCTGCTATTGTAAAGACTTCTTCATCAGGAAATTTTGTTACCAAAGGATGTGCATCAACTAGGGGAGCATCGGCTAATTGATCTGCTATCACCTGACCCTTAATAGCTTTGCAATCCACATATTCTATGTTAAACTCTCTCAGCAACATGACCCATTTAGCCATTCGGCCAGTCAAAGTTGTTTTGGATAGCAAATACTTAAGCGGGTCAACTTTTGATATTAACTTGGTTGGATGACTAAGCAAGTAATGTCTAAGCTTTTGTAAGAAAAAAACTACAGCTAGGCAGGCCTTCTCTATTGAAGAGTAGTTGAGCTCATAGCCAACTAAGGTTTGAGTGATATAGTAGATTGCTCGTTCTCTGGATGACTCATCATGTTGTGCTAGTAGTACCCCCAATGCCACTAAGGTAGCTGAGATGTATAATAAGAGTGGCTTCCCTGGGATTGGGGGCATAAGGATGGGAGGATGAGCCAAGTACTCCTTAATCTTTTCAAAACCTTGCTGACACATAGGATCCGACTTGAAGGATGTATTCTTTTTCAGGGGGTGGGTGAATGGTTGACACTTGTCAGCTAACTGTGCTATGAATCTTTTGATGGACTATAGCTTACCCTAGAGACTCCTTAACTATTTCAGATTGCGAGGTGGAGGCATATCCATAATTGCTTTGACCTAGGCCGGATCTACTTCTATACCTCTCCTGGAGACAATGAAGTCCAATAGCTTTCCTGACATAACCCCAAACACACACTTTTTCAAATTGAGGCGCAACTTGTAGTGCTCTAGATGCTCAAAGATATTTCTTAAGACTGCAGGGTGTTCTGCTCTAGTTCTTGATTTTCCTAACAAATCGTCAACATAGTATTCCATGATGATGTGGATAAGATCATGAAAGATGATGATCATTGCATGTTGGTAGGTTGCCCCTGTGTTCTTAAGACCAAAAGGCATGACGTTATAGCAAAATGTACCCCAAGGTGTAGTGAATGCTGTTTTATGTTGGTCTTCATGTGCAATATTGATTTGATTGTATCCAAAAAATCCATCCATGAGGGACATCATCTCATGTCTTGCAGTTAAATCAACCACAATATCAATGTTCGGCAAAGGAAAGTCATCTTTAGGGCAAGCCTTGTTGAGGTCATGGAAGTTTGTATATATTCTGACATCCCCATTGGGTTTAGCTACTGGCACGATGTTGGAGATCCACTTAGAGTAAACAATTGGTCTTATAAATTTAGCTTCCAACAACTTCTCCAATTCTTTCTTGACCAATAGGGCAACTTGCGGGTGCATTTTGTGAAGCTTCTTTTTAATTGGTTTTGCATTAGGATGCATATCTAGATGGTGTACTACCAAGGTAGGGTCTAACTCAGGCATGTTTGAATATGCCCATGCAAAATTGATCTTGCTTTCCTTAAGAAGCGTGGAGATGGTAGGAATACTCTTCTAATAATGTTCTACATAGGTGATTTTTGGGATCCTCTTTAGTTCCCAAATTGATTTCTTGTGTTTCCTCTATTAGGATGGATGATCGTTTAGACCATTGTGCTCCTACAAGGGGAAGATGAACGTCCCCATCTTCTGGCACCTCATTGAGGTTTTCACCATTAGATACCTCCTTTGTTTTGAATTATTTTGAGTCAAGAAGTTCCTCAAGGAGGTTTCATTAGGTGACCCTTTTAGATTTTTCTTTCCCTAATCCCATGAGGTGTACATAGGTATCCACTAAGGTAAGTGAGTTGATAGGTGTTCTTTCACGTAGGTCCCAATCTATGAGTTCAAGATGGTGAAGGGAAAGGCTGATGGTGCAAACGGATAGGCATACGAACATGGAGGAAAGGTCTTCGTGAGCTACATCATCATATGCATGTATGATACATTCTTCTTTGGGTATAGCTTCCAAAATACCATCACCCACACTGGCGTTGTTAGAAGTACTAGTCGATGTTGCAGGACCCTCTTTCTTTTTATCATAGCCTAAGCTTGAATTTTTTGGACATATGAAAGTGTCAATCGATTACTTTCTTCCTAGCTCTTCTGGACCAAGACCTTCCCCTTAGTAATTATGTTTCTCAGCATACTTGGAAGGCCAAGGATACATCTCTTGAAAATATTCCTTTAAAGGGGGAGTTGGTTTAGGTTCTTCATGATATATCCACTGACTGATGTCATCTTCAAGCATATATTGTGGTAACACAAGAGATACATAAGTGTTGGTTCCCACATTTTTTGAGCTCAAGGTGACTATCTTTTGTTCTTCCTTCGGTGAAAACTTGGAGGATTAACCATATGTGTGTGGTGAGGGTGGCATGGTTGCCACATTCAAAGCAGTATGCATCTCATACTCACTACATCCCTTGTCAATGATCTGGACCTTGGTGATAGTGGAATCGGATATAGAAGATGGAACAAATGAGGTGGTGGGTGATGAATTAGATGATGGATGAGATGAGGATGCTAGTGGTGGTCCCATTTCTACTCCTAGACAATAATGGGAATGTGGGAAATAAGCTTCGAGTGAATGCCAATATTCAATTGGCTATGGATTAGCTTGTATCTTAACTTCCATTCCATTAAATGGGAACTTCAAGCATTGATGATAGGTACATAGAATGGCTTGCATGGCATGGATCCATGGTTGGCTAAGAAGAAGGTCTTAGGGGAGGTTCAAATCAAGGACATGAAAAGTGGTGTATTGTATAACTAGGCCAACATGAATTGGAAGCTCAATAATCCCTTCAAAATCCCTTTCTGCATTATCATAAGCCTTTATAGTGATGATTTGATTACTTAAATCAGCATGAGTATATCATACCTACTTTATGAATTTTAATGTACAGAGATTGAGAGCAAAGCCATTATCTATCAAGACCCTCTTTAATTTATGTCAAGCAATGAGAACCTCTATGTGGAGGGGTCAATTGTGATAGGAATTGATGGTAGGCATGTCATTTTGACTGAAACCTAGTTGGTAGGTTGATGATAGGTGTCCCACCAGAGTTTGGAACTGTGTGGGGTTGATGTCTTTAGGGACACGGGAATCTTGTAAAGCTTTTGTCAAGATTTCTTGATATACAGGAGAAGACTTTAGCAAATCTAGGATAGATATTTTAGTCTTTCCTAGATGGTCAATGATTTTATACTAGGAGCTCACAGGAGGTGATGGGCCTAACATGGAGGCTCTGGGGATAGTAATACGAGTGTGGTGATTGGTAACAACACATTGAGGCTCTTTGCATTTGACATGTATCATAGACACACGTGGTTCTACTTGCCCTATATGCATGATGAGAGTCCCATAGTTAAGCGAGACATTCTTGTAGGTGATATTATTAGTGTTGTTATCCTGGTTGTTATTGTTACTAGGTCCATGATTTGCGTTGCATGTGCTAGGAACTTGGTTATGCTTGGGGAAAGAATTTTGATATATTTGTAACTAAGCATTGGACAATGAGGCCTGGTTGGAATCCACTTGGATATCTCCTCGATCTATAAGATCTTGGATGCATGCTTTCAGACTCTAACACTTATTTAAGGTATGCCCTTTAATCTTGTGAAACTCACATTATTTGTTCTCTTTAAACCAAGCTAGTTTAGGCTTGGATTCATTGGGTGGTTTGGTCATAGGATATGTAATCAGGTAATTGACCTATAACAATCTATGGAAGACAACACTCAAGGTTTCTCCTAATTGAGTGTATTGACATTTACCATTCCCTTGATTGGATTGTTGAGGGGTTTGTGATGCCCCCTGTGGCATGGATATGGCATTGGACATGGATGTTTGTTGCCTCTAGGAGGTATTGGCCACCTGAACATGTTTATTATTAGTGAAGCCATCAATGAATACATTCTTTTTCTTATTCCAGTAACAGGATTTGTCACCAGATGACTTGTCCTTATCCGAGTTGTACAATTTAATTTTCCTTTAGTGACAAGTGCTCTCTCAATGATGGGGCCCTTTTTGATAACCTCTGTAAAGATAGTAACACAATGAAGATTAAGAACATGTGCTAGTTTGAGATGGGAATTAGCCACAAAAAGGGTGACCATTTCTTTCTTGCTAGGAGGATAGTTCATACGGCTAGCTACAACTTGCCATCTTTGTAGGTATTTAGAAAAAGTTTCTCCATCATGTTACTTCTCCTTCAAGAGGTATAAAGTGTCAATTTCCTCCAAACTAAAGGAGAACTATTTGAAAAATTGTTTAGAATGATCAAAAAAGGAAGAAACCATCACCTTCTTCAGACCCATGAACCAATCTAAGGCCGGCCCTCCTAAGCTTCTAGGGAACAGGCGTAGAAGATAATTGTCATTATGTTGGACATCCTGACATTATGCATAGAACTCTTGTAGATGGGCTTTTGGATCTTTAGTTCTCATATACTTGTCAAACTTGGGTATCTTGAAATGCTTTGGGAAGGGGATAAGTGAAATCGAAGAATCAAATGGATACAAGAAAATCTCCTCAAACTTGAAGGATTTTTTGGATGTACCCACTTGTAGGTCTTTCAATGTAGCTTTGAGCTCTTCCAACTCTTTATTGGTGGGTAGAGTTGGATTAGATGGATGAGGTGCATATTGTTGATGGGATGAAGATGGGATGAAAGAATTGCAATCATACAAGGGTGTAGGTTGATATTGATTAGCATAAGGGAGATAGGATGATGATGCATTTTGGTAATAAGAGACGGAGGGTGCCTGTTGTTGAAATGGCAAGTGCTGATAATATGAAGTGGATGGGGTATTGTGTGGAGCTTTGTAGTTTGACAACGTGGAGGCCCCTTATTGATAAGGTGGTTGCTATTGATAATAAAAGGTGAATTGAGCACCCTGTTAATGAGGTGGCCATTGTTGCATGTAGGATGTGGATGAGGCACCTTGTTGGTGTAAAGGATGCTACTGAGCATAATAGGGATTGGTTTCCTAATTATACATGATATTAGGTTGTTGTGTGACATATGGTGGCTATTACAGATTAGGCGGCTACTGGTATGGATTGGTGTACAATTGTAGGGGATTTGTGTAAGGAGGTGGTTGCATCTGTGGTGGATTCTGAGTAGTCACATGGATGTTTGGATTAGCATAAGTAGTGTATGTGCTAGATGGATGATAGAGATATTGCACAAGGGGATTACACTATGTTTGTGTGGAAATGTGATTATATAATTGTTGATAAGGAGGGAAATATGGGATGTGTTGTTGTTGTGGGAACATGGTAGAAGCACCATGAGGTGGTTGTTGAGGGTGTAATGCAATTTGTGTTGCTTGATGAGGAGGTTGTATATGAGCAATAGTATGCTGTTGTGGGTTTGGAGCATTTTGTTGTGGCATGTTCTATTACATAATTGAAATGTTCTATTGTGGGGTTTGTTGATGATGTTGTTGTATGGGGACATAAATGATAGTGGTATACTATGGTTGTGCTTGTGAGGGGATAGTTGCATGCTGCGACAATGCTTGCAATAAAATGGATTGATGAGGTTTAACGTGAGATTGTTGGAATGTTGGAGTATTACCTTGAGGGGGTTGTAGGAGATTTCCTATGGGTGTCAATCCTGGTAGTGGTGTTGATGCGAGAAAGGGATTTCCCCCATTATTGACAAGTGGTTGACCAAGATACTGAAGTGGGAGTGGTGGAGTAGACATAATGTTTTGTGGCATGCCATAGGCATAGGGATCATAAGGATCAGATGGTGTTGTAGAGGTTGTGGATGGAAGGGGAGGATAATTGGAAACTTGATTTATCACAACATTTCTAAACTCAAGATGATACTAGTTATCTATGGGTGTACCCTTAGGAACATAGGAATTTCTAGGAACATTCTACGTGTCTTAATGGATTGGAGGGGGCTAGGTGTTGGTGTACACTGACATGTCAAAACCAGATGGCAGTTTGAATCCCTTCATGAGTAGAGTGGCAAGGATCTTATCCCCATTCTCATTAAGGAGGTGATTTGTCATCTATACGTTAGTGGGATTGCTTAGGTATTCATCGATGGTGACTTTAGGGTGATTGATCATGTTTTTGTCACTAGGGAGTGAAGTATTTTGACCATCGGTGTTAGATTGTGATGAAGCATCATTATGGGGATCTTGTGGGATGTTCACAACATTGTTAGGATCTTGGGAGATGTTTTCTCCATTATTAGGATCTTCAGAGATGTTTGCTTCGTTGTTAGGATCTTGAGGGGTGTTCAACTAGGAAACTTGACCTTTCTGTTGTGCCATTTGCTTCTTGGTTTGTGATCTAGTCTGTACGAGCATGAAAATGCAAAACTACTAGGTGGAACTCAATGCAAGGATGACCTAAATGACGGTTAGAAGATTGATTAGATTGGATAAAGGATTGATTGGTAGGATGATGAGATGAGATGATTGGATAAGGATTGATTAGATGATTGGATACGATTGATTGGATGATTGGATTGGACTGAGGTTGGATGATTGGATAGGATTGAGATTAGATGATTAGATAAGGATTGATTGATAAAATGATTGATAGATCAAGATCGTTTGAAGGAACTACTAACAAGATTAGATGATGGATGATGTAAGGGATTCTAAACCCAGTTAGGAAATCACCCTAGGTGACTTAAGGAGTTGGTCGATCGAATTGAAGGACAGATAGAGGATCATGGCACTAAATCCACCTCAAGATGGAAATGGATTGATTGGGCTGAGGATGATGACTTATGGCACCAAATTCACCTCAAGATAGAAGTGTATTGATTGGGCCAAAGACAATGACTAATGTCACTACAACAAATCCCTGTGATTTGCTCCATTTTTTGCTTTCGCCCACTGTTTTAATGTATTTTTTGCCAATTTTTTTAAAATTTCAACTCCATTTATTGGGATGGCAATATTTTTGGTGTTTCTTTGTATTGATCAGGACAAGTTGGTGCTAATTAAGGTGCTCATTGGTACTAAAATTAGAATTGTATTTAGTGCCAATATTAGCTTTGAGTGTGGCACCATAGTTAGCGTTGCCTTTGGCTCCTAGTTTAGCTCTGAGTTTAGTGCCACTTGTAGCTCTCACTTTAGCTTCAAGTTTAACTTCAGGCTTAGCACTAGTTTAGACACCCCTATGTTGAAGAGACTTATTTATATGTCTCATTGATGATGTAAAATAGTGAAATGTCAACAAGATAAATGAATATCGAGGAGAGAATCACTTATGTCACATCAACAAGGTATATCTACAAGTGCTTGGTGAAACACAACTCTTGGATATAACGAAGTAGTGTTAATGAGACATTGCGATATTAGTAAGACAAATAAGATTGTCTCATTAACACTCTTCAAGTAATGATTAAAAGAATACATCACTATATTGCCAGGAAGATGAGCAACACATTTGGTAGAGAGGTATACACCACAACCATGTAGAAATAATCCTTAAGCAAGGCGGTAGTGTGGTAAACAACCAAACGAAAGGGAAAAACCCCACCATACCACAATGGGTATAATAAGAGATGGTGGTAGTATGGTAATCATGGCATCATTACAATTTACAACACTAAATGTAGCAAATGACATCAATTACAATCCATTTGAATAAATCATTTAATGGATCAAGAATATAGCTTGCCAAAATACTCTAAAGCTCTAATAAACATACTCTAAAAATCTTGTTGAAATCTTATTTTTAAGCATAGCCTGCTAGAATGTAGTTTTCATTTTAATAAACATACAATAGAACCTTTGTTGAAACCTTATTTTTAGGCGTATCCCACAAAAATGGAGAAGTGTTTCAATAAAGAATGACAGAGAAAGGTAAGGAGGCATAGGATTCATTGTTGTTTATCTCATTCCTACTCTGATCAACAAGGGTTACAATGTTCGTGCTACTATTTGTAATCCAGGTATTTAATTGACATATTTTTGCATAATCTAAAATTCTTTCAGATGCTTTTGAAGTATCAATGTATCCTATATAGGGTTTAGAATGAATTCTTTTAATTTAAAAAAATAAATCAAATTCTTTTGAAGTATTAATGTGTCCTATATAGGGTTTAGAATATTTTCTTTTGATTTAAATAAATAAATAAATGATGTATTATCTCATGATTAGATAATGTGATACATATAAAGCAAGTCCTTTATACTTGCCATTATTCCAAACCACCACTCACCGCCTTGCTTAAAATTTTTCCTCCATAAGCACAATAGCATGTTTTAAAATCATGGTTACCAGTGATTGACCATGAAGTTCACTACTTTCATCAAGATACAATGATATTTTTGTCTTCAAAATTAAGGCATTATGCAAGATAACATTGTGAATTGTTTGTTGTGTACAATTTTATTTTCATGCACATTTACTGCTTTGCTATCTACCTTTAAGACTGGATATTGCACCATCAGTTGCAATCTTAAGCAACTCATTCACTATCACTTGAAGATTCTTTTCATGAGCATCCTTGTATACAATCAAACTAAGCCCTATAGACTACCTACTTACTAATATAGAGGACTCATTGTTTCATGGTATTTTGAGTTTTATTTAGAAGGGATTAATATGTGGAATTTTTATGTGCAAGAAGAATAGATTGTGATGCAACATTTGGGTATGGATGGTTTAGACAAAATTGGATTGCTATTTGTGTCACAACCAGGTTGGATTGTACCTTGAGCCAGTGTGAAACACTTCCAGGTTTTTTTGATCTAAAGCAGAACTTGTGTGTAGGAATTTCCAAATATCTGACAAAGGAAGTTCCTACATTCTAAAGATAAAATCATAAATCTGCTTACCCAATTTCTGATCCAACCTTACATCTTTAATATTTGATAGAGAAAGTTTGTACATTCTAAAGATAAAATCATAAATCTGCTTATCCAACTTTTGATCTAATTTGAGATCTTGAATATCAAATAGAGAAAGTTATTATATTCTAAAGATAAAATCATAAATTTTATTGTTCCAATTGTAGATCCAATTTCAGGTCATGAAGCTTCGATAGAGAAAGTTCCTACATTCTAAAGATAAAATCATAAATCTATTTGGTCCAATTCGAGGTCCAACTGTAAGGATTTTTATTTTTAATTATACTTTCTGACATTTGTCTTGATACAAATTGTTACTTTACAATTATGGTATTTATTTCCTTCTAATTTTTTCAACCCTCATTTCAGGGAAGAGCTTCAAATATGGTTCCCTCAGATGGAGACTACACTTTTCTGCTATAGGTTTCATCTAGAAACACCAGAAGCTCAGGTATTGTAATACTCAGGTATAATAGAGTTTGAGGTTACCTTGTTTTCCTTGATACAATTTTTTTTCCTTCAATCCCTCTTAAGCAACATTCACTATTATGAAATTCATCATTATACCTTTCATACATTCAACTTAGTTTGTTATGTGGAAAGATGTTGTCTCTATCTTTGCAAGTGATGACTATTGTGTAAGCTTTTAGTCTACATGACTGCACCTCATGTTCAATTCTTGTGACTTTTATGATGCTTGGGGATGCTTACTTTTAACTAGACTATTAATGAAAACTATCTTGGAATCCTTGATTATCAGTTTTTTCAAAGTCATGGCTATGTTGATAGTGGAATGTTCTTATTAATAAGGATATTATCCCTTACCAACATACTCCACTATCCTTGCAAAGAATGATCTTTAATGCTTCATGGGTGGTTTACTTGTGATTATCCTTCTCAATTGAAACAATAGGGTAGCTGGCTAGGCTCATCCCTTGTGGGAGCCACATTTCACCCCACATGTTGTAACCAGATAAACAAAACAACCTAATTTTATCTATACCTGCACAATGAGAAAAAATGTAAGAGAAAATCGAGCATATGATAGATATGTTTCATAAGTTTCTTGTTTTCTTGGACATCTATGGTATAAGTTATTTGAATGCATATGATGATCAAATTATATGTTTATAGATGTATGCACATATTTTGATTGGTGATCCTTCATTTCTCTAACAACAATCTTCTAACTCAAATGTAGGGAAGCTAGGAGCAGCAAGGAAGACATCAACTTCGAGGCTTTGACAAATGGGAAGACTGAAGATGATGCAAAACAAAACAACCAGGATTCGTCATTGTCCCCTTTCTCTTTATGTGCATTTTTCTCTTTTTTATCTATAAATGTATAGTTTTTTGATTATATGCATTCAAATAATCAGTTCCATGACTTGTGTGGAACAACATACATTTACATTATCAATAAAGACTATGTTTTTGAAAGGATTGTGCAATCTTTCATATATTATATGCATCTGCATAAGTAAAATCTAGTAATGTAATATTTTGAATTTTTTTATGCACATGAATGCAATGTAGCAGAATTAAAAATGTACCCTACTCTTCATTTGAAAATCACAAAAGCTCTACCTAATTGAGCTATTAACTTTTGTGTCTTCACAAACATATGTTGATACAAAATGAATGGAAGAAGATCCAAGTAATCCATTTTTTTTTTGCCAACAATTCATACCAAAGATTGAACAATTTAAGGATATTACAATAGGTAATTTTTATTGACACAAATAATATTACTGAAGCATTTCAAAGTTTAGGCCATAAGAATCATCATTTTTAAGCATGGATTGCATTGTAGCCAAAATTCCATCCTAATTATTTTTGCATACTTCCATTTTCACTCATCTCTTACATCCACCATATGCATAGAATTCCTATCATAATAACTTAAATTTAATAAAATCCCTCACATGAGCTTCCAAATAAAACCCTTGATCATAATATCAAAGTGTATTCCTCCTTTGAGATACTCCTATGATTGCTCATATCATATCTCCAAGACAACACCATATCAATGAGAGTCCCTCCAAAGTCTCCCCAACATTAGCACAAAGCACAAATTAGAAATGTAGATGAGACACCCCTATGTCAAAGAGACTTATTTATATGTCTCATCAGTGATGTAAAATAGTAAATTTCAACAAGATACAGGCATATCAAGGAGAGAATCACTTATGTCACATCGACAAATTATATCTACAAGTGCTCAACAAAACACAACTCTTGGATATAACAAAGTAATTGTTGATGAGACAATGTCATATCAACAAGAGAAATTAACTTGTCTCATCGACATCAGCAACCAACATTGGAGGAACATAAGATCTAATGTCGATGAGACATTGAGATATTGGTAAGACAAATAAGATTGTCTCATCGACACTCTTCAAGTAATGATCAAAAGCATACACCGCTATACCACTGGGAAGGTGAGCAACATATGCAGTAGAGTGGTATACATTGCAACCCCATAGAAAGAAGCTTTGAGCAAGGAAGTAGTGCAGTAAATATTAGAAGGGAAGGGAAAAACACCACCATACCAACATATCAAAGAAACAATGGTCATTTTAATTAAAATTCTCTTCGACAACTATGAAATGATGATTAGTCTAACTAATGTGACTAATGAAAATATCGATGAGACTATCGCTATTAATGAAGAACTTGATCATAAAGGTGGTGTGAGTGCCATTTATGAACCAAGGTTGAATGATCTATCCTGAAATTTGATAAATACGGCCTCAAATAAGTTGAAATCACTGTGAATTGTAATTGAAGGATTTGGAGAACAAAGTTGGATGGCGGTAGGCAACTGGAAATTTGTAGCATTTATCCAAGTAATTGGTCTAGACTCAGCTCAAAGTATTTTCTCAGTAAGTAGATGAAAGCATTGCATGACTAGGGTTGAGATGGAAAAAACCCCAGGCAAATAGAAAGCAAAAAGATAGAAAACTGAAGTTAGGCAATTGAATCAAGACTTAATCGATCAGTGTCTTGGGTCTGGGTCAAAATCTAGAAGAATAACACAACTTAACCCATCATGTGTGACATTAGTTGATAAAAAAAAAATGGGGGATGTATGGACTCTGTGTAGGGGTTACGACCTCTTTATTTATCATTATAGGAAGAAATTTTGGCATAGCCCAGTGTCAAACTAGTGCAATCTGAATTTGGGTAAAATTGTAGTACCCAACGTCTTTGTGAACATAGATTTAATCAAGGTGTTGGAAAAGAATTACAATTTGAAGATGAGAGCAATTCATTTTCTTGATGGGTCACAATTCATGGTCATAAAGCCATATTATATTTCCATGATTTTTTAGCTTGACACTTCCTTGAAAACAAAATTATGAATCAGAGACTTGTTGGAGGAATACCGCACCATGGATACAAGTTAAAAGAGGTGTAAATTTCCTCTACATAGGGTTAAAGGTGCGGGTAACCAAGCTACAAGGTTCTCTAGTGAAGATAAGCCCCCATTCTCTGTGGCTTTGCTTGAAGAATACTTTCAATACACTTATTACTCAACTAGACAAGTATTGGGAATTGATGTTCTTGAGAGCATGACAATTGCTCCCATGGTTTTAGCCACATACATCCAAAGCCATAATGCCCAGCCCTATGTTTATGTAGATTATTTATCAAAGGCCATCAATAATTCCCTCAATATAATCAAGAATGATAGTGAAGCCATTAATTTCAAGCACTATTCTCTTTTCATGCACATGATATTATACGAAGGGTAGGTGATGGGGATATGGGGTGAGGAATTAAGAATAAAAGACTTAGATAATGATGGAAATTCAAGGCATGTACAAATGTGGACATCTGTGTGGGATATCAGGTGTGGGAGGTCCCACTACCTATATTTTGAAGAATATTTTGTCAAACAACTATACAAGATGCTAGGCCACAAATGTGACTACAACCTCTCCCCAAAGATCTTAAGATTTCTCTAACCAAAAGATATGGGTCATGAAGCAAGGATAAATCACAGTTGGGGGGACTGGTATAGGTTTGGGGATTGTATTATTATTAGGGTTTATGGATTTGGTATTGCACCTTATTTGTTGCCTAAGACTATGCCAAACAGAGTTGCTTATTTAGAGATCATAAGGCAATTTTCATTTTTAGATTTCATGCATTTAAAGAGATATGGGAGGCAGAATTTCATGCCTTACACTTTATGATTTGGTGATTTCACTATTATCTCTAATTCAGGCTATGACTTGGTTAGTGGTAAAATGGATTATTATGGCTTGTCAGTTGGCAACAAAAGGGAAAAGTGTGATCCTAAACACTACATTTGTGATGCCAAAATTTTTCAGAAATTGAAAGGGTATGAGTATAGCTTCCTTTTAGAAGATGTCATTAGAAATTGTGAAGAAAAAAAAAAACATGATGAGAATGAATTCCTACAATAGGGTTATGATGGCTGAGGCTTGGAAGGTGAGTAATAACCCAGGCTACATAGGGGCTTTCCCTGAGGTACATGATCCCATAGAAAGAATTGAACAATTAATCCTCCATGAAGAAGAGCTAATAAGAGATGTGCACTTGTGGCATTTTAAAGAGGAAGGGGCATCGGTCCTAGGAGGAAAGTAGAAAATATCACACCACTAGATCACTTATCACCTCAGCCTACTACTGAAGTGAGATTTTCAGTTGGTTCCCCATCCATGGAAGAATATAACACTAAGGAGGAAGAAGAAGTCTCACAGTTTAATGCTCTTGTTACACCCCAATATGAGATGCCATTGGAAAGAAGTGTGATCACCTTTGAAGCCTCTAATGAGCTATCACGTGATGTGAGGCATAGTGCAAGTTAGGAATTTGTTGCAGATGATACTTTTGTCCAGACCCTTGAATTTAAGTCCTTTATATATGAGTATAAAGGAAGACTAATAAGAGAAGGTTAAAGTACATTGACCCTAAGAAAGAGGCTTATTGCTTGAAAGAGTTGCAACATGAAGTTGATAGGGAAATGAGAAACATGACTGCCAAGAGAGGAAGAGCATTATTACAAGAATTTGGAGTTATGCTCCTTCCTGGGTGGGATATTAGTTCAACCATTGTGTTTGAAAGCTTTTTGAAGAGAAAGAATAAAAATTTGAAAATAATGGATGGAGTAGGTGATAGGGTCTATATAGGGTCAGGTTACAATCTTGATAATACCACTTTGCAAATTTGGGCTCTTTACCCCCTAGGAAAGAATCCTTCTCTTATTGACCATGATCAGATTTTTGGACATATCTTGGTGCAAAGAGTAGGGGAGACAAATCCCTTGGAGACTGCTGACTTGAATGTGAATGTAGCCAAATTCACCAAAGGCCAGATCCAAAAGCTAGTAAGAGATAACTAGTGGGTGATAGAGGGAAATGACAGGTTGAAACAAGAATTAACCAACTACAAAGATAGGATGTCTGCTTCTCCAAGGATTTACTCTCCTTTAATTAAACATGAAAGAAAAGTGTTGGAGGCCATGTCTGAGACTACTTAATGGAAGCATAAATTTGAAAAGGCTTAAAAGGAATAGGAAGAACTAAAAATAAAATTGAAGGCTACTACTTTTGAAGTAGAATTAGGGATAATTTGTATGAAATTTAAAGATATGTTCCAACATGTAGATGGTGTCTGATGTGCTCACAGTGGAACATACAAGGCCCTCATGGAGCATGGAAGCTTTCTTGATAGGATGAAGGAAATGGAATCCCATATCAAGGAAAAATATGGAGATAATAATTCTTTTCTCCAAGAATGTCAGAGCCTCATGAATACACATGAAAACTTCCAAATATCTTACCACAGGAATTGAGTGACTTTAGCCAGCCACTATGTATGGCCATGCTAGATTTCTTCGAAGAAATAGATTTGAAGGATTAGGAAACTTGGAAAAATGAGATATCAAAATATTTACCAAGCATCCTTGATGACATCAATGATGAGGATGAGGTACTCAGGAAAACACATAAGCAGCTCGGGAGGATTGCTAGATTGGAGAATGCAATGATAGACACTCTTCAAAATGCAAAAACTTATGCCCAAGAGAAATACATTGATCACATGACAAAGGTTAATTTGTTCCTTGCATGAGTTGTATGAGGAGGTAGTCAGAGTTTGGTTTTTTGGATGCATTAACATGATGCTTGAGCCTTGAATAGATCTTAGGTGGTCACAAGTGCTTGTTGATGATTAACGAACTGTGGTGCATTCAACAATAAATTTTTTTTAAGTTTCTATGTTATGTTAATCATGCTTCAGTTAAGAAATGATGTAAATTTTGTGAATGAACCTAAAGCTTGTTGCTTCTCATACAAATAGGGAAAGCAAGGTTCGATTTTGATCATATCATCATCATTTCAATCCATTAGAATAGATACTAAACCATCTTATCCACTTATTCATATCTAAAGAACTCATGTTATGTATGTTTATATTTTGAGCAATATAATGGAGCAGATACATTATAACTCGTGAACCATTTTTAGTGTTCAATTGTTGTGTCAATTTTCATGCTTATTTACTGCTTTGTTGTCTCTAAAGTGGTCTTTTCAAGTCGTTTAAATCTGCAAGATTTATCAGGGCACATTTGTTGTTACTATGAGGATGCTTTGATTGGTTTTTGGTTAGGTGTGAATTAAATTCCTTTCAAATAATTTATTTTAATTGGTTCCTATTAAGGATTAAAGTCCTCTTAGAGATTGGCACCCTCTTATGGTCTAAAAACCTACTTTTTTGAGACCGAACAGATTGCAAATAACTCTAAAAATTTAGAATTCTATGAAATAGTGTATATATTCTTGTACTTGTATATTCTATGAAACATTCCTTATTTTCTATGAAATAGTGTATATATTCTTGTACTTGTAAATATTCTTTTAATGTTATGCCTATTAAAGAAAACAGAGTATGAATAAAAAATGCTTCACCCTTTCTTGTAAGTGAGTATGTGAATTATTGTTTAAGGAAAAATCTTTCAGTGTTTACATTTTTAGTTTACTAGTTTCAAATCTTTATTTTCTATGTATATAAAATTGTATGTGCTCTTTATCTCTAATGACATAAAACAATAATGTCATCAGAATGAGGGTTTTCAATTTCAGCACCATCATTGTCCACACTTTTCATATCCTGTTCACTTTTAAGTACAATCATCAAAATTTTATTTTTATTTCTTGTCCCAGTTAATCTTGATTCCTTTCAGTGAAACATAGTAGGTTGCATGTTAAATTTCAAACATTTTCTTAGTGCATCATTATGTAACAACAATTTTACTTCTGAGATATACCATAAAAATAAATGAAAGCACATGTTTTCTTTGTCAAGGGAAATGTATGGTGAATAGCCTATGTCTTTTAGATAAGTGTCCAAGTGAAATAAGACATAACTGATTAAATCATAATTTCTATTGTACAATTGTTTTTTAATGTTCCTTTTACTTTTTGCATGTGGATTACCCTTAGAAAGAGACTACTTATCTTTTCTTAAATCAATCCTTTACATTTGCTATCTACAAAAGGTGTAATGTCCATCCATTTTAGGTTTTCTCGGCATCCAAGTAAGTTGATTGATATGTGGTCATTTTGTTCATTGTTAAAAGTGTTATGGTATTTTTTTCATGGTTTAATGATTTTGGGGTAAAAATAATATTTTAATGGTTTGCGTGATTCATTAATTTTATTGAGAATGAGCATGAAATAATTTAAATAAAAAATTAGAATTAAAATAATGATTATTAAGCCAATGTTAGAAATTATTTTTGCGTATGGATTTTATTAAATAAATAAAGTAACATGTGATTGAACATCTCATATGGGAAGTAACGTAAATTTAAATAAAGCTATAAGAAAAGTTTATAACTAAAAATGAAACAGAAAAGATAGAGATAAGATTTACAAACTGAAGTAAAAAAAAGGCAAGAAAAGATAATTGTTTTAATATAATTCTAAATAAATTTTGAAGATAAGTTTTGAAACTGAACTAGAAGGGGATAAATATGAATTTTAGAGAAAGTAAAGAGGAGTTATGATTAGGAATGGATTATAAAATCAAAAAGAACTCAAAAGGACGAATGCATGTTCCTGCTTTATTAAAGGACTGAAATGATAATAGAAACTCACTATCTTTGTTTGATTTTCTTTTGGGAATTTGAAAGCTAAAGGGAATTCTTTGTATATACGGTGGGAGAGGAAAGGAAAGGGCTTTGGGGGGGGTTTTTGGTGTGCTTCTGGAAAAACCAATGGTTGGGAAGAGAAGATAGATTAAAAGAGAACTGCAAGAGGATTATCTAGAGGGATGCCCAAAATTATGCGGCCTTAATATACTGTCGTAGCGATTTTAGTGGGGAAGATGAGTGGGGAATGAAGGTGGCTCGAGGGAGGAGAATTGTCAAAAGAGGGAACAATGACTTCTTGGGGGAGGAAGCGTGAAATTTCCCCAAAAGTGATTGGAGTCTAGAGGAAGAATTGGTGGTAGCGAAATAGGGGTCTTCAACTATCCTTCCCTATCTTTGGAATGCAGAAAATCCAGGTTTGAGGTGTTATTAATTTCAAATATTTCTTTTCTTCACTTTCATAAATGAAAGAAAAGGATTGCTTGTTATTTGTTGAATTTGGAATCTATAGTAGATGCATTACATCATTACTCTGTGACAGTGATGTGTATTGTTTTAGTCATCTACTTGATCTTTTTAATTGTTCTCTTAAAAGAACTTTGGCATCCTCTCGTACATCATCCATTATGTGACCTTGATTCCTAGCTGGTTTGTTTCTACTCTGTTAGTTTTGTTTTTCTTTGTTATTGTGTAATTACTCATGCATGGATCTAAGCCCCTACATCATTCGTCTTTGCATCAGTGTTATGTATTTGTATTCTGGTAAATTTAGATGCCACCATAAGAAATAGATTTTTGGACAGTAATCGAATACTATGAGTTACTAGTTTGTGTGAAAGCTTCTTAATCCTATTTGGCCCACGTCTGCTAGTCCCCCTCCTCTAGCCATGTCCTTCTCCTTTGTTCCAGCTTTATGCATCATATGGTGTTTGGGAGAAACAGTTCGCACCTTGTTTAGGTTTCCACATTCCCATGAATGCTTAACAGGGCACTTAAAACTCTGTCCTCTTGTAAATCATTACTTTTGATAGATCATTATAGTACCAGTCTATTATATGTTTTGCATCACTTGTAATCTTGCTAAGATCGATTCACTTCCTTTTCTTCCATCTCGCCTTGTCTCTGGTTTATGTGCTAAAATCTGGTATTTCTTAAAATCTGAATTGTTATGATAGCTTGATGTATTATGTTTTGGAACAGATTATATATTCTATTTTAATTTGATAAACATCTTTCTTGATTGGAATTCGCTACTTCTTATTCCTTTCGGGCATTCGATTTACTTTCATGGCCATCAATTTAAAGTGCTTGTGCTGTGTTTTATCTTGCTTATACTGTTGTGTTCTGATTTATGGAATGTCAATTCATTATTGCACACACCTTTATTTTAGATAATCGCACTTAGCTTTATCTTTTGACCATGGTCGCTATTTTGAAATTATCGCATCTCCTTGAACTCTGCCAGTGCTCTTATCTATGTATCCCTTTGATCTGTTCATCGCTGCCATAGGTCACAACTCTCTACTCTATAGAAGGTGCATCCTAAATTGGGGCCCAACAACTCGCAATCCTCCCACGTATCTTATGTTAGGTGTTTTCTGTGGCTATATGCGTGTGCTTAACCTCATGACCGACTAGATTAAATATAAGCCTCCCAGATTGGTTCGGGAACACTCTTTTATCTCTACTTGCCTGACCGAGAATGAATTCTTTGCCGGACTGGAAATTGGTCAAACTCTTGAGGTGTTGGGTTGAATATTCTCACGTTTGATCCATCCATGTTACTATGGTCTCAAAGCTATTGCACTTGTACCGTGTGAAATGGTGTCTCTTGGAAGCTTCTGTTAGCGGGCCTTGAGTTCCTTGACCATGTTCTCTCCTAAATTTGGTATAGGCAGCGGTGACCCACTAAGTGGAGTCATAGGGCTATGACCCCTCATGTCCTTTAGCGCGCCCCCACCACTATCATTGCATAGGACAATTTTGAGATAAGCTGACAAGCAATACAAATAGTTGTGCCATAAGCCTCCTTTGAAATGATTAAAAGTTATGCAAGATTATAAAATGAATGAGATTTCATGAGAGAGTCAAAAAAGGCTTTTCTTTTTGGATCTTACTCTTTGCGGTTTGATTTCTAGTATGTTTTATTTAAGAGCTTTCTATTTGATAATGGCTAGTTATATATTGCACTATGTGCATCGATAATGTTAGGCATACAAATAGTTACTAGAGAGTTTCATAACTCCTTCCGTGAGGAATTGGGTAGCTTGCAGGTGCTCTATTACATTAATACATGAACGTAGGTTTTTACATGAGAATATACTTATACATATATAAACATTTAGGTGTTTTAATATATATATATATGTATATATATATATTTATTTTGGTATGTATGAAGGACTTGATAATAGTTACATTATTATTTAGGTTGCGTCTCTTAAGATTATGGGTATAGAGGTATTCATAGCAAACATTAAATTAGAAAGAGAATTAAATTAGGAAGGTTGTTTTTAATAAATAACAACAATGATTAAAAGTTAAATCATTGTGCTAAGATGCATAAACATATTAAGATATTTGTATATGTTGAGATTATGTAATAATGAAATTAATTTGTGGTGTTGGATATTGTGGTGTGATTGATTTGGGAATAAGCAATGTTAATTAAATTAAGAGGAGTGATTTTTGGGTAAATCAATTATTTATTCTCTTTATCCAATTGTGTTTGTCATTTTCTCTTTATTGGAATTATGTCTTGTGGGAAAACCCTAAAGCCAATGTATCAGGTTATAGGAACTTTTGTTGTTGTCTAGTACTTCCAAAGGTGGGAATATCGTTATTATATTGATTTTAGCTTGCTTTGAGTCTATGGTTGTAAATTGTGTTGCATGTGGAATTATATTGGTTGTCGATGTGTTTCATATGTTATGGCGAGATGGTTATGCCTCGCAGTGAATCCATGTGATTGGTTCAGTATTTCCTGTGGTACAATTCTGTTGGGTTGGCATTCTTGTGCTAGAGTGTCTAGAGAGAGTGGCTCTAGTGGGGGCCAGCGCACAAAGGGGATGTTAGGGTAACCCACGTAGAGTTAGATTAATCAGTGATAACTTAAGTAATAAACCACGGGTGGGGATTAAACACTAATAAGATAATTGTGAAGCCTCATCCGCATGTTAGTGCTATCACAGACTAAAGGGGACCGAGAAGGCCATGGTTGGCAAGGTCGTTGCCTTGTCTTCACGAAAGGTTAACGACTCTGCATGAGTAACCCTATGGAGTGGCGCCTTGAGATAGGCTATCAGGAGAACCATAGATGGAGGCGACACCTTTACTTGGTTGTCTGGAGAATCCATGTAGAGATGGAGGCGGCACCTTGTGGTAGGTTGTCAGGATAATCCATGTGAAACCATGCGATGACACTCTCATCTAGCATTCTATTTGTGTTGAGTTACTGAAGTCCTCTGGAAGTGATTTTATTGATTTGGTTATTGTTGGAAGTAGTCTTTGATATTATGTATTGAGCTTCATTGATGTTGTGATTGTGACTTGTTATGTTCTGAATTGGTTTGTTGTTGTGCCATTTGGATTTATCTTCATTTAGTTTTATTTGTTGTCTTGATGTTAGGTTGTCTGTCTGGAGTTAGTATTGTGATACCGTTAGTCGTGCTTGGTCGGGGATCCTTCCTTGCCTACTCCCAGCACAGGGGTGGTTGGGTGGAACATGCTTCGCACCCCGTTGGGTTCCCTTTCTGTTGCAGATGTATCTTTTACTGCAGGGTTTTGGAGGATGTTGATGATCCAGTAATTCTTTGTACCAGATGTATGTTAAATTTTGGATGTAATGTATTCATTGATGTATTGTCTCCCATGTATGTTGGGATGACCTTGTTGTAAATTGTATATGCGGTTATTGAGATGTATTTTTAGACAGTTGTATTTTACTATCATTTGGATGTAATGTATATTTAGGCCATGTATCTATTCAGGAACGATCTTTTGTAATAGTTGTGTTATGAATATGGTTATTGGTTAATAGATATCTTAAATGATGAAATGGGAATGAATAGATTTATATAATTGTTTAATTATTTTTATCTTATTCTCTTTGTTATGAGTTAGTGTAGTGATGTCACCTCGTGTACCCCATTGGAACTAGTTGTGTAACTTAATACATTTTTAATTTGGAATACTTAAGTAAGTTATTATGTTCTTTTTTTAAAAAAAAAATTGTTCTGTTGTTATTAGTTCTTTTGGGTTTCGCACGGCGGGGCATTACAAAGGAATTTACTGCTTGAAAATAGGTTCGTGAACTTCATACAAATTAAGATTGGTGTAAAAGGCCATCCCTACAAATGTTGTTTGGTCTAGAATTATAATGGAAAATAAAAAACTTGCTAGGAGAATAAAAAAGGTTTTTAATTTTCCAAGTACAACTTAATATTACTGAAGCATTTCAAAGTTTAGTCCATAAGAATTATCCTTTTTTAAACATGGATTGCAAATGATTTTGAAAATTTAGAGGTCTTGTTCATTAACATTATTGTCTGCTACAATGTCATCCATTGTATCATTGTCAATTTTCATATGTTCTTTCAAGTATTTAATATTATCATCATCCTCATCTTGACTTGCATCATCTTCATCATCATTGAAATTTTACTCTAGACCATCTATATTGTTACTAGATGTATTTGGATCATCATTTTCTATACCATCCATATTTTTGTCTTCCATAACATCATCTAACTCTGGATTGTTGTCTTCTTGTGCCTAAACATAACCATCTTCAACATCATCATGGATGTCAATTTCTTTGATGTTCTCTAATCCCTCTCTCTCATTTTGTTGGCCATCATTGTTTTGCTCAGTATCCACTAATGCATTGGCAAATACATGCCTTAATCTTGGATCATAATGTATGACAAATATCCATTTCGGGTCCAAAATATCTTCATAGAAAAATACCTACACATGAATGACATACATATATTAGATATATGTTATAACAATTTTATTGACTAATAAACACATGTATATATTTGCAATAAGCTATGAATTAATAGATTAATGATCACTATCACTCCATGTTTGAGTTATAGAAGTACCTACTCACAATGAATTGGTAGAACATAAGGCTCCTTATCCTCCAATAGGAATGATGAGGAATCTATAGAAAAAAATCCACTATGGGTATCATGTCTTCATGTCCTCTCAAATGCTTCATACCATCTACACTTAAAAATACAACATTTAAAAGAGTGGTAATCCAACTCAATATTTTTTTGTATTTTCCCAACATAAATTGTAGATTCCCTTCAATTATATTCTTATCTTTTGAGCTTGATCGACTGGATTGCTCAAAGTCCACGATGATGCCACAATTGAAGGATCGTCTCTTTACATCTACACTTTTTACATGATAATGTCGACCATATGCCCACATTGCTGGATATTTCCTTACTTGTGAAAGACCATTTATTTCAGTGAAAACAAATATAATGTCGAATATTAAAATAGTTAAGACTATCAAAACTGTAAGGAAACAACATTTTGTAAAATTCCAATTGTACCTTTCTTTCACATCCTCTAGACATGTTGATTTCATCTTCTATTATGTTTGAATTTGTACCTACATCTTCTATTTGATTTTGAATTTGTTCAGTAACCCAGTCTAGTGTGCAATCTTTGCCCCATTCCTGAAGTAGATGAGTGGGAAATGGAGTATTCCTTGGGTTCAATTCCTTAAACTATCTCCTTGCTTCTAACACTTCTCTCTTTTTATCATATAGATCAATCCATTTGTTCATAAATTCCATGTGGTACAGAATGAACTTATCGAGTATAGAACTTTCTTCTACACCTATTACATGTCAACATGTTTATTTCAAACTCCAAATGTCATGTTAATTTGACAAATAAATTACATAGTAAATTAATGATTGCAAGAAAAACAATCACACTGATCATGAATTTACTCACTAATTTGTACTTCAACACCATTAGATTGTGGTTTTTCTCCATCAATAATATTTGATGCTCGTTCTTCATCCCAAACATGTGGTCCATCTTCAAAATACTTACCAAGGAATTCACACAGGAAGAAAAATGCTTCATTTAATACATACCCTTTAGCCATGCAACCCTTTGGATGTGCCTTTTGTCAGACATATATTTTAAGAGTTTTCATAAATCTCTTAAAGAAAAACATCCACCTCATTGATACGACACTTTCCAATTCAATGTCACTGACTAAGTGTATAAGTAAATGGACTTGTAGATCCATGAAACTTGTAGGGTGCTCCTTCTCAAATACACATACAATTTCTACAATTTCCTTCTTCCACTTTGGAACTTCAGATTCATGGATCTCCTTGGAGGCCACCCACCTAATATAAGAATAGTAAATTAGTTTGAACCTTAAGTCAAATTAAAATGCAATATAATATCTTTGTCTCTCACACATGAACATTTCATATAACCACATACCTTGTAAATGCGGAAAATTGACTTAAGGCATTCCTTAAGTCAACTATAAGACAAGAACCCCCCCTAATTGCCAATGGCATGATATGCTATCAAAAAAAATTATGAAAAGGTCATTAGTAATTTTTTCTCAAAAAAAAAATCAAAATAAATTTAGTGCTTAATCAATGTTACCAGTAAATGTTAAATGTTGATATATAATACCTTCATTAAATTATGAAAATCATGTGTTTTAAATCCTATGATATGTCTATCAACTATAAAAGCTTTAGACAATTATGATCCATATCCCGTAGGTGTCCTTATTGAATGGATGACATTTTTTAGTTGGTATAGCTCTTTTTTTTACAAAATCCATGGAGCTTCTGCATATGTTTCATTTTCCTTATTTGGCCACAAATGTTTTCTATCAAATTTGGTACGCGAAAGAGAAATATCTCTCCTTGAAGACAAGGTGTCCTCTTTTCCTGATATGTGTCAAAATATAGAATATGGGACATTTTTGAAGATGTGCATAGGATATAAGAGGTGAGATATTAATAGATCATTCTAGTAAGGGAGCTCATAAAATATGGATTTCCTTTTCATTCCTTTTGGCATATTAACTACAACTTGTTTTGGTTCTTCAATTGAATCACCCTGATCAAAAAAATCCTCCCATGCTTTCAATTCAACATCTTCATACTTCTTAAGCCAATCACTTGGACCCATAATCATGGGAGGGCCTCTATTTTCAAAATTTCCATTAAATTGATTATTTGGGCAATTTCTAAACATATGATCTAGTGGTAGAAAAACCCTGTTGTTTGCATAAAAAAATTTATGTAGATATTTAGAATACCACCCTTGAAATTCAATATGGTTCTCAAGCATCTTGGACAGCGTAAAACATCCTCTCGCTCTGGAAGCTCTCCTATAATCTAATAAGCAATGTTAATAATATAAAAA
>VDFB02271358.1:459134674-459179350 GCA_007258455.2 Sequoia sempervirens
TTGCTAGATGCGCTACGGAAGACCCTAGATGCGCTACACTATTTGTCGAATGCACTAAAACTATACCTAAATGCGCTAAAACGTTCCAAAAAAATTGCAGTCCGACTTTAAATCAATTCAATATCAATCAAAAATGTGAAATTTGACAACTTAGAGGTTTCGAATCACTCACCGGGGGTCCATATGCTGCTGGTCTCTGATACCGTCGCGCTCGCTCGAACCTATGTCTGTGCACGAGGATCACCATTTCACCAAATCACTCTCAGAGCTCAAAATTCAGTGTAGCAATAGGGTGAAAATGACACCTCATTTTACCCCTTTTACCTTATAAGGGTCTTTTCAAGATGGGCAGTTGTGGCATTTCCCATTTTTCATCTTCTTTTTCACTGGGGCATCAACCACACTATCTATCAGGAGCTAAATCACTGTTCCTCAATCCTTATCAATTTCTTCTTCCGTGATTTATCTCCCGAGGGGGCATCATCAATATCGAAAATCAAAAACATATCAGGGGCAAATTTTTTTATTTTCTTTGAAGCAATGCGTTTCACACATCACTTCAAAGAGGGGCAAAATGTATACGCATAAAAATGGTGTATATATAATCACGGCAATTAATTAAATATTTATTATTTGAATTAATTTTCCTAAGAATCCTCTACATATGAGAGTTAAATTTAATTAATTTAATTATATTTGTTCATTCATCTTATTTCTCTTTTCATAATTAAATAAATTTATTTTATTTGGGTATTTTCATATCAATCCTCTTAATTAATTAAATAAATACATTCTATTTATTTAAAATTTAATTATCAACTGTTCAATTTAAAATTAAATCTTTTGATTTAATTAAATTTAAATATTTCTCTTTCTTCTATTTTTAATTCTTCTTCTAATTAACTAAATGTTTCATTTAATTAATTTCATAAAAGTGATTTAATTAAATAAATCTTATTTAATTAAAAATATCTTATGATTTCTTTCTAAATCCAAAATTAGGTATTTTAACCTAATTGTGCAATCTTCTCATATCATAATTAAATATTTTATTTAATTATGAGATATTCTGCTTTTTTCAATAAAACTGATTAAAGCTCTTTTCTCACCACAAGTTTTCTTCTGCTTTTAAAAGCTTAATTAAATATTTTTATTTAATTAAGAAAAGATGAATGTCCTCCACAAATAAATAATTGAATTTTTAAATTCATTTATTTATCAGCTTTTAATCTTTCTTTTTTTCTTATCTTCTCTTCTTTTTCCTCTTTCATAATAAAATAGAAAAATCTGTTTCTAGGGTTCTTCTATCTTCTCCTTCAAGTTCATCTATCTTCAGCTGTTTGATCTGCCAGAAATTATCACAACCATCAATCGAGACAGCCAATCAGAATCATTCAGAAAGTCCTATAAATACCTGTGTGAATCCAAACATTGGTAATAGGCAATTAAGTAGAGTTTATGCATTTAATTCATTTAGTATTCATTTATCATAGCATCATGTTTATTTCAAGTTTCTTAGCTAAAATCATTATCATAGCTTAATCATACATTCATATCATAGCAAAATCTCATTCTTTAGGAAGATAGTTTGTTGAGCCTAGCCACTAATCTGAGAACACAAGGCTGGAATCTACAAAAACACTAAAGATAGAGGACGATAGGATGACAACGGAAATAGGATACTGAGTTTGCACTTCTCTATTCCTTTTATATTTCTGTTTTTGTTATAATGTTCTATTGGTGTGTTTGAACTGGTTCTAATTCGTTTATGCACTTAATTCCCTCCTATCCATATTCACCTTCTCCTATCCAAAAATTCAAAAATTCAAAAAAAAAAAAAAATGAGAACATTTTTTTGAAATGTTTGTTTTTGATTTTAGATTTCTTGGACTTTTTAGCTTTGTTTTTGTATTTCTTGGGACTTTTAAGCGTTTTGTATTTCTTGGGACTTTTTTCTCTTTGTTTTGTATTTCTTGGGACTTTTTAGCTGTTTTTGTATATCTTGGGACTTTAGGGTGTTTTGTATATCTTCAGGACTTTTTCTACTGTTTTTGTATTTCTTCAGGACTTTTTCTGACTTAAACATAATACTTCTTAAGATGTATACTGTTGATGGGTTCATCCAATAGGTCTCCTTCTGGCGTTGATAACTTGTATGCTCTCGATCCGTAGACTGCAATAACCACATATAAAAGGGACTAACAATTTGATTCAAACTTTCCTTTCTTTTTCTACGTCTTGTTGTTGATTAAGTAGGTTCTCTTCCAGAGACTAGATCCCCTTACCTAAAATGTCGTGGCTTGACTTTGTGATTATAACTGCGAGCCATCATCTGTTGATATGCTTTTAAATGGTCTGCTGCTCTCTGTCTCTTTTCATCTAAAAGTTCTAACTCTTGGAGTCGGGAAACTCTGTAGTCCTCATCTGTTATGAGACCTTTCAGTGATACTCTTAATGAAGGTATTTCTACCTCTAAAGGCAGTATGGCTTCTGCTCCATAGACGAGGGAAAAAGGTGTTGCTCCTGTTGGCGTTCGGACACTAGTTCTGTAAGCCCACAAGGCGGGATTGAGTTGAACATGCCAATCCTTCCCTGAGTCATTGACAATCTTCTTCAAAATCTTTAGTATGGTTTTCTTTGAGGCCTCTGCTTGGCCATTCCCTTGAGGATAGTAAGGCATGGAATATCTGTGCTGAATATGGAATCTTTCACAAAGTTCATCAACATCCTGATTTTTGAATGGTCGGCCATTATCTGTAATAATGGCATTAGGAATACCATATCGACAAATAATGTAGTTGAGTATGAAGGATGAGATCTATTTTCTAGTGACTTTAGAGAGAGGTACTGCCTCAATCCACTTAGTGAAATATTCCGTTGCTGTGATGATGAACTTATGCCCATTTGAAGAAGAAGGATGAATTTTTCCCACTAGATCTAACCCCCATTGAGAGAATGGCCAGGTGGGTGTAAATGAATGAAGTTCTTGTGCAGGAGCATGAATAAGATTCCCATGAATCTGACATTTTGAGCATGTTTTAGCAAAGGTAAATGATTCCCTTTCCATTGTAGGCGAGTAGTAACCCATTCTAATCAATTTTTTGGATAAGGTTAGTCCACTCGAATGAGTACCACAAATGCCCCCATGAACTTCTTGTAAAGCTTTGTCGGATTCGTCACGTTCAAGACATCGAAGTAAAGTACCATCAAGACCACGTCAATAAAGGGTATCAGCGATAAGGGTATATCGAGAGGATTGTCAGATAAAGTTACGTTTTTGGTTGCGGGACAAGTCAGGTGGTAATATATCATCTTTTAGGTATGCATAAATCTTGCCATACCAGGGTGAATCGGATCCTACTAGGTGGCAGATAATTTGGCTTTCAGGTGTGTCATAAGCAGGTGTAAATAATTGTTCCACCAGAAATTCATAGCGAGTCTGTTTGTCTGGGAGTTGTATCAATGAGGCAATCGTAGCCATAGCGTCGGCTGCTTTGTTGTCAATCCTCAGAATTTGTGTGAATTGAATGTCCACAAAATACTTCTTGAAGTCATCAATCATCTTCTTGTATGGTAACAACTTGTCATCTTTAGTCTGATAGTCGTCATTGATTTGATTAATGACTAGTTGTGAGTCACCATAAACTTGTAGCTTGGTAATCCTCCATTCCAATGTTGTTTTCAGTCCAGTGATCAGCGCTTCATATTCGGCTATGTTATTGGTGCATGGAAACATTAACCTATAGGACCTAGGAATGGTATGCCCTTGAGGGGTGACGAAGAGAATGCCTGCCCCCGAGCCATGTTGAGTGAAAGAACCATCAAAGTATAAGGACCATGGCTCCTTAAAGTCTGCTGTGAAGACATCAGCATCTGGAAATTCAATGTGTAAAGGGTGCTCTGTTTGGAGAGGAGCATCTGCTAGTTGATCCGCGATAACCTGTCCTTTGATTGCTTTGCGATCAACATAGTGGATGTCGAACTCACTCAAAATCATGATCCATTTTGCTAACCTTCCTGTCAGTGATGCTTTACTTAGTAGATACTTGAGTGGATCAATTTTGGAAACAAGCTTAATTGTATGAGTTAGCATGTAATGTCAGAATTTCTGGGAAGCGAAGACGACTGCCAAACAAGCCTTCTCAATGAAAGTGTAACTAAGCTCATGCCTTGTCAATGTTCTGTTGATGTAGTAAATTGCCCGTTCTTTCCCTTCATGGTCTTCTTGTGCTAATAATGCTCCCAAAGATGTCTCGGTTGCAGCAATATATAGAATCAATGGTTTGTCTGGATTTGGTGGTACAAGAACTGGTGGATTCATCAGGTACTGCTTGATTTGTTGAAATGCCATTTCACATTTATCATCCCATCTAAAAGGAACATTCTTGTGTAGGAGATGTGTGAATGGTAGACTTTTGTCAGCCAATTGTGCAATGAATCTGCGGATAGACTGGAGTCACCCTTGTAAGGATCTCAACTGACTAATGTTCTTTGGGGGAGGCATCTCCATGATTGTGCGAACTTTAGCAGGATCTACTTCAATTCCCTTTTCTGAAACAATATATCCTAACAGTTTTCCCGACGTGACCCCAAAAACACATTTCTTAGGGTTTAAGCAAACTTTGAATTTCTCCAATTTGGTGAATATTTTAGATAGTATCTCCAAGTGTCCTTCTCTGGTGTGTGATTTTGCCAATATGTCATCTACATAATCTTCCATGAATGTGTGCATCATGTCGTGAAAGATCATAGTCATAGCTCTTTGATAAGTAGCTCCAGCATTTTTCAAGCCGAAAGGCATGACATTCCAACAATATGTTCCCCACAGACAAGTGAAAGCTATTTTCTCTTGGTCTTCTAGTGCAATCTTGATTTGGTTGTAACCCGAGAAACCATCCATTAATGAGTACATGGCATGGCCTGCTGTTAGATCAACTATAGTGTCGATACTTGGAAGCGGAAAGTCATCCTTTGGGCAAGCTTTGTTAAGATCTCTGAAATCAGTGCATACTCTTACACGTTTGTCTGGTTTTGCTACTGGTACAATATTGGAAATCCATTTGGCATAGTCAATTGATCTTATAAAACCTGCATCGAGGAGCTTCTTGAGTTCTTCTTTAACCAATAGTGCAATATGAGGATTCATCTTTCTGAGTTTTTGTTTTACTGGTTTGGCTCCTGATTTGATAGATAAATGATGCATAATGAGATTAGGATCAAGGCCGGGCATATCTGCATATGACCATGCAAAATTGACTTGATTTTCCTTGAGAAAATTCATGAACTCTGGGATTTCTTTAGCTGTCATTGATTCAGCTACCTGTAGGATCCTTGGATTATCTGTAGTTGTGACGTTGATTTCCTTTGTAGGCTCAGCCAAGATGGATGATCGCTCATGATAGTGCTCTGGGAGAGTGTCAAGAGTCCCATTAGATGGTGCCTCAAAAAGGTTTTCACCATCTGATACGCTCTTTATTTTGTCTTTTGCTTGATCTAGTACTGCCAGATTCTGGTTTTCACCACTAGACCATTTATCTTTATTTTCATTTTTGCAGCTAGGAGACTTGACACTCTCCTGATTAAAGACTTCATACCGAAAATCGCTAGTGGAACAATTATTTACATCATCGATGGAAAGGAATTTTATGATAGCTTCATCGTTTGGAAAAATAGGTATATCCATAGGTTCGGTAAGATCCCAGTCAATGAGATCAGGATGGATTAATGGTAGGACGTCGTCCGGTTGTGTAAAATTGGCGATGGTTAGGGTCAAGATAGAGTTATCGGTAGGATCCGAGGTATGAGATAGGTCAATGATGGGACTATTCTCCTGATAATCTTGTTCATTAAAATTTGACTCAGTATCACTAGACTCATAGTTGCTTTGTGGTTCAGATTCTTGTGGTTGGGATCCTGAACCTTCTCCTTTGATCAAAGTGGGCGTATACTTATGTATGACATCTACCTCTTTGTCTCTCCAAAATTTGTTATCATGGATGGTATCCCATTCATATTCAGCAGAATCTGTGTCAGAGTTATTTTCAATGTAATTCAGGACTGATACCAAACATGTTTCATTCTTATCGGAACCTTTTTGCAATGTAAAAACATTACCTTGGGATTGTTTAGATTGGGTAGCCTCATAGCCTATTCCAGTTTTATCATATGCCGCAAGTCCTGGAAGATGGATAGGCTCAACTACGCCTTCTTTTCTCTTTCCAAGAGGACCATTATCATATCCCATCTTTTGCATGATAGAATATCCTTTCCCATATTGTTCTGTTGGTAAGGTGACGTTTAGAATTGCGTCCTCTTCATCTTTATAGAGCCAATCTAGAATTGCTATGTCCTCAGGATCTCCCATGGGAAAATTTTCTTTGATAAATTGTCCATTGAACTTGGTAGTGGGCTCTGTTTGTACCTGTGCTGATGTTGATGCTGCTGATATCTGTTGTGGTGTAATAGAAGGTTTTCCATGTGATCGAGGAGATGTAGGTAGATTAGCAAGACAAAGGGAATATTCCCCAACTCCACTTTCCTTGAACTGTAGTTTCTTGTCAAAGCTTTTAGTTAACTGACTGACGTGTGTAGCATGTTGAGAAGAAGCATCAGCAAGTGCTTCTCGATTATTCGAAACCAAAGTATCTTGATGAGCTTTGACATTGGCACAAGTTTGGGCATTTGAGTTATCAGCTGGTATAGTGATTTCCTGTCCATCATACGGAAACTTAAGACATTGGTGGTAAGTGGACAGAACAGCTTGCATCTCATGGATCCAAGGATGACCCAACAAGATATTGTATGCAAGATCTCACTCTAAAACTTGGCAAAAGGTATTTTTGATAATAGGTCCCACTCTGATTGGTAGCATGATTAGACCTTTAGACGTTCTCTCCTCATCGTCATAGGCTTTAATGGTAATCTTCCTTCTAGGATCAATGGAGTCTTCGTCAAATCCTAATGCTTGAATCACCTTCAAAGTACATATATTTAGACCAGCCCCTCCATCTATTAGAACACGTTTGACATGGAATTTGTGGATCATGACCTCTAAGTATAATGATGAATTGTGGGGATGAGTTAGGGAAACATCATCTTTGTCTGAGAATGAAAGGCATGTGGGGGAGGACAAATGTCCTACCATGGTTTGAAATCAATTCACATCCAAATCCGTAGATACAGTCATTTCAACGAGGGTTTTATCTAAAATTTCCCTATGTGCAGGGGAAATCTTCAGAAGTTCGAAAATGGAGATTTGAGCTGGAGTTTTTCGAAGTTGGTTAACTAAGTCGTATTGGTGTTGAGGAGAGGTCTCATTGGATTTTGAAGAGGTACCTTTCAAAACAACCTTAGCTTGTGCTCTTGTTGTGACATTTACTTGTCCATTGTCTACTTTCTCTTTGATTTTTATGACATTGACTCGCTCATTGTCCGTATAGAGGTGACGGATTACATTATCATCAATTTGGTTCACAGTTTTGTCAGAAGATTCCCCCTTTTGATAATTTGGTAGAGGATTTCGAAATGCTTGGTGATCTTTGTTGTATTTTTGCTGTCCTTCTACTGTGATAATGCCCTTGTCAATGAGATCTTGAATAGCATGTTTCAAACCTTGACAGTTGTTTGTATGATGACCTCTGCACCTATGGTAGTCACAAAAATAGGCTTCGTTCCACGATGGAGGTTTTACATTAGGTTCGTAATTGCGTTGTGGGGGTAACATAAGGACGTTCTTTGCCATGACCTCTTTGAAAGCCGATTCTAAGGATTGTCCTAGTGGAGTAAAAGTTCTTTTATTGGAGAAGAATGGAAAGCATTGTGGTTTCGTGTTTGAGGTATTCCCTGAAGTGTTGTTGTTGTTGTTGTTCCAATAGTTTTGGTTGTTGGCAGTCCCTTGATTATAGTTCGTTGGAGGGGGATGATTGTTTCCTTGATTTGCAACTAAATTGACATGGTTGTAATTATTGTTACGAAGAGTGTTCAAGGTAAATGGCTTAGTCGTGATATGATTTGCATCTACAACACCATCGTTTACAACATTCTTGTTGCGGGTCCAAAACTTAGACTTGTCCTGATTGTTGTAATGGTTAGATGAGGCAGGGTTGTCCCTATCAAGTTTTATGGTCCCTCTTTTGACCAAAGCACTTTTGATGGTGATGGCATCCTCAATCAATTTCTCAAAGGAAGGTGGACAGTGTAGATTTAAACGATAACTCATTTATGAGTTGAGGATATTGATGAAAGTAACCATTTTCTCCTTTTCAGGGACATGACGGGGGTACCTAGCGAACATTCTCCTCCATCTTTGAAGAAAGGTAGTGAAAGATTCCCCAGGTTTTTGCGTAAATTTGCAAAGATCAATCATGGTGATCTGGTGTTGAACGTTGTAGGAGTATTGTTTTATGAACAAATTCATCAGTTCCTCAAATGTTCGAATAGGAGGTGTAATCTTAGATAACCATTCCATAGAGTTGACTCCAAGGCTTCGAGGAAATAATCGCAATAAATATGTATCTTCGTGGGCAAATTCCAATGTCATGTTTCAAAAGTCTCTAACATGGTCAACTGGGTCTGATTTTCCATTATAACGATCAAATTTGGGGATTTCACAGTGTTTAGGAAATGGAATCATGTTGAGACTTCTATCAAAAGGATAAGGACACATGTCATCCAAAGTGTACTTCTTGGTTGTAGTTCCTCCTCGTAACTCTTTGATTTCTCCCTGCATTTCTCTGAACTCTTTTTTGAAGGAGGCGTATTCAGATAGGGATGGCTCTTCCTTGGTGGTTTTTAATTTCTCAGTATCAAAGTCTTTAGGCAATTTAGCTCCTTGATCTGCTAGAAAAAGAAAGTATTTCTCTTTTTCACGTTGTATAATCTTTTCAAGGGCTTTAAGAAACTTGGGATTTTGTTCTGCCTCTCTAAGTTCAAGTTCGTCGTCTTGTTCATCATCACTACCTATAGGAGTTTTGTTCATGTTTTTGTTCTTAAGTATCGAACTTTCCTCTCTGTCAGCCATATTGTTGTTACTGAAAAGGGGATTGCGACTTACACTAAAAAGAGGACTATCTTGTTCACCCTCTTCTTGAGGTGTTTCTCCTGCTTTGTTGTGTTGAGATCTCGTAAAAATAGGCATATGTAAGAAATCCTTGAATATGATCGATGGTCACTGAAGGATCTGATTGGGACGTGTTGAATATTCAATTGAAGGTTGTGGTACGTTCTCAAATTGAAGAGGTTGATTCAAATTATGACGTTGAGATAATGCTAATCTTTGATAATAAGCTTGGGTAGCCAAAGGTTCTACAGCATAATCGTCAGTTAATCCCCTAATGTAGTCTTGGTATCTATGGAGGAATGTGCGATAATGGAGCAAGACGTCTCGACTCTTATACAGGAATTCTCTGCGATCTAAAGTATTCTTGTAACTTAAATTTGTTTTGGGCTTCTTGATCCTATTGAAAACTGATTTCTTGGTGAACTTGGTTGATTTCCACTTTCTTAACATGGGAGTAAAATCTTAGAAAGTTGGGTCTGTGACAAAAACCTAAAAGCGCTACTCTGTTTCCCAAATGCGCTATAGAAAAAGTCAAATGCGCTGGCGAAATAGTCAAATGCGCTTCAAAAAATCTCAGATGCGCAGAAATAGAGCATCGATGCGCAGCAGAAAATCCTAAATGCGCCGAAATAGAACATAGATGCGCTAGAATAGAGCTTAAATGCACTGCAGTTTTCCCCTAGATGCGCTAAAACAGTTTTTCTAGGATAGTTTTGACCAGTTTTCAGCTAAGATTTGTCATGTTTGTTCTTGGATGATCCTTTATCTGAATTAATGTTTTGAAAGCACAGCAAACAGTCTAATTTAAGTTGATTCGTAACCAAGCACAGAATAAGACAAGCACAACCTAAGTTAGGCCAGGACAATATCCGCTAGACTCCACGTGGGTTTCCCCAACCGCATATCAGTAGCGTGTGAATCCAGAAGCTTGGCTGCACGGGCTCCCCCTTACAGTGCACTCTCTTCTCAGGCCAACCAAGCTTCCAACCCCCATGAAACTCCCATGGCGAGCTGATCACCTCTACTATTGACTGTGAAAGTGTGGAAGGCTTCACACCGACCGGTGCTGGACTAGAAAATAGAAGATTTTTGGCTTTCTAAACAATGGTATTTAGTTCGGGACCCCTGTTCGAGTGGCCATACATGGGGCAAGAGATTAATCACCATTAAGGTGGCACTCCAGCCTGAAGAGGTTAAGCTCAACAGGGTTTAAGGGAGTACAACTCCATCTGTATGACACATCCGCACAAGAAACCTTAGGTTTTCCCTTAAGATTTACATTTATATACCGGTCGGGGGTAGCTTGGCTTTAGCTCCATTGCCGATTTGAGTCGTCCCCTTAAGGTGAGTACTTTTTCCCTTAAGGCAGGCCCAATTTCTAGAGTCAATAACCATTTCTCTTGCACCTAGGATCGCACAAGTGTGCAAGGGGAGAGGATACTTCGATTATCAAATCAGGGTTACACAGGGAAAAGTAGGTCTGGTTTTCTGATCACCTAGTTTGCATAGGGTGAGAGCATAATCACCTACCACTTTCAAGCACAGTCAATAAGAGTAGACAGATACATTTTATGTGCACCAAAATCAAATGTGATTTAATCTAAGTGAAGATGTTGCTTCACAACAGACATGGGGTTCATTTTATCTGCATGATAAAAGGTGTGGTGGCTACCCTAGATTGATTCATTTTAAGCCCAACATAAAAATGAAAGAAATTATGTCTGCGGAAGGCATCAGACTCAGAATCTCAGTTACAATTCCAGATGTGAAGCTCTGTCTCCCGAATGCGCAGAAACAGAGACCAGAAGCGCAACTCTATTACATAAATGCGCTAAAATAGAAAACAAATGCGCTTCTCTGTTACCCAGATGCGCAAAAACAGAAACTATATGCGCTATTCTAAATGCAAAGATTTTTTTTTTAATTTTCTGATACAACTTTAAATGCGCTAAAGTATAGCCTAATTGCGCTAACTAAAATACTAAATGCGCTACAAAAAATGACGGATGCGCCACTCTATTTCCCAGATGTGCCGCAAAAATGACTAGATGCGCTGAAACAGAGCCTAGATGCGCCGAAATACCTGGAAAAGAAAATTTCCTGAATCTTCCAAAATGCGCTGCCGAATGCCAGAAAACCTGTAAGCAAACCTGCAAGAAAAACCTGCAAGAAAGAAGTCTAAAATCAGGGCATAGGCCCCATGGTGGGCGCCATTTAATGTGTGTGTGAAAATTAAGTGCATAAATGAATTAGAACCAGTTCAAACATACCAATAGAACATTATAACAAAAACAAAAATATAAAAGGAATAGAGAAGTGCAAACTCAGTATCCTGTTTCCGTTGTCGTCCTATCGTCCTCTATCTTTAGTGTTTTTGTAGATTCCAGCCTTGTGTTCTCAGATTAGTGGCTAGGCTCAACAAACTATCTTCCTAAAGAACGAGATTTTGCTATGATATGAATGCATGATTAAGCTATGATAATGATTTTAGCTAAGAAACTTGAAATAAACATGATGCTATGATAAATGAATACTAAATGAATTAAATGCATAAACTCTACTTAATTGCCTATTACCAATGTTTGGATTCACACAGGTATTTATAGGACTTTCTGAATGATTCTGATTGGCTGTCTCGAATGACGGTTGTGATAATTCCTGGCAGATCAAACGGCTGAAGATAGATGAAATTGAAGGAGAAGATAGAAGAACCCTAGAAACAGATTTTTCTATTTTATTATGAAAGAGGAAAAAGAAGAGTAGATAAGAAAAAAAGAAAGATTAAAAGTTGATAAATAAATGAATTTAAAAATTAAATTATTTATTTGTGGAGGACATTCAGCTTTTCTTAATTAAATAAAAATATTTAATTAAGCTTTTAAAAGCAGAAGAAAGTTTGTGATAAGAAAAGAGCTTTAATCATGTTTTATTGAAAAAAGCAGAATATCTCATAATTAAATAATTTAATTATGATATGAGAAGATTGCACAATTAGGTTAAAATACCTAATTTTGGATTGGAAAGAAAACATAAGATATTTTTAATTAAATAAAATTTATTTAATTAAATCACTTTTATGAAATTAATTAAATGAAACATTTAATTAATTAGAAGAAGAATTAAAATAGAAGAAAGGGGAAATATTTAAACTTAATTAAATCAAAAGATTTAATTTAAATTCAAATAGTGATAATTAATTTAAATAAATAGAATGTATTTATTTAATTAATTAAGAGGACATATGAAAATAATTAAATAAAATAAATTTATTTAATTATGGAAGAGAAATAAGATGAATGAACAATATAATTAAATTAATTAAATTTAATCATATGTAGAGGACTTTAGAAAATTAATTAAATAATAAATATTTAATTAATTGCCAGGATTATATACATGACCATTTTTATGCGTATACAACTTGTATATAAACACTTCATCAAAGTTAGACGGATTAAACATCAGGATTCTATGTTTCAAATGTGAATGCAAACCACCTATATACTTTAATAAAATTTCTTGTGTATAAAGAGGAATGCCAAGAGTAAGTGCTTTCTTCCTAAAACACCTATGTATACTCTTGCACTGTTTGTCCTTTACCCTCTCTTAGATTTTTCCAGTCCATAACAACTTGTTGCATACAATCCAAAGGATAAAACTGTTTCTTTAAAGTAGAAGTAAATTCATACCAAGATGAAATGATTTTACCGTATGTAGCAAGGTCATCTTGATTCTTACTCTCCCACCAAACCAATGCAGTGCCTCCCATTCTAAGACTAGCTAGCTGGATTTTGGAAGAATCATCCAAGATCTGTTGAACCATGTAGTACACTTCGATCTACTTAAGCTAGTTATCCAATTTTTCTGCATCCAATTCACTGTTATATATAGGAAACTCAAACCTAACATCTAGTTTTAACAAAGGTGTTTGCACAGGTTGTTTCATTATAGAAGAGTTAGTCGAGGAAGAAGAAGAGGATGAAGAGGATGAAGAGGATGGGGATGGAGGTTCAAGAGGGTCACCACCACCTCCTAATCCATTATCTTTGTCATCTTTCAATGAGGATTCAACTTCCTCCTTCTTCCTAACCTTGCCTTCCTTTTTCCTCTGTCATTCTTTCCTCTCTTGGAAAATAACTTCCACCATTGACTTCATCTCAAGAAATGCTTTCTGGAAAGGTATATAATCAAGCTCCATAGGACTTTGTTTAGCTGCCATTTCTGATCATGGAAATGTCCTTTGTTTTCTGATCTTAGGATTAAATTCTTCAAGTGCACCTTCTCCTTGTTTTAGTTTCAACTTGGTTAACATTCACCACCTACAATTTTCCTGCTAAAATGCTCTGATACCAACTTGATATGTAATTAAAGAGCTACAAAATAATTTTCACTTTACTCTCAACTATAGATTTTATCCCGATCCAACATAATTATGTGGTTATAAGTCTTAACCATTGAAATTATGAAAAATAGAGTTCACTAATACTTTAACAAGATTGAAGGAACATAAACTAATTAATTAATTATCGTAAATAGAAAATTAAAAGAATCAAAATATTGAAAGAATTATGAGATTGAAGAGAATAAGAATCAAACACAAGTTGATAATGGAGTTCATCCAATTAGGACTACGTCTCCAGGTCCACTTCTCAATGTTGGACCACTTTATTAATTGACAAGCACTTGGGAATGCCTTCTTACAATTCTCAAGCTTCAAAACCTGCATAAACTTCCTCACAATCTCTCACTCAATTTTACAATTTTTGGTGTATAATATCACCTTGTAAATTTTCTCCTCCAAGGGTTCTCTCACCTTTCTTAACCAAAAGAATAAAAAATTTGTCCAAAACCTAAATGGATTTCAAGCACCTGCACCCCCTTTTTATACATAAGGTTTGCCTATTTGGGCTAAAAACCATAAGATTTGAAAAATCACTCTTATCTCCCATTTTTACATAAAAAAGAATATTATCCCCCCAAAATTATTTAATTTGTTTTGAAGCCCATGATTTATTTCATTTTCGGGCTATGTTTGTTTAGTTTTTAACAAACCTCAACAAATAACCATTAAAGGTTATTTAGTTAGACCTCATTCTAACTAATGAATTTAAGAAACTTGCACTGTAAAATTGCTAAACACATCCATGGTGCAACGGTATCCACATATTTTACTAGCCGGGTAGTTGAGGGTTCCAAACTCGCCGTTGGACTTTTTTATAACCGATTTCCAACAACTTTTTAAAAAAATCAACTAACAACAACAATACTATTGGCGCAAGATATATAGTGCAACGGTCAAGCCGGTTATTCTCATTGTAGGGGTTATAGGTTCGACCCCACATACTCCTTTTATTAGCAAAGTAAATAAATGAGCCGACGGGAGGATGAGGATCTAGCTGGCCATGTGTTATTTGGGGAAGCTGCCACATGTCATAGTATGATTAGTTGTTGCAGACACATCAAAAGATACTAGGAGGACATGTGTCAAAATCTCATTCGCCGGGATTGTTGTATGTGCATCTACATCACCTGCCAACTCATCCAGCCAGCTCACAATACAGATGCCACGTGTCATCCTACAATTGGTCCACACTAGTGTACGATCCACACCAGCTACTATGTCAGCCGAGACACGTCACTTGGCACATCACTAATGGCTGACACATGTAAAGACCTCATTGGTACATGTAAACATCCGTACGATGACTCATTTGCTATGTCAACTACTAACATCATGATGATGTCATTGTTGTACCATCCAGTCACCAAAGTGAACCCTAAAGTTTGACCGACCATATCTTGCTCATACAAGCTCCATTTTTTGTGTAACGAATGTCGTTGGAAAGGTATCGACGAGCTCTTCGTGTTGACACCATTTTTTTTAATTTTGAGACAATCAATTTTTTCTATCTTTTTTGGCCGTAATTCACTTGTTTGACCAAACCCTTGACCAAGCATAACTTTTGCATACAACCTCCTTTTGATGCGGTTCAAGTTGCATCAGGATCGTGTTTGCAAACTCTATACAATGAGGTTGACTCCATGACATTTTGAGACTATGAAATTTTTAGGCTTCTTGGATCCACCTGGATCAAAAACATTCATTAAAGCCTCAACTTCACACTATAGTTAGTTCCCATTTTCATAAAGTCGCAAAAGACTTTATTTAAAAAATAACTTCCTTTATGACCTCTTACAATGCATTTGAAACTCTTAATTAGCAAAGATCAAGACAATGCAAGTTCCAAACAACATTACATTTCACTCCTTCAATATCAAATGATGCCATGTAAGATTCTTTGTCATTAAACCCTTTGCATGATAACACATACAAAACAACATATGCAAGACAAGCATGAAAAAGATGTTCTTGAAATATGAAGAAAAGCTCACACCACCAAAACACCAAGTGAACATATTTAAGTTCAAGTGAATATATTTATGTCTTGGACAACTTGATAGGCAACTTGTCATGAAGCATCAACACCAAACAAGTAACTTGTGAAACCTTGAAGTAACTCACTCAACTGTGAGAAATCGATGCATTGAATTCACTACACCATTATCTAGACTATCCAAGCAAGTGGATAGTCTCCATTTCATCAAGCAAGTATACTATCACCAAACAAAATCATTTTCATCAATCATCCATAAGCAATTGTTAGTAGCAAGCAAATATTGTATCAAGCAAATAAGTAAATATCTAATCAAGCAACTGTATAGAACTGTTATGCAAAGTATACTATCATCAAGAAAACATCCAAGAACATGAAGTTGTTATTAATCCACTTGGAAAACCACTTCACTACACTACAAAGATCATTATTGTATCTGCACATCAAGTGTACATTACCATAAATCATGTCAACAAGAAAACCACTAAATCAACCATTGAATCTGATCATCACCAATGAAGAATAAACCAAACATATCAGAGTAGGCATCATGCATCTTTTGGAAACAAGGAAAAACAAAAACAAGGAGGAACAAAGAACAACAAACTCCCCCTTTGTCCTTGGTGACAAAAACAAAAACTTCTCCCCCTTTTTGAAATCCAAGACAAAGGATTGGAACCAGTGTTTGTAAATCAAAATGAGTAGCAAGAAATAAAGATCACAACACAAGGTATATTCCACTATCATTGTTAAAAAAAATAGAATCCAATAGCCATATCAAGGAACAAAGAACACACATGATAGGAGAGAATGAAGAATAGGCATATAACTCCCCCTATCTTCATATCTAAATGACCTTCATAGATTGCTAAGCACTTCACATAGAGCACTATCGTATGCATCAAGTCATTATCCATTGTCCTATAGAGGCATAATATAGATCGTTGTCCATATAATATATGATTACCATGTATTCTGTACCCATAATCCATAATTGATTATCAAAGATTATATACTGTCTCTATTAGTATATCCACTATCACTATTTGGACATCATGAACTAAAGCCTAATCTATCAAAATACCATGAGAATAGAAGAAACAAGTAACAAGCTCAAAAAATGAATACCATGGTCCAAAATCACTTGCAATATAGATAACTTTCATTCTATGAAACCTTCCTCTCATTCAATAACCACACAAGGAAATATCAAATTGATTTTCTTGATGAATCAAATTCAAACTGTCATACCAATTGCCATCATGATATTAACTGTCATGAAAACAATGATAACATTAGACCTATGTTTACTAGAATCCATGAGCACCAAGAACTTAATTTTCATGTGAGCCACTATAACCAAGTGCATCCTCAACAGACTACAAAAAAATCCAATATCATATCGACTATCAGACAAGTGTATCTCTGTTGTAGCAATGTGTGTCTTCAATTAAGAATAATGTCAGACCTCCAACAAGCTTCATTGTAATACTTAATAGTTATAACTTGATACTTGAAACAAATATACCTTATATGCAATCAGGTCATCAATGACTTATATACAAAGAATATAATGAGAAGTCAATGAATTATCAATGAAATTTGATAAGAAATTAATTGCAATTCAAAAGTAGGTATATATAAGTCATCAAAAATCTAATGTGAATAAAATACATAGATTGTCAAGTAGCATGAATGCAAATAGAGTAGAAAGGATATCACTCATATCAATCAGCCTTATTAAGTAGAATGAATACTGATTTTTTTGCATATTACCATGCTAAGAACAACTATAGAAATGAAGTAGAATGTTGTATACGTGTACCGATCAGCAATGAAGTTGTCTACTTGTACCAATCATACTTGTTGATAAATGTAACTCTGAAGTATACCGCTGTTTATACCAAGAAAATAAGTAATTTCCTATCCAAATTATAACTCTATCCTATAGATACCATCATGACATCAAAAAGAAAACTGCTCATCTCAAAATAAATATGCATAACATCAAAAATCCAATATCAAATCAATCATACAAAATCATCAATAGTAGCACTGCACCAATTACACCAATGGTCTCACTTAAATTTTTCCACTATCACCTCTTTAATGCTGCTTTTTGAAAAAGGAATGATATATCACTATCCAAAAATGCTATATTATTCAAACAAAAATTCCATATGCAACCAACAAAAAAAAACTGACTTTTGAGCCTTCCAAAAACTTCGCACAGTATACACTAATGTATACTATTCAAGCAAATCTAGCTCATTAGAATTACTTTATTAATTAGTAATGCAATGATAGAATCCACTGCAACAACCAATCATAGGGATAAAAGAAAACATACTCGAAATACACCCTAAAACAACACATAGATGATTTATTGAAGAGGAATATGAGGAAGATCATTCACTGTCTCCCTCAACTGAGCACTCATTTTCACACATCTTGTTTCTTGCAGATTGTAAATGTTCCCTTAAGTTCTTGAACTTGCAGCAACAATTTCACCTAATTTCTTTCTAATCTCACACCCAAGAGCATCAAAAAGAATATAAAAACCTTGACCACAAATCTAAGTCACACTCAGAAGATTATGGTTGAGACCTTCTACATAGTACACATCGTACAAACACAGGTTATTATCCAAAGAAATTGTACCTTTCTCAATGATCTAAAAACAGTCATCATTTCCAAACCATACTAAACCGCGATCACAATATTCAAAATTGAGAAAGTTTCTTTCATCACTTGTCATATGGTGTGAGCATCCACTATCTAGAATCCATTCATTTTTCACCTTTGTTTGACTAAATGTATGTTCTGCCTTTTCATTAATTTTATTTTGTTTCCAAATCAACCTTGCTTTAGCAGTATCAAAAAATGTTTTGGACTTGTAACTCTGCTAAATTTATACATTGTGGATTTAAATTTCTATTGAACATAATTGATGGCTTCAAAAACTTTTCTTTTGCAACATTGTTATGCTGGGATTTATCAGAAAAAGAACAGTGATCTATAAACCCAAGACCTATTTTATCATTATAATGTCTTTTCTTACCTAAATGTTCTACCAATTTATTACTTATGTCACACATATCAAGTTCTTTGCTTATGTTAACAAATTTTTCCTCTAAAGTGCAACATTCTTTTTCTTTGATTTCTAACTACACTTTTGTAACTTCTAGTATTTCAGTTTGAAGTTTTAGGTTAGCAAATTGTTTTTCAGAATTATTCTTCTTTACCACAACTTCCTCTTTGAGTTTTTGAATGTCTCTTAGGGCACCATGTAATTCACTCTCAAGATCAACCTCTTCCTCTTTGTTAACAAAAAACATCTTCACTTCCTGATGTTCCACAATCTGTATCAATTTTTGAGGATGTTCCTTCCTGCAACTCATCATTTTGATACATTTCAATTAGTTTGTTCCAAACCTCCTTTGCATCCTTGCAATAAATAACCTTAGCAATAATTTCATTTGGAAAATTATTAAAGATAGCATCCATAGCCCTAGCATTGTATTCAAGATCCTTCTTTTCATCTAGTGTAGGAAGAGATGTTGTAGATATTGAACAACCTTTTTCAACTTCTTCCCACACATTAAATCCTAAGGAGGATAAATATATTTCCATCCTATGTTTCCAAAAGAAAAATTTTGTGCCTTCAAACAGAGGTATTCTAAATACAAGATATTCTTCTATTTTTGAACCATTGTTCATGAAATTATCACTCTCTTTATTATGATCTTGACTTGGATTAATAATAGTCATAAACAGTGTTTCATCTACTTCCTCAATAGATGCATCTGTACCACTGTCAAATGCCTTTACAATCAAAATTTTCATTTTAAATAATTTTTTCCTTTTAGAATTAGTTTTTTTTTCTTCCCCTGCCTATTATATGTTTCTTCATCACTCTCAAAGTCCTTATTAGGACATTGAGAGGCATAATGTCCTACCTTCCCATAGTTAAAGCATTTAAAGGGTAATTTCCCTTTGTATCTGCCTGAGCCTCTCTTTAATTTTCTAACAAAGGCTAAATCATTTTCATCTTCATTATTTGAGCCATATTTTCTATCATCTTCCATTTTGAAAGTCTTGAAGGCTGATTCTTTACTAGATGAGGCATTATTTCCTATTATCATTTTATAGGTTACAAAAATGCAATGAAGTTCTACTAATGTCAAATCGTTTAAGTCTCTTTCCTCTACAGTTGATATCTTGGCATCATATTTGGAGGTCATGGTCCTAAGGACCTTCTTCACAACAAATTGTTCATCTAAAGTTTCATTTGCACCTCTAATAGAGTTTATAACTTAGTGAACTCTCAAAACATAGTCAACTACCTTCTCATCTTCACTAATTTTTAAACTTTCAATTTTTTTTTTTGAAAGTTTGAACTCCAGCTTCCTTTACTTTAACATCCTATTCATAAATTTTGGTTAATCTATTCCATACTACTTTTTCATATTTTTAATCCATATGTTTAACAAGAACATCATTGCTTAAACCACAACATATTGCATTTTTTGCTTTTGCATCATAGCCAAAAGCCTTCTTTTCATCTTGTGTGGTAGGATTAGTGCAAGTAAACTCAACTTTAGTTGCTTCGAAGACATCAAAACCTAATGAAGATATATAATGTTCCATTCTAAACTTTCAATAGGAAAAATTAGTGTCATCAAATAATGGTGGCTTGATATCAACATTTTTCATAATGTGCACTCAAAAAACCATGATACCCTTAAGTCAATTAGACTTGTAAAAGGGTGTGGTTCTGATGTCACTTGTTGGAGTGCGTGAGACACTAAGAGGGGGCGTGAATTAGTGTCTAGATAAATTAATTCAATTTTTTGACTTTTAAACGCCTTTTAAACCTTTTAAGAACAATATGAATTATATTTCAATAACTAACATGTGTACCAATCACATAAATGTCAATGCAAAAATGTATAGCTATGAAAAAGTAAGATCACAAATGAAACCAAATAAAGAACCATAACACATTGAATTTATTGAGTTGAAAACCCTCTTGGGGTAGAAAAACCACTCATTAAATCATCTCACTAGCTTAATGAACCTCACTGGTTACAAAATGCTTCACTAGAAAAAGTGGCCTCACTGACCAAAGAACCTCATTGGTTACAACAATTCATCACCGGCAATAAGACAATGCCTCACTAGCATGATAACATGTGCCTCATTGGCATATACATTTTAGATCACAAAAAATATAGAAGGTAAAATATAGAGGGTTAATTTGTTTCCCTAATGCCCAACCTTAATGCCTTCCATGTCCTCTACATTTCACTGCCTTTGAAATTTAGAAAACATAGAATATATTAAGCACACTTATTTTTCCTTTTCAATCAATCACTGTATTTTGCATAAATATTTTGGATCATGACGCACAACTATTCAAATTTCATTTTACAAACAAGCATTGTAACCTAGGGTTTCAAAGGAAATCATTTTTGTATGCAAAAGCCTATTCAGAAACAACTAAGAAATAAAATTCTCTTTCTCTTTTCAGATTTCACATTTCATTCTCTAACCTTTTTCCAAACTCGAACCACATATAAATAATGCTATCATCAATCTTACAAAGCTCAAAAAATCCATACCTTTTTGCAACTAAAAGCTGAAAGACAAACTTGCTACAACGAACTACAATGCCAACTACCTAGTTACAACTGAAAGAATGATCTCAATGACACATAGAGTGCAAGATTTCATGCAACTTCCAAACCCTAAGTGCCAAATGATATAACCCAATCTTCAACCTTGTTGAATGATGTCAAAAGAGACAAACAAAACAATGTATATAGTTCACTTGCTAAGCCTGTATGCTCTAGAAAGGGTCGATCTATATCATGATCTCTTGACCCTTTGAAACATTCATTAAAGCCTCAACTACACACTATAGTTGGTTCCCATTTTCATAAAGTCACAAAAGACTTTATTTAAAAAAATACTTCCTTTATGACCTTTTACAATTCCTTTGAAATTCTTAATTACCAAAGATCAAGACAATGCAAGTGCCAAACAAGATTACATATCACTCCTTCAATATCAAATGATGCCATGTAAGATTCTTTGTCATTAAACCCTTTGCATGATAACATATACAAAACAACATGTGCAAGGCAAGCATGACAAAGATGTTCTTGAAACATGAAGACAAACTCACACCACCAAAACACCAAGTGAACATATTTATGTCTTGGATGACTTGATAGGAAACTTGTCATGAAGCATTAACACTAAACAAGTAACTTGTGAAACCTTGAAGCAACTCACTCAACTATGAGAAATCGATGCATTGAATTCACTACACCGTTATCCACACTATCCAAGCAAGTGAATGGTCTCCATGTCAACAAGCAAGTATATTGTCACAAAAAAAATCACTGTTAGCATCAAGCAAATACTGTACCAAGAAAATAAGCAACTCTCTTATCAAGCAACTGTGTAGAACTATTATGCAGAGTATAATGCCATCAAGAAAACATCCAAGCACATGAGGTTGTTATTAATCCACTTGGGAAACCACTATCACTACATCACAAAGATCATTATTCTATATGTACATCAAGTGTATGTTACCATAAATCATGCCATTAAGAAAACCACTAAATCAACCACTGAATCTAATCATCACCAATGAAGAATAAACCGAACATATCATAGTAGGAATCATGTGTCTTTTGGCAGCAAGGATAAAAAAAAAAGGAGGAACAAAGAACAACAACAATGAAAAAGATTCTGAATCATACACTATCAAAGTCTAGGAGAAGAGAAGGGTGAATCAAGTTTTGATTATCCTAATGTGATGTGGAACACATTTGTTTGTCGAGGGAAGGGGGGATCAAGATTCGACTATCCCAAGAGAGGAAAATACTAATGTCTCCAAGAGAGGAAAAGCCCATACTAAGAGAATCAAAACTTAGGAAATGCAACATGTAGCATCACCACTAAGAGGAAAGTCATATGCTAAGAAATATCATGCTCTTGGAGGACATCAAACCCAATGACACCATGAAGATAAGGAAACATTACAAGAATAGAGAAAATCACATGGTGATATATGAGTTTCAATGTATGCCCCCACTTTAAAGGAATTGCTAACACCATTGCTATGAGCAATAACTTTAAAGTAGATGATATTCAATACTAACCACTAAAGAAAACATGAGAGCTTACTCAGAAAGCCCTATGCCAAGTCATATGTTTTCAAATGAAGCTGCATCATGAAAAGGGGAAGGGGTTTCCGCCAAAAACACATAAGGGATCTGTAGACATAAAAAATATATTGATTGACATTGTGCATTCGATCTTGACTTACTAACATTGTTTCTTCCTAAATCATTCCTCGGTCTAACCATTTAGTCAAATTCCCTTATCTGATTAAATTCATCAATATTCATCTCTTAATTAAATAAATCATTTTATATAATCAAGTCAATCTCCTGTTAATTAAATCAATCCATCTGATTTAATTATCCCTATTTAATTAAATAATCAATTTATTTGATTAAATCCCTAAAGTCTATCCATTAAATTAAATAAATTAAAACCTTATTTGATTTAATCTAACACCATCCCTTTTTAATTAAATAAATCAAAATCTTTATTTAATTAGCCTTTTATCATATTCCTCTCTTATCGATTTAAATAAATCCATAAATCTAAGTCAAATAAGTCACATCATCTAATCTCCTGTTAAATTAATTAACCCTTGATTAATTTAATCTAATCTTATGTCACATCCTCTAGATAATGCAAGTTGCACATGAAAATAGATTTAATTCATTTATTAAATCCCTTTTTTCCTCACATGGCATCTTTTGGAATATGCTTTCAATTTGAATTCAAAAAATTCCAAGTCAACATGTACATCCAACAAGGCATTTAAAACCTCTTACATGTCCTTTGCCTTGAGCCAAGTGGCATTTATTGCATTTTCCCTTCCCTCTTACATGTCATTTCAACAAATTTGAATTTCAAATATTGGCATTTATTGGCACAAACCCCAAATCTTGCACAACCATCATCCATTCATAGCTTGACAAGTGGCACCATATCATTGGATGAATGTTAGTCCCACATTGCTCAAATTTGGGCATTCATCCATCTTGAAATCCTATAAATGAAGAGCTCCTCTCCTCATTTTATCATCCACAATTTGAGTAAACTTACTATACTCAAATTTAGAGCAATCTTCATTCATCAATCTTGAGTTCTTAGCTAGGTTATTGCAGATTTTGTTTGGAGCTCTCACCATTTCATCAAAAGTGGATCATCAATCTCTTCAACATTCGAATCTTGCATCATAGGAATTGGGAAAGGGCCAATTTTCACATCAAATTGGCACCAATTCCCCCATGGGATTAAGAGTTTGCACATTAAATTAGGATTAAATTTAGTTTTTATCACTTTCTTTGTGTTCTTCATTATTTTCATTCCTAGTTTGATTTGTAAATGGATTTAATGGGGAATCCTTCTTTTAGCTTGTAATTCCTTGTCTAACTCGCTTATTCATGTTGTTTTGCAGGTACTAGGAAAAGGGTTTGCACATGATCTACAGGTTTAGGATCAATATGTCTTTGCTACAATGTTGTTATAGAGCTCAGAAACATCATCATTCCCCAAATACTCGCAAAACAAGAATAATGACACATGGAGAGAAAAAATAAAGAAAATTATTTTAGGTCAACATGGAAGATACCTAAATGCCTCAATGCCTTACATCATCCCCAAAAGTAAAATACAAGACAAATGAAAATATAAATGTTGATGACATATAGACAAATGTAGATTCATATGGAGGAATGCACATGAAGAGAGATACATCAAATGGAATAGTGTGAGGGATTACATTATGCACATGCGATCACACAAAGAAACATGCAAAATAAAACAAAGCAAGATACTAGTAAGGGAAATGCAATTCAACCTATAGTAGATCATCTGCATCCCAATATTTTTCAGTGTATGTGGAAGGAGGAAAACTAGCCAAAGGGACAACATCAAGTGCCGAAATAGGACACACAACAAGTTCAACACTCTTATTAGTAGAAACATCATTTAAGCTCATGGAAGAGGAAAACATTAGATTTAGCTTGTTATGAACTTCCTCATCAATCTTAACAATTTCGATATCATCATCCATATTAATCACAATAGGAGGTCCAATTATAATGTCCATAGAAGTTTGTTTATGCTTTAACAAGGGTGGAGAGGCATCATGCCTTGTTGGAGACAAGTTTGGATTTTGATTTTCTATGTTGTTATTTTTTTCTTCTTTTGCTTCTAACAAATAAGAAATAGAATGATGTATATGCCTATGCTCTCTAGCATTTTAATTTATTTTTATTCAGTTCTCAAGTTATGTTTGTGTAGGAGTGGGTTTGTCAACCATAGGTTGCTTTTCGTCCCTTAAACGAGGAATGAAAAGAACCATTGGAGGTTTTTCAACCACTTTCTCTTTGGATTTGTAAACTTTTTGACTTTAGGAGGTATGACAAGATTTTTTTGGTTATCTCATGGTCTCAAATAAGAAATGGGTGAAGGATTTGTAATAGGTGGGTCTTGTATATTTGGAAGGGCTTTTGGTTCAATCATGGTTTTGTCAAGGATAGGTGGCTCAATCATAGGTTGAGGCATATTACTAAGGGATAATTCTACTATGTGCTTTGCCTTAAAATTTTGGTAGGATTTGAAAAAGAAGTCTTCATGGGGTCTAATAGGTTCAATAGGCTTGAGACAAAATAAATCCAATGAGAAGTTCCCACTGGAAGACACATGATTAAAGCCACTATGATGCACTATAAATATCTCATTGCCAAATGGAAACTTTAAGAATTTATGTATAATTAACTAGATGGAATTCATGGATTGAAGCCATGGATAGGCTAACTTCACATGAAATTGGTCTAATGACAAGATGATGGTGAATGAGAGTTATTTAAGTCCAACCTTTAGAGGGAGATTTATCGAGCCCATTGTAGGGCACACAAAACCATTATGCATTTTGATTTATGCTTTCATTTTTTCATATGTATCTTGATAGATTTCATGAACAAATATGAATTATTCATTGATCACATTCTCTACACAGATGGGATCAATTAATATCTCATTAGTCAACTTGTCATTGATTCTTCTAGCCATGTAAACAGGACCATCAAGTGCATTAAGTATATCTTTTTTTGAAAAAGAAATATCAAGTGACATTTTAGTTGGGACCTTACAAGGTTTAGCATCAATAAATGAAACTAAATCATCCATAAGGTTGTTCTCATTGTATTTTATATTTTCATCATCTGTATCAACATTCATCACATCATTCTTTGTTTCACTAGCTTTGACAAAGGATATATTATGATTAGGCATGGGATTGGGGTGATCCCACAAAACTAGTTTATAATTCTGTTGAGGAAGGAAAATTGCAAAAAATTCCCCCATAAAGAAACCTTTTTATTTTTGGGGGTTTGTATGAACTAGGATTCTGAGCGGACCCAAGAGGGATTCGCTCAGACCCCCATTCGACCGAACCATATTAAATGTTTAGACCCACTTTTTGCATGTTGTCCAAAATGAAAAAAAATGAAATTTTTGAAAAAATGGGGGTTTTCGCTAACCCCCCTTCGAGTGAACCCCCATTCCCTCGAAAGGTCAAGGGAGGTTTGCTCGAACCCCGCTTTTTCCCCCTTCTCTCCCTCTTGCACCAAATATCCATAATTTTTTTTGCTTCAAAGCTCAGGTTGAGGATGAAAATGGAGGAGACTTCACAGACCCAACTAGATGATGGTAGTCCTCAGAATGAGCTATCCATTGAATATAAATTTAATATGTTTTGTTTTATTATGTATTTGTTTTTTTAGTTTGATTTAACGGGTTTTTCAACAAATTAGAACTCATGATTACTTATAGTTCATTATACACTCTATGTTCTATACAAAAAATAATAGATTATCAAAATAAAATTTTGAAAATATGTTTAGGGTAGGTATTGATGTCTTTGGTCCAATGAAAAAAAAATTGATTCATACAAAAAAATTATGTTGTATATAGTCTGCCTATGTTTGAATTGTTATTGGTTTGACTTCAAAACTTGATTAGGGAAAAAATATTCAATAAAATACTATGAAACCAAATGAACTAGTTATATATCATAGTTACAAATCTAAATTCGAAAAAATTAGAATGTTATGCTTTATAGAAAAAAATTGTGTTGTATACAGTGAGAATCACTCCTGAAAAATGGCGTTTATTGATAAAAACTAGTTTTCTAAGGAAATGGAAAAAGAAGTGCAATCTGATTCCAAAAATTTTGAAAAAAATATATTTATAATCTATATACAAAATTTCACAAATCACTAGTTTGCATCATCTTCAAATTCCTCACGGTTTACCCACTATAGGTGCTCGAAAGTGAAGATTTAGTTAGAAAAAATCAGTCCAGTGTCCAGTTTGGCCAAAAAATGTAAATAAGTATTTTGGGATCACCCATTGGTATAGATTAACATATTTTTCTTAGGAGCTACAAACTTATTACCTTGATCATTCACACCTCTAATTAGGATATGATTAGAATCAATGAGGTCTTGCACAAGATGTTTAAGATGCTTGCAATGTTTTGTATCATGTCCATTTTGTCGATGAAAATGACAATACACATTTGGTCTGTAGTTTGAGGGTAAATTCTTAGTAGGATCAGGATCTCTAATAGGATGCAAGGAGATCGAATTGTTTTCTAAGAGCTGCAACATGGTCTTATGAAGGGTATTGAGTAGGGGTGTGAATTGTCTATTTCTATCCACAAAGGAATATGGTTTTTTCATCTTTATAGAAGCCACTCGGGTGTTAATATTTTGATTGGATTAGGGAGGATTAAGTTGTAGAAAGCCTTTGTTTTGTTTCTTTAAAGGTTGATAGTTGTTTTGAGGTGTAGATTAAAACTCTTTAGGATGACTAGAGGGAATTTTCACTTCATGGCTACTAACTAAATTTTGGTAATCATGAAGGGTTGTACACAATTGTGTGAAGGAAGGAAACCTCAATATATCAAGCTTAGTTTGGATCTTATCTTGCAAATTTTGGAAATAAACATTATTTGAAGGTTGAAATTGAAGGAATCTTAATATTTATTTGTGAATAAAGAATTTGATATCATGCTATGAAATCAATGACCTTTTCATTGACCTTTTGTTTACATGTCATTAAACTAGCTAGGGTCATCTTGGGACCCATGTGAATTTGGAAGTGGTTGTAAAAGGCATAAAAGAATTCATTGAATCAATGAATTGAATTGTTCGATAGGGAGAAAAACCATTCTAAATCAAGATCTTTCAAAGATTGAGGGAATATCTTAGCCAAGAGTTTATCTTCAAAAATGAAGTCACTACATAAGGTAGTATAAGTAGAAACATATCTAATAGGATCTCCTTTCACACCATATTTTCTCAAACCTAGGAACCTCTATACCTTGTGGCATTTGTGTTCTCAATATCTCCAATGATAAGGGATTGGTTTTGATGTATTGTGAAGGTTGGCCATTATTGTTTTGATTTAGGGTAGTGATTTTCTATTAAAGGGATGACATGTTTTGCAAAAGTGTGTTAAGGATGGGATCATTGTTGGTATTATGAGATGGAGGGAAGTAAGGTGGAGTGGTGTATGTATGTGGAGGGCATGTAACTTGTAAATTTGTGAGGGGTGATGGTTGAGGAGATATGATATTTGAATGCATAAAGGTAGAAGGATTCCCAATGGAAATACCTAAAGAAGTGTTGACATTACTAGTAGGTTGAATGGTTGTTATAACATGAGTACTAGTGTATGTAGGAATAGAGGTGAGGGTCGTAGAAGGAGGAATGGAATTTACACCTTGGCTTTGAGTGTACCCCAAACCTTGAGCACAACTATTTATGGTAGGGATGTTCTTGTTAACAAGTTGACCTATACTTCGCACAATCTCTATTTCATGTTTAGTTTCAAGAATTTTTCTCATGTTATCTAAAGTAGGAATGACACTAGTATCAATATATTTAGTATGCACAAATTTTTGCAGCTTTTTAATGTCTTCATCCATTCTTTTTTTTTTTTTGCAATACATGAGAAACATCATGCACATTGGTTGTAGGTAAGGAAGTCATTGGATATGAGGTGTGAAGGATATGATCTATAGAGGGTTGATTATCAACACTATTAGTGAAAGATTTGGAAAACCCAAGATCTGCGACGAATGATTTATCACGAGATGATACGAGTCTCAAAATATGTCTCACAATAGTATTGCTAATAGGACACCAAATTGTAAAGCTCATACAAGATTCACAAACTTAGTGTACACACCTAAAATGGAAAGATGGTGAAATACAATGTAATGACCTAGAATGAAATTTACAAATGCAATTTTTAGATTCTTAATAAGGTAATTTTCTGATTACACAATGCAAAAACCTAAAAATAACTTCTTGCAAATGCAACTTTGAAATCATAGAATGCACTAATTTTATCAAATTAAGCTAACTATGATCAATTTCACTTAACAAAAAATCTATAAACTGAAATAGAAAAGTGAAAACAACAAAAATGAAATGTAGAAATAGATGTTTTAGTGCCCAGAAAATCAGGAAACAACCTTGATTAGGAACTCATTCACCCTATGGAAAATGGGTCCTAGGTTATGGTTTTGAAAAGTTATTTTATAGATTTCTAAGATGATTTTAGTGGTTTCCAAATTTTGATAAAAAAAAACAAGTTATAGTTTCAATTTTCTGTGAATTTAATGTTAAATGCAAGTGAAAAATATGATAAAATGACAAACTAGGAGACCTAATTTTATGTTCAATTTTGTTTCAATTTTCAAATAAAAATGAATATGATGCAATCCTATGTAAATGGTATGCAAAATGATTTTTTTTTAATATTTTTAAGATTTCAAGAGATGTAAAAATGCAATCCTAAAACCCTAAATAAAATGCAAAGTTAAATGCAAACTAAACAACCCTAAATGAGACTCAATTCAATGCAATGAAATGAAAATGAATGCAAGATCTAAATCTAGGGTGAAAATGGAGTCCAAAATCAAAAAATTGCAATGATCAAACTCAGGTTCACCATAATGAAATATAGGGAAATAGGTTTAAAATATGGAAAGATATGTTGGGAATCCCAAATGTGAAAGGAAATGGGGTTATGATGGACCTATTCCTCTAATTTCATTTAGAAAATGAGATCCAAACAATGAAATGACTAATAACCAAAAGATTATTCAAATCAAGGTGTGAATTTACAAATTTCCCTTTTTATGCAAGGACGAGGGTATGAGTCAAACAACCATTTGGGGAGAAAGATTAAAAATAGAAAATTAATCCCAAGTTGTGATCCATAAAGTGCATCTAGAAGATTAAGTTCAATTTTGATGGAATCAATAGTCAAATGGTAGATCTGAGTGTAGAAACATAAAAATGTCCTGAATGATATTGTGCACTCAAATATGATGTATTAACATCATTTTGTCCTGAATTTCATATTCCCTTTTCTTATTTGATTAAATTAACCTAGCTATTTAATTAAATACATCATTTTCATCTATTGATCAAATTAATCTAGTTAGGTTAATTCCTGCCCCTTTCATGCCAACCTTTTGTCCTTTTAAATTGGATAAATCATATCATTTATTTTAATCTCTAAGTCCTCTAATTTAATTAAATAATCTTAATTATCTAATTAAATTTCATTTTGACCCCTTTTCATTAAATAAATTAGCTATTTAATGAATATCCTAAATTACCCTAATTTTTACAATTGAAACTTGTTTTTAATTAACAAATTACTAATTGAATCAAATCTTCCCATTTGCAAGGGAATATTCCTCCTTTGCACATTCCTCCAGAAAGGGAATATTTTCATAGAATATTCCTTCCCCTTTGACCATTAAAATTTGGTTTTAACTAACTAGATTCTAATTTCCCTCCAAAAGGGGAATATTCCCATGGAATATTCCTTCACTCTTCACTCATTTGAAAAAAAAGGAATATTCTTCCTTGTAACAAAATTTCAACAAAATTATTGTGCATGTTTTTAAAGTGTGTTTGTTTGGATGAATGTAATCCCTTCATTAAATATCATCTTGCATCCTCAACCCTTGATAGGAATCCATGATCCATGCCTCCTCTTTCCTTCCATCTTGATCATTGATTGATTCTTTCAATCTTGACCATTGGTTTCATTTTTCCTATTCTACAAATAGACCTTGCATCTATTGAACATGGATCCATGTTTTAATAGTAAACTTATGATGTTAAAATCACTCTCATTTGCATCTACATTTAGCACATATTTAGATTTTTTAGTTTAAATATTGCATTATTAGCTTAGAGCATCCACTAATGGCTTCCATGGTAACTTAGGTGCTTCCATTTAGCATATTTTATAATTAGGGTTTTAATAATTAAAATCTTGCATACATTTTAGAATAGCTTTGTATACACTCACATCGATCATCTGAGCTTTTATCATGTTAAATTAGCTTTCATCATGTTTTACAACACATCTTTCATCAATTTCGTTGATTCTCTTAAATAGAATTGATCAAAAAAAGCTCATGATTGGGAAAGGGTCACCATTCCACATCAAAGCAACACCACTCCACCAATAGGATAAGTTTTAATCTCTTAGAGTAGATGTTTATTAAAATTTTGTGTTCTAATATGCTAGGTTTAGTGGCTTCTTCATCTTTGTTAAAATTGAATGATATTATTGGATTGATGCTTAGTGGCTTAAATACGCTTTGAATCCTTATGGATCAACTGTAGTTAACCTATACTACATCATTAGTCACAGTAAGAATGGGAAAGTGTTGTGTACCAGTCAACAAAAGTGCTTTTACAAAGCAATCTAAGGACTCATTCACCCTATGGTGAATGGGTCCTGGCTAGGGCTCCTAAAAAATGATTTCTGGATTTTGTTCTCCTATGCCTGCACTCCCAAATTCTTGAATCTTGCATTCAGAAAGTTAGAAATAAATTCTATAGGTTAGTTTCCATGAAATTGCAAGAATGGTGACAACTTTGACAACTTTGCAATTTTTTCTCTTCAAGAGATCTTCCACCTAAAATATGTAATCACACATCAAGAGATAAAAATTTTGTTTGTTAGGTGAATGGGGGTTTGCCTTGGCCATACCCCATTTTGGTAATTAAACCTTGTAATGAAATGAAATAGAATGAAGGAATGATGAATGAACAAAGGAATGTCACAACTCACCAAACCCTTGTTTGAACCTTGGAATGTAGATCTACAACTTGCATGAAATGAATTCAATGGATGTGGATCTATTCATGAAACTTGAATTGAAACAATTCCTTTGAATGCTTGAATGGATCTTGAACACTACATCAACATTTTAGCTCAAGTAACATGCATGATGCAGGAGACTCTGACATGATAATGTGATCTTGAATGTTCCAATAATTATTCAATAAGTCTACCCTTGAATGGCTTGAAAGGCTCTTGTAATTCTCTTGAAATTCTCTTGAGGTGCTCTTGTGAAAGTACTCTTAGCTTGCTTGAAATCTTCTCATAAAACTATTCTAGGTGAAACATAATGAAATGAACTCTTATTTATACATATGCTAACATTTATTCTCAAAATTAAATTAACACAAGCTGACATGTGAATGCACATTTGAAATCATTGAAAAACTGCAAAAAAATATTTGAAATTTAGGTCCTAGGCCTAAGTGAGGACCCATTCTCCCTTGGGCGAATGGGTCCTAGGTCACTTACCTAGGACACAAATTCTCCAATGTTAAGTGTTATGTTGTGGTATTGATGAATGAAAAGTTTTATCCTTCAAAAATTTTATTTAATTAGGCTTGGATTTGAATTAAAGGGGCCAATTAAGGAATAATTAACCTTAATTAATTAATAAAGCCCTAGATAAGTGTGAAAGTGTAAAGATATACCTTAAAACACCATAAACAACAAACAATTAAGTCCATTTTAATTAAAAATCCCTAAACTTAATGTAAATATGTAAAATACATATTACAACACTAAATTAAGATGTAACTTAGTCCTTTTTATTAATATTAATTCCCAAATTAAGTGTGAAAAATGAATACATTTTTCTACAATTCAAATCCTAAATCATCCACTGATAACATTGTGAAGGGTTTAGGGCACTTATTTTTTGTTCTTCTTGCATTTATTCTACTTGTGTAGTTGGTGTCAATATTTTTAAAGGATTTTCCTTGTCTTTTTCAAGTTGTAAAATACTATAAGGCTCGGGATCAACTTTTATCATATAAACCTTGTCCTTATAAACATACTTTGACATTATACGATGTAGAGTAAAAGGCACCACATTCATCTCATGAATCCATGGTCAACCAAAAAGAAGATTGTATGAAATATATTTAGGCATAACAAGAATAGGTGTTTGCAACGTAACCTTTCCAGCTATAATAGATAATATGATCACACCAAGAAATTATTTTCCTACATTATCAAACCCATGAATAAATTTAAATAATTGGGTTGTATTTGAATTTTTTATACTCTAATCTTATCCAAAAGGTTTATGCTACATGCATTAATGGCTAAGCCATTGTCAACAAGGGTTCTCTTTATCCCCTTCCTATTAATAATGGCTACTATCATGAAAGATCCATTTTTTTGTGCACTTCCAAAGGAGGTGACTCACTTTGGTGGAAAACAATGTCATCATTGATTCCTTGAATTATGGCTACTATATCATTTATATTTTCACTAGGGGGAACCACAACTTGTTGTAATGTATTTTGAAGCATACTATGATAGCTAGGTGAGGCTTGAATAAGGTCCCATAAAGATATCTTAGTAGGAGTGTTTTTAAGTTGTTCAACAATATCATACTCCTTTCCAATATGTGAAGGTAAATGAGGAGCACTAGGCAAGATAGGTTGAGGTAATGGTAATGAATTAGGGATGGTTTGTTGTTTCCTATTGTTCCTTTTATTGTATGCATGAACAATGGTATTGTAACTCGATTGCTACAAAACATTGTTACTACCAAGTTGCCTTGTAAAGTTCAAGATATCTCCTAGAGCTAATGGTTTCATTTTAGGTGGCTCTAAGATAAGCATGGGCTTGGGTTGAACTTGTGATTGTTGTGAGGGTGGATAAAGGATAAGAAAAATCTTAGGAGATCACTTCAAGGGATATCTATTGTTCATAAACTCAAAAGACTTATCCTTATTTTGATTATCTTTTAGTGAAGGAGAGTCTAAGGTTATCTCATCATTTTCATCTAATGAAGCCACATTACTATTATTTGAAATACATGCATAAATTATATCATTCTTTTGCACCATGATATCTACCCTAGTAGGAGAGCTTTTAGGAGAGGAGCAAACAAGATTTCCATCACATTCCATGGTTAGATTTTGGAAAGTAACTTCATCACAAATAAGGGAGGCATCAAGAGAAGAAAAACTATCATTGATTGATTCCTTTTATTCAATTAGATGTTTCCAAGTGGGAGAAGCATTAGGAGAGGGAAAAACAAGACTCTCGTGACTCTCAATGAGTGTATCTTCTAACACCAAACTATCTTCTTCACAAATAGGAGAGATATGAGGAGAGGAACAAATGTGATTGTCATTATTTTCCATGATTTCATCTTCTTTCTCTAAATTATTCTCATAAGTGAGGGATGAATGGAGATTAAGTAAAGTGATTTTAAAAAATGTGTCAATGATCTCATCCTCTTGTTCCATAATATATTCCAAAGTAGGAGAGTTTATAGAAGAGGAGATTTCAACATTATCATGATTCTCAATGGGTGTATCTTCTAACACCAAAATACATTTGTCACAAGTAGGAGAGGTATTGGGAGAAGATAAATTATGATTATCATGATTGTCTATTCTTCCATCTTCTTCTATCATATCATTCTCACAAATAGGAGATATATGAGGGGGTGTGTCCAATTAAGGAATGTTTCAACATTTTCACTCTCTTGCACTAAGATACTCTCATAACTAGGAAATATATTGGAGAAATGACTAGCATGCTTGTTGGTGAGCTTTTTCTAGGAATACTTGGAAAGAAAATATACTAACATTGTGAATTTTGAGTGTTTGCCTAAAAAGTAATCTATCCAAATTATGCAATGCTTCAAAATATAAACAATTGTCTAACAAATCTAATGATTTTCACTACTGAAATAATTTTTGGAATGATTTAAAAATGGCTACACTAAATGGGTGATTAGACCTAGATGCATAAAACAAAAATTCCTAAAAATTTCCAAGCTTAAACATGGGGTTACCAAGAGTTCCGGGAAGTGCATAAAACCACAAAAAATCTTAGAAAAGTTGGTTTTTGTAGGCCCTGAAGGACTCATTCGCCCATGGGAGAATGGGTCCTTGTACAGGGACCCATTCACCATCCATGGTGAATCAGTCCCATCTAGGTGGGACCCATTTGCCATGGGTGGCGAATGAGTCCCATTTGGCTCATTTTTGACCTTTGAGTAAGAAATTTTGGAATTAAAGTTCAATTTTACTTCATATCAGCCTTAGGGATCCAATTAACATTTAAATTAGGAGAATTTCCTATAAATTCAACCTTCTAAGCCCTAATTCATGCTCTCCTAACTCATTTTTAACATCCATTCTCCATTATTCATCCATCATTCTTTCATCTCAAGACAAACAACTTAGGGTTTCATCATTACAAGTCATCTAGTAAGCTTCTAAAGACATTCAAGGGATGAATCTTCATGTTTTGTTGTAGACATTCAGGATTAAACATCATGGGAAGTTAATAAACTCCATTATTGCATGTTTCATTCCATTCTTTCATCATTTTGGTTTAATTACCTAAAATGGGTTTGACCAAGGAAAACCCCATGCCCTAACATTCAACACTTCTCTCTCTTATTTTTTGTGTTTATACATTTAGGAATCTTGGAAGCTTGGAAATCATTGAAGATTGCATTGCAAATTTGTTTACGTAATATCTTTTTTGATCAAGACAAAATATCAACTAAAACTCACTTTTAGGTTCAAAAATCAGAGTTTCAGAAGCAGACACCTATATGAATCCAAAGTGAAAACTGAGAGCTCTTTTTTCCTCTTTTGAATTCTCAAAACTTAAAAAGTGGACTCATTCACCATTAGTGGTGAATGATTCTTATTTCTAGGCCTGAGCAAGGTTTTTTGCATTTCTAGATACCTGTTCCAACTCAATTTCACAGAACTAGGACTAATTCGACCAAACTAGTGAACGAGTCCCAATAGGCCAAATTTACAGTATCAGTAGCATTTTAAGTTTCATTTCTAGCCTCCTTCTAGATCCTAGGTTCACACTTTTAGTTTGGTTCTTTTCTGTTCAATTTTGTATTCATTTCTAGGTGTTTTTTGCATATCATAATGTGTTTTCAAAAATTGCACATTTCATAGCTTTTACATTCATAATCAGTTAACTAGTTCATTTTAGTTGCATTTAGATCATCTCATTTAGCCTAAATCACATCATACACTTCCTAATTTGAGTGAACCATCCTATGTTTTAAGTGAGGTTAATCTCTCTCCTTTAGGTGAAACATCCTAAGAGTGCAAGAGTAGCCTATAAGCCTCATTCCCAAAAATCTATAGTTCATTTTGGTGAACCTGCTTTTTGAACATCTTATTTTCTGATTTGGAGTCCATTTTCATCCTTATCCTAGCTTGCATTAAATTTTCATTAGAGTTGCATTGGTTAATTTGCATCTAGTGTTTCAAATTTTTGCATTAGAGAAAAGTTCATTTACTTACATTGTTGCATATAATTTCATTAACAATTTCTGAAATTCTACATCTCCATCTTCGGTCTACATCATACAATATCAAACATATAAAAAATAATCCAAAATTTCTCAATTTTTTGCAAAAAACTAGTATTAGGACTCATTCGTCATGCTAGGCGAATCAATCCTTGTCCATATTTTTGACTGACTATTACAACATAATCTCATTTATGTGCTTCCTAAGCCTCCTAGTATCATATAGTATAAGTATGGAGAGTTTCTAGAACATTTTTTTAATGCATCTAGCTCAACAACATCATTTTAGATTACTCATTCTTCAACTCACTTCAATTGAACACATCCTTACATCTAAAAATGCTTCCATTTGTGCAATTTTGCATAACATTGATAAAAGTACTTTTCACTTTTGCATATACAATGTTTCTATTCCTCAAAATTTGCATATGTTTGTTAAAATTTCTTTTCATTCTTGCATGTAGATTGTTTGCATTCTTCAAATCTTGCATATATTAGATAAGAATGTTTTGTACCTTTGCATATACATTGTTCATATTGCTAAAACATTGCATGAAATGGTTACATGTACTTTTCATTTTTATTCAAACAATACTAGTTTGTTACATATTTAGACATGTTAAGAAACATTTATTATCCCCTACCTATGAGAGTTTTTTTGTGAAAGAGATTACAACCTTGGAAATTCCTAACGATCATATTTGTTCCTCTCCTACTATCTCTCCTAATGGTGACAAAGATATTTTGGTAGAAGAACCAGTTCATGAGAGTTTTGAGAATCCTAGTTGTTTCTCTCCTCTTACCTCTCTTAATGGACACGACATTGATAAACAAGACAATACAACCATACTTACTCATGACAACTGATGGGTTCATTGTAATCCTCATCATTTAATTTATCAATCCAAGGCAATGTCCATAGTTGTTTGCAAGAGAGAAAGTAGAAAAATTGCTTGATAGTCTATTCTACTTGTAGAAATAAATCATATTTGCATGAAAGGGAACTAATTTAAGGAAAAATTACAAGAATTCAAAGGATAAACTACTTCACACTTGATGGAAATGAAAAGCTTTATTGAATTCAATTTACTCTAGAAAGTTGGAAATACATTGTTGGAAATGAAACTAAAACTATCCTATTTCCTCAGGCTAAAACAAGCCTTTCTAATCACCTTTCTTTGATCAAATGATTATATTTTATTTATATAATTCATATTGTATATCTATCCAACCAATCCACTAAGAATGTGGATCCAAGATCCTATTTTTGAGGGGTCGTTTACAAAACTTTAAGAAAATTGAAGTTGTTGTCCTCCATCATACCACTTTTGTCTCAATCATTTTCTAACATGTACTACTCCTTCTCAACTACAAATCAAGCCAAATTCTCAAAAGAGTTTTTATCCCTTCAAATCTAGTTTCTAGATCATTTTGAATTTTTGAATTTTGTTGAGAAACAAGGGAGATATCACTATTTTACTAAGACTACATTTTTAACAATTTATGGGTGCCTGATTTGTAGGAAGTATTTAAGTATTGAACGTGAATGAAGGAATTATTCTACAGTTCAGTTGACCAAGTCATTGATCCTTAGCATGAATAATATTCTATAATCATGCAAAAACATTTGAGTTATGTGGTAACTTGATTTATCTTTCGTGGAAGAAGGAATCATGAAATTTAATAACTGTGAGAGATCTTTGAACTCAACATGAAACAAATACTCATCCCATTAATTTAGGAATGACTGATGATCCATGATTTTTCATGAATGTAGGAGTGTTCTAGGAGTCTTCTCTATCTTTTCATTATTTCTTCAAAGACTTCTAAAGCTTTCAGGAGTTAACCGCCTCAAGTGTCTAGAGCTTTCTACTGCAAGTGTCTATGAAACTTCTTCTTACCATGAGTTATTTAACATGGTTATTTAATAACTCATTTATCTGCATTATATCATTTTAAACACTTTATGGAGACATATTAGAGGAAATTTGGATCACATAGATTACCAAAAATAAACCAAACATTTACTTTAAATATTTTACTTTAAACAAGCTAAAGAACTTTCAATCATTACTAAAATCCACTTAACACTAATGTATAAGGAAGAAATAGATTATTTTCTTTGATAAAATATGAGACAATTTATGGCCTCATCATTTCCCCCACACCTAAAATGTTGTTGGACCCTCTGCAACTCGTAATGAACCTTCAGATTCAATAAGTTCATTTTTTTTAGTACTTGCTCTGGGTAGCTCCTGAATAGTTTCTGACAACTCTTGACAGCTCTTGAAAGCTCCTGAAAGCTCCTAATAGCTCTAGAACAGCTCCAAAATAGTTCCAAAATAGCTCTAGATAGGTTCAAATTTCTCCTTAAATCTTATAACTGATTTTAGATGTTTTTCTTCTTTTTTTTAGGGGATTGTGTAAAATGAAAGAACTTTAAGTTGAATAAGAGTAAAATAATAAAGTAAATGCCTGATTTTATCTTAGTTTTCCATGCAACCATCATGCATGAGTTGTAGTTCACTTTTTCCATGTTGCATGCAAATAATTTATTCAACTTTTGAGAGTTACAACTTGATCTTTTACTTTGAATACCAACTTAGATTGCTTCATCATTTTTTTTTTGCACTAACCAATCATCCATAGTGCCAAAATATTTGTTACAAGTTTTTAGAGCAACAACTTGCATAGAAAATTACATACTTATAGCCTAGGAGAAGAGGAAATAGCATGTGCAAAGCACTTATTTTCAAAAATCAAATCTACCCTAACCTACTCTACTTAATGATGTAGAGAGGTTATAGATAACCATTAACTGGTTCTGAAAAATATCTTCCCTTCCTCAAAGTATGTTTCGATGCGTTGAATTTTCTAAGAGAAGAGAATGAAAAGAAGATGAAAAAAATTTGAAACTCAATGTTTCACCTTCCTTTTTAGTGGAAACCTTCTTCATGATTTTTGATTCTAGTAAATACATGGGATGATTGGAGAGATCTTGCAATCCTTCCTTTTGTTCGGTTGCATGCATGACTAGAAATAGCTCTTTATTCTTCAAATCTCTGATTGGGTAGTCATTCTTGAATTTTGAACGTCTCCAAATATGTCTCTTCCTTGCAAGCTTTTGTAATGAAGATAAGATATCTTCATTGTATTCTACACCTCTTACAAGCAATAATCCATTAATTCTTTCCTTAAATAAATATCCCTTGTTAGGATTTGGAGTGATGGTCCTCCAACTAAGGATATTTTAAAATAGATAGGGGGGTTTCTCTTTAGAGTTGGTATTTTGGGGGAGGGGGGGTTTGAGAGATGAATCTTTCTAGAGGAACTTATAATATGTCAAACTAATTTTCACCCTTCCCTAATGAAACCTATCCCCAAAAAATGGCACCAAAAATGATGGTGTCATTGTAATCCTCATCATTTAATTTATCAATCCAAGGTGGTGTCCATGGTTGTCTACAAGAGAGAAAGTAGAAACTTGCTTGACAGTCTATTCTACTTGTAGAAATAAATCCTTTTTTTATGAAAGGAAATTTGTATGAAAGAGAACTAATCTAAGGAACAATTGCAAGATTTGAAAAGGATAAACTACTTCACACTTGATGGAAATGAAAAGCTTTCTTGAATTCAATTTACTCTAGAAAGTTGGAAATACATTGCTAGAAATGAAACTAAAACTATCCTATTTCCTCAGGCTAAAACAAGCCTTTCGAATCCCCTCTCTTTGATCAAATGATTAAATTGTATTTATAGAATTCATATTCTATATCTATGGGTATGTGTAGGATCATCATGGAAAAAATAAGCCCTTAAGTGGCAATCAGAAAAATCAGAGTTCGACAACTTGACGTAAAAATTTGAATAAGTTATCTATATTATTTCAAAAATATGTAAGCATAGAATTTGTAGAAAATTGAATGTAGTTTCTAAACTACTAGGTTTATTTAATATATATATATATATCTATTTGGTGAAAATTTAAAATTTCAGTACGGTGGTAGCAAATTTTGAAAAAGTAGGTCTAATGCAATGACCACCCTGTACAAAATGATATGTTTTAATGAGATTTTGAATGTAAAATTGAGGGCTCGTATGCCATTAACGTTATGTTTTGTGGTACATGTAAATAATTAATTATGAATTTTTACGTACCGTTTTAAAAATATAAATTTTTTGTATGTCTATGGCAAATTCAAAACTTCATAAAATTATTATTATTTTTAAATCATATGGTATGCGAAGCATAGAATGTGACACATGTTTGATTGTAAGGTGGTCTGGATTTGAAAGCTATAGATGTTTCGTCAACCTATCAATTGGGACTTTAGTCATAATTCAAATTGAAAATGAATAATAATTATTTATATTAAATTCAAAGTAAAGCATAATTTATATTGGTGGGCAGAATCTCCTTTTCTCTTTTGTTTCATCAATTTTGGCTAAAAAAAAAGTTGTCAGCCACATGGGCCATCATATCACTTACATATCACCACTTTTTGGCCCATCATGATCATGCACATACCCCTATCCAACCAATCCACTAAGAATGTGGATCCAAGATCCTATTTTTGAGTGGTCGTTTACCAAACTTTAAGAAAATTGAAGTTGCTATCCTCCATCACGCCACTTTTGTCTCAGTCATTTTCTGACACATACTACTCCTCTGCTACAAATAATGCCAAATTCTCAAAAGGGTTTTTAGTCCTTCAAATTTAATTTCCAGATCTTTTGAAATTTTTAATTTCATTGAGAAACAAGGGAGATATTGTTGTTTTACTGAGACTACATTTTTCACAATTTTTGGGTGCCTGATTTGTAGGAAGTCTTCAAGTGTTGAACGTGAATGAAGGAATTATTCTTTAGTTTAGTCAGCCAAATCATTGATCCTTAGCATGAATAACATGCTATAATCATGCAACAACATTTGAGTGATGTGGTAACTTGAGTTATTTTTGGTGGAAGAACGAAGCATAAAATTTAATAACTGTGAAAGATCTTTGAACTCAACAAGAAACAAATACTAATCCCATTAATTTAGGAATGAATGATGCTCCATGATTTTTCATGAATGTAGGACTATGTTGGTAGTCTTCTCTATCTTTGCATTATTTCTTCAAATCCTTCTACAAATTTCAGGAGTTAACTACCTCAAGTGTCTAGAGTTCTCTGCTACAAGTGTCTATGAAGCTTCTTCTTACCATGATTTATTTAATAAGTTATTTATTTGCATTATATCATTTTAAACACTTCATGGAGACATATTAGAGTCAATTTGGATCACATAGATTACCAAAAATAAACCAAACATTTACTTTATATTTTACTTTAAACAAGCTAAAAAACTTTCAATCATTACTCAAATCCACTTTAACACTAATGCATTAGGAAGAAATAGATGATTTTATTTGATAACATATGAGAAAATTTATGGTCTCATCAACAACAACATTTTTTCTTCTTCTAGTATCTCTCCTAGTTATGAAGTAGATACTTTGATTTTAGACACCACAATCGATGAAGGTCATGAATATCTTAGTCATCCCCCTTCACCTTGCGAAACCCCTCTTGAGAAATAATATTCAACCATTGATCATTCCCCTACTTGCGATGAATTCATTTTAGAAGAACCAACCTATGAATGTCAAAAAAATTTGGTTTGTTGTTCTCCTAAAAAATATCTTCCTAGGCACCCTATCCTAATGCAAGACAATCATAAAGTGACATTTGAATCCCATTCACCAACACATCATGCCAATAAAGAAAAAATTATTGAGGTTATGATAACACAAATGGGATCTCCTTTAATTAGTGAGCTTCCTAAGTCACCTTCCATTAGTGAATCACACAAAAAATTCAAATATGTCTTGAAAACCATAATGCAATCTACTCATAACATTGTTTTGTAGCTACTAAGTTGTATCATAGTGACTCAAACATTTAGGGGACCACACAACACTCCACCATTAGTTTTTCCTCAAAAAGCGCCTAGTGTTGAATACCTTAAAAATAGTCCTATTAGTTTTAATCAAATTTGCAATAAACAAAAACATAGAATAATAACTAGCATATGAACAATAGAACACAACAAGATTCCCTGGGAAAACCCTCCTTCTCGAGGGAGAAAAACCTAGCAAATAATATATTACATATATATTGAATACTGAAGCCAGCTTACTTTTACAATGAGGCCAGTCACAAGACCAAATAACAACATCAACCTTGATGTAGTCTCAAATAATAATATCACTCTTGATGATAATTTTGCCTTCTATGAAGACGTTGATCTGCACTTCAAGGAATTTGATCTGTTCTTTAAGGACTTGCACCTTTTATGAACTCAAACTATCAATGATGTGAAATGGATCGATGATCAACTAAATCACATCTTGTATATATACAAGTCAAGGAGGACATGTCTTCAATAATTGTGACCTTTCAGGGAACAAGGTTTGCCACCAAAGAAGGGATATGACTCTTCAAGAAGTCGGCCATTTAAAAAAAATATAATATTCAATAATTAGGTGAAGCGCTTCTTCACAAAGGGTGTCTCCAATAATTAAATAGCTGAAAGCTATATTTAATTATTGCTTAACAAGCTTGTGGGGTAAGTGCACCAAGATGGTTCCCAAAAAGGGGGCTTAAGTGGCCACTTTTTTTCTGAAATCAGGAAATACTGACCTTGGACATGAAATTGAGGATAGTTACACTCAAAATTTTGAGATGGAACAAAAACAAGGATTGAAGTGCTAGTCTACTTTCTAAACTACTAATTTATTTTGAAAATGGTTATTGAGGGTTCAAAGGGACACACACAAAAGTGGTGATATTTTTATTAGAGAGAAAACATAACATAGCAACTCTTATGCGACTTGAGCGATGAAATTTTTTTGTAGTATTTTAAAATGCAGCTGTGTCAAAGTTAGCTAACGGTATGTAGTTGATGCCGCGATTTTTAAATAAATTTTTTAATGCATATTTGATTTTTACTGAATTTTTCTAAGTGAGCACTTCCTAAAAAGAAGAATTTTGGCTGTGCTCTCCCTACAAATTTTGGAAAGTAATACATTTTTTAAAAATTTTATTTTTTAAAATTTGTAGAATGGAGTCTAGTTTCTAAAAATGTAATTTATTTGAAATTTTGATGAGCGGTTAATTTATAACGAAAAAAATACCAAACACTACTTTTTGGAAAAAAAGAGACAATACAAACAAAAAAAATTATGGATGAAAGACTTAAAATTGTTAAAAAGTGAAAAAAATTACATCGTTGGATAGCTAAGAGAGAACTTAACATTACCCATGTGTTTTTTTTGTCGATATTGAACCAGATGCAATCCTGATGGTGAGCACGAACTCGATTATGTGAAAAAATTGTAGAATTTGCAAAAACACATCTCTGGTCATTGGGAATGCCCTCCAAGCCTCTAGGATAGTATTCCAAGGCAACTACCAATGCTAAGGCTTGGGGATTCCCAAAGCAAAATATAACATGCTCACATTATAACATAGGCGTTATTTCTAGTTTTGATCTTGTTATGTTTCATTGATATGCGTCCTTTTTCCTCTTGCATGTTGCTGTAGCATTCTGTTTGTTATGCCAAAACCAAAGAAAATCCTCTTGTCCAAATGTGTTTCACTGTGACCTCATGGAGTCGGGGAAACATCATGTAGATAATGCTTCATTTTAGCGAGAGTCACCCTGAATGCCATCTCCTAGTCATTTAGACATAAGAAATTTTCTTACCAAAATGTTCTTCCTTGCTTCATCGTTTAAGCTATAACCTTGAGATATCAGGAGAACATCTCATAGATTACACTTTTCTTTACCAAAAATATTCATTCATCATGAGTCTCTGTGAAAAATTGGTTCTCTTGCCGATGTATTCTTTTATCTTATGTGGGTCGCCGTAACATACTGACATTGGGGAGACCTCATACATAGTGCACTTTGTTTTACTAAAAGAGTTTATCCATCTTGTGTGTCACTGAGACAATCCAATTTTCATCTCGACAAAGTTTTCATTGTGTTATCGGTGAGACCGAAGGTCACTCGCCGAGACATTACTTCAAAAGCCTCAACTCTTACCGATATGCATCCTCCCACCACCGGTTGGTGTGACAATGTATATTTGCTATGATCTCACACCAGAAGCAATATGTTTGGCTGAAGAAACCATCCATGTGTTGTTCGGTAAAACTCTCCTCGAGAATATGCTGACGAAAACCCCGTGTCAACAAGACATAACAACCTCACTGAGATCACATTACAATATTGCCAAGCTCTCGCTGATGAACCTTCACATGCATTAGTCGGGGAGACAATTCAAAATTGATGAGACACTATCCCGATGACCAAACGCCTGTAGATAGGTTCCTCCTTGGTCGCCAAAACC
>VDFB02271358.1:459179450-459215454 GCA_007258455.2 Sequoia sempervirens
TCTTTGAGTTGTAGAAGTTTCCAAATGCACTTTGCTATATTTTCTTCATATGTACCATGTCGGTTAGAGAGGGATCCCTAGGACTGTTTAATAACAATTCAATGAACCTTTCATCCATTTTTTCATCAACCTCATATTCTAGAGGATCTATCCATAGAGTTCTAGGTTCTATTTCCTCTATGATGCATTCATCAATGGACACAAGAAAAGTTATTTCCTTTGCATATTTCTTTACTAGGCTCCTTGGAACCCTATATCTTTCATACATATCATTCTAGAAAACTTCAAAGAATGTAGTTAAAGCATTATTTTGTGCTTTGAAATCTCCAAGACTATTTAAATGTTCAAAGATCTAATGTGCAACTGGCCTATTGTGATTCCATATAATGTTTTTCCTTCAAGGTAGCTCCCTAAGTAAGTAGAACAACAAAAAAACTACCAATGTACCAAACTTGAATTGATACTTCTTTTTTAGTTTGGTGCAAGTTATCCATAAGCTGCTACCATAGCAACTCCCAAAAATCATAATCCCTTCCATGAACTACCATCTCATGTGCAACATAAATTGTAGTTATAGACACTAAATTGCCTCTATTTGTGGAAGAAATTTTCTAACTGATCATTACGACAACATAGCTAACAATAGGTTTTGTAATAGGCTTGGTTGTCAGTTCTCTTTCATCATATGTGGTGCTAGTTCACATCATGATCACATCATTCTTTATAGCCTTTAGCACTAGTATAGGTCTAGTTCCACAAAGACCAATTATAGCTTTGATTACTTCCTTGGTAATCACTCCAGGTACGCTTGTCTATACAAATTGATCATGTACCCTTCTTAATGCCATCCTAAATTTTTTTTGCATCCATCTCATAGAAAAAATATGGGAAGCAATTCCAAACATATAGGTTTTTTCATACAAGATTTTTGTATTAAGGTTTCACTAAGAAATTGTCTCCAATCAACTCCTCCCATATTTTTCAAAGTTCTTGATGGTTAAATTCTTCCAATTTTTTGTGAATGTAGGTTCTAGTATCCATAGTGGGTAGAACACTACTCGAAATCTATTAGAACACACCCAAGGGGTCCATTTCATAAACCTTCCAGGAATACCTTTTGAATTTTGATCGGGGTATCTTAGAGACTTCCACCATAGTGGAAGTGGCCATTTCCTTTCCTCAATTTACTTGTATATGATTATGAAAATTGCTTCAACTAAATCCCACAAATACAGATAACAATAAAAATCTTTTTCAAGCTTCGTTGAAGACTAAGGTTTGATGCCAGATACTCATAATTATCTTCAAATCACTTTAACTCATTCTTCTTTCTCCCAAATGTGCAAATGTGATTTAATTTGACTTAGTTTCTTACTTTATGCCTTTATGATTTTTCCCTAATTTTGCATTAAATGCATTTCAACTTCAAAAAGTTGATAAATACCTTATTGAATACACTGTAAACCCTAAAATTCTCTACAATTTTCCAAATTTGCATATTTTATGTCAGAAACTTCTTCAACATATTCAAAATGACATCTTACATCATATGTCCTCATGTCATTGTTTGAAACCTTCTATATTGAGGGTTTATAATATTTCTTTGTAGTTTCTCCCTCTAAATCCATTAGTGGGTTTAGTTTTTAGAAGTATATGCACTAGATTCAGATATAGATGCATTTGATTCATCCTTATTCTTAGGTTCTTCCTTTTTCTTCCAAATTTTCTCCATTTCCTTTTTAAGTTCAATATGATCAATTTTATTCATAGTTTTGTTCCCTTGTTATGGATAAGATTTCTTTCCATTTTTGTATTTTGAATTTTTTTGAAATATGTCCTAGTTTATTGTAGGTGTAACACACATGTTTTTGACCAAACTGAATTGCATTTATCCTTGATTTTCTTTGAATAGATTTATGTCCATAGGCATTGCATGTGTAGCAATATCCTTGAAAATATTGAATCATTCTACTAGTATTGAATCAATTCATCATTATTTGATTCTACACTCAGTAGATCTACGTCCAAACTTATTGAAAGCATAACATTTTCCAACAAAGAATCCAACATTCTGATTCATTCTATTTCTAAATTTTGTTTCCTTATGAACAAATTTATTGCATGAAAAACAAATACCATTAAAATATGGGTACCTATGTGCATTAGGTTGTCTAATAGGAATACTTTTGGTATTGCTTATGTTATTCTTGATCTTCCTACCATTTCTTTGAGTCTTCCTTTGATTGTCAACCTTGTTAGGAGTCTAATTTTTTGTTGAGATTTGTCCTTCTTCAAGTCCCATGCCACTTTTATCCTTAGAGGGTTTATGAAAATCAATCAACTCATCAAGCATTGTAGTGCTCACCTTTAATTTATCCTCATGAGCTCTTGCATTAATCAATTCATATCTTAGTGTTACCACTTATTTTTCAAGCTTTGCACATTCATCAAATTTTCTTTGAATTTCAACTTTTTGACATTCTTCAATTCTTTTCTTCTCTTCCACTTGTACCTTTAGTCTAATGATGTCCTCATTTTATTTCTTCAATTGATCACTGACTTCTCTATGCCTTTCTTTAACTTCTTGATTTTCTCCCTTAACTTTCTAATGCATTCATTTTCTTCACTCAAGTTTTCCTTCAGAGTTTCTTTCTCCTTTTCACTTTTATCTAGGTCTTGAAGAGAAACATGGAGTTCTTCAATTGTAGATATCTCTTCTAGAGGAACAAGATAATTTTCATTAGCCATGTGTTTAGACTTCAAAATCTTCCTTAAGCTATTAAACTTTTCCAAAGAAACCAAGCTCTCATACCAATTGTTGAACACTCAGAATACTGAGAAGGGGGTTGAATTGGTATTCTACTAAACCATTTAATTGCTAACCATTCAATAATTAAATCGTATCATACAAAAATTGTAAACAAAAACATGAAATGAATAATAACATCACATGCCACATGAACACCAAGATTTTTACGTGGAAAACCCAAAGTGGAAAAAAACATGGTGAGGATTAGATCACAATATATTATGACTGGTCATAAGATATTATGGGGCACACTGACACAACACACTATCCTTGAAAGGATCACAACCCTAAAAATTATTACAAGAGTGTCTCACTACCAAAATATGAACTAATTGAATACACCTTCTCTATGTTGAGTTCAGTTCCAATTAAGCTCTACAAAAAAAAAAATCCTACACTAATTTGGAGGTATACAACAATTACCAATAGCTATCAACAGATTCACACAATATCATAGTATCATCTATTTTGCATCATTGTATCTTTTGTCACTGAACAATACAAGGATTTTTCATAATATATACATGGTTACATCTTCATACATCAATCTAATTAGATGTAATCATACTCAACTCAAAATGTCTTATTGGCCTTAAAAAAAAAACATCTTTGGCACTCAAAACAAAACATGCCAAGCACAAGTTAGGTCAGCCTAGAAAAAACAAAGGCACTTTAAGCATGCATGAAATGTATACCACTTGTTTAAGTTGTCTAGAAGAAGACCTACCCAAAAGTTGTAAGCCAAACATCGTCATTTATAACTTTCAAATTATTCGACCAAAATTGTTGAATCCTTGACCAAGGCTCCATATTTATAGTCCTAAATAACATACTAAAATAATATGAGCCAATATTATACTAAGAGTTATTTTAGACCAAATTAATAGATCAATGTAGCACATACACAGTTTATTGGATGGACAGATAACTAGTCACCAATGAATGTTGGTTTAGGGAAAAACTGTGGATTACGAATGGGGTAAAATTTATTTTTATTGTCTTATGAATTCAATTGGTATGATTTTTCCTCAATTCATTCCTATGTGTCAATCAAGGGAACATAAACTGGCCAAAGGTATTGGGGTTTTTTGCCTAAGGGTTGAAGACAATAAGTTGAGAAAATATGAGATGTAGTCTATGAAAAAAAAAATATTCAATTTTCACACTCACTAGAAATCACTCTAAATTTCATTCTTTAAATAACTTATGATCTAATAAGAATATTCTTTAAATCATTTGACATAATCACACTTGAATTAATGAAAAACACTAATTAAATATTCCAAGCCTTAGTTACACATAAAAATGATTTTGAAATTGCAGTGGTTTTAGCTGATAAAATTCTAGCGGCAAGAGCTATTAAGTAAATGATAGGAGCTATAGCGGTGGCAATAGGACCTATGTAGAAAAGATTGTCTTTACAAAAAATAGATTTGCAATCTTGATTACCTACGAACATAAGGTAACATTGCATTCACATGAGATAATGTTGTATTCAAATTTAGTCTAAGAGAACCACCATACAAATTTGATAAGTAAATGCACACACATAAAATTAACTTAATAAAAGTGCATATACTCACAAATAAAGTAAGCAAAACATAAATTCAATTAGTTGACTAAAGAGGGGGTCCTACCTCCCAGCTAGCTGAATGAGAGTTTTATTCACAGGTTCGCACAAGCTTTCAGAATAAGTTATTCTTCAGATCAAAATGATTATAAAAACAATAATAGTAGATGTCTTTTATGTGAAGGAATGGGCATATATATAGCCTCGTCCATAGAAAACCAACTATTCTAAAGGCCGAATATAGTCAAGATAATCAAGTAAACCGATTAAGAAAAGGATGAAGTGGCATACGACCATCCTTTTCTAAAAACTATTTTAAACAAAATTATAGAAAAGACATAAACACCGTAAGTTATTTAACAACTCCTCATAACCGATCCTCATCCTCTTCCTAGTGGTTTCCATCCTCATGCTTGTGATCACAAGAATTCTATATTACACATAAAACCATTAGCATTAGTATTGAATAATCAACATTTCTCAAAGATATACTACATCTCGTAATTATATTTTTTTTTAATCAAAAGGCTAATGCCTATATATATTTATATTGATCTATGAGAGAATATACATTATCATTTGTCATCAAACTATAGTCCACTTCCATTTCAAATCTATTAAACTATAGACCCATATTATTATCCACATAGCTTTATACTCTTCCCTAATACATACCCAAATTACATGCTTCATTTAAACACATATATTGTATTTACTTTTTTTATCTATAGAGCTTGTTAATCTTTGATCAGATGACTTCTCAAATTGGAACTATTCATCATTACATTCCACCCTCTATCAAAAAAGCATGAGCTAGCACATTCCTTCTTCTTGCAAGATTCATTTTCATTTGTCTCTGTCCATCTTCAAGCAAAAAACCTTTACTCATTGTTTGTATAATTTCCAAAAAAAAAATTTGCCATCGGGCAACCTATTCCTCCATCATTATAGGGTTTTCATTTTCTCCGTGCTCTTCAACCATAATATCATCTTCAAGATGAATTTCAAGGCTAGCATTAAGGTCAAACCCTCAGCCTCTAGGCATAACTTCCTTCTGCCCTTGTTCTTCCACAACCATTTGAGCATTTTGAGTGTCAAAATAAATATGGATACTATTCTCATCCTCTAACACAGGAATTTGGGGAGGAAAAGGGGGATCATGAACATGACCCAGGAGCACCATGATAATCTACATAGAGACTTTTATTTTTTCTATTAAGTCATCATCAAACTCAACTATATACCTTCTAAGAGCATTCAATATGAGACCAAAATTTCACTAAAACAATGATTTGTTAATTTCTACAAACAAGTTTCAAAATGTTGTTTGATGCAATAAAAAGTGCTTAGGAAAAAAGCCTCTAACATAACCCTATCTCTTCCATAGATCATACCTTTGACAGGCTTTGGAGAGAACATCAATTGGAAAAAAATGTCCTCATTCACAACTTTATTAATTATCATTTCCACAAGCCTTACATCCTGAAGCAAGTCCAATAAATTGGATACGAAGATAGAAAGGAATTGAGAAAGATAAATTACCCTCTTTGCTTCTGGCTCCAGGATTTATTCACCAATAACCCTTTTAATATGCTTGATAAATGTTGCATAGTTCCCTTTGAAAACTAGTTGAAGCTTAGCATCACCTATTTCCTCTGAGATTGGTAGCTCCCATTCGTTTGCAGGAATGTAGACTATGTAGTTTTGTGGGTAGAACTCCATTTGCCTCCTTCTACACTTTGCACATAATAGTTTTGGAACTCTAACCTCTCCACTAATAGAAGTATTCTGTGAATTCACAAACTCTATTCTCCAAGCCCTTCGCATAGACAAGTTCTTTGTTGTAAAAATGTGCAACAATCTTGTCTACCTCCTACAATGATTCAACAACTAGTCCTTTACAATTGTGATTCAGGGATTGGACATCTAATCTGAATAGAAATTTCAATCATCATGAAGGTGCATTTAACTTGTCAACCCAGGGACATGAACTTGAAATGTATCAACATAGTATGTGCACTAGGAACCCAAAGTAGCCATTTTCATTCTACAACTAAGAAAGACACAATGTTGAAAGTAAATTTCTTAGGAAGGAATAACATGAATGCTAACCATCAATCAAAAATTACACTAAGCTGAAATGCATGACACAAATGAAAATATGAGCAACAAATAGGGCACTAATTTCTCTGCCTTTTCTACAGGAACAATCACATAATGGAATTCTAGTGGTTGCAGGAACAGTCACATAATGAAATTCTAGTGGCTGCAGGAACAGTCGGTGCCAAATTTTTAACTGATTACTAAAAAAAAAGTAAGTAATACTAAACTAATACTAAAATAAGGGATGAATTACTCACCAAGTGGGACCCCTTGGATAATTATCCCTTAAAATTAATGAGAACTCAGATGCTCAAACTCAAAAATTTATTTTATTCGCTATAAATTATGAGTACAAAAGAGTAATATATCAGTATTACTGAAAAGTCAAGAATGCAAGTACAATATCAAATAGGGAAACCCCCAAAGAAGAAGCACCAAATATTTATTTATACTATCAACTAAACAAGGCAGTCAACTCCAAGAAATGGGAGGACGCCATTTAGGGAAAACAAAGAAAGAGGAGTGGCAGCGGCTACGCATGCATGGAATCTGGTCAGACATGCAAGTCCAAATGTAGATTTAGCACAATAGTAATTCCCACATCTTCTTAACCAATATTAAAGTCCACTTCAAGGTGGTTAAATTCATTTTGCATAAGGAATCTCCTACCATCGACCTCCTTTGACTTTTGAGCGATTCATTTATTGGATGTTATGGTGCATGCCCAACTGGTGGTGTCTTCCTCAATTTAGCATCCTCAACTTATTTGTATGGAAATTTTAGTACATACAATAACTTCATATCTTCAACCACCTTAAGGAACATTCATTAACCACATGCAATATTAATATAGACAGTCCATATAACATGCCATTTATCATTAAAGGTTTGCAAAAATAAGATTAAACCCAATGTCTATAGTTTGAGGAAAATATCATAAAAGTATCAACACTTAATGTCAAATTCCATGGTAACTTCAACAAATAAACCATGAATTCTACCCAAAACTAGACCATATTCTAGACTCATCACACCCCCCAACCTAAGATCTTGTTGGTCCTCGAGTAGGGGAAGGCTTGTTCTTTTGCTTGGTCAATGTTCTAAAATTTACAACTGACAACTATCCCACATCAAAGTGTGTTATGTGTGAATCAAGATCCCAATAGAATCCTGCCAATCTATCCAAACTGCTCCATCTTTTCCTCTTTGCAACAATATCATATTGGTAGAACCTGAAGTTCGGTATAGGCCACATTAGGATGGGTGGCTGAAAAGTCAGGGGAAGCTAGGATCACCCCTTTTTCCTTCCAATGTGAATATATCTATCAATCCTTTTAAGAGTTGTTGCATAGCTCTAGATGGAATGAGGCTCAACCTGCTTGAGATCATTAGTTAAGTTGTTCCATCTTTGTGAGAGGTATCTTTTCATGGTTTCCTCTTTCTCTTTTTCCTTTTCCTCATATTTACTATAAACTGCTTCTATCCAAGGCATAATCCTATTACCATAGCTAGGTCTGAAAATCATTTTATTCCATTCCTTGAAAATATCCCTTGGATTCCTTGATTCAACCCTAATGGGAAGAGGGATGTTAAGCTCTAATTTATTATAAGCCCCATATTGATGTTCCCAACTAATCTCATTTTGTACCCAAGACATGAATGCCCTTAATTAGAGATCCCCAACATAGAGCAGTAGATTCCAATCACGGTCTTGAGTTATAGCATAATTATGCAAATAAAACTCATGCAACAAATTCTTCATTTCAGGGGAAGCAATTCGATAAGCATTGAAAAATTCAACAGGAGTCTCAATAGAAGGGTTCAAACTTGAGACAATTCTTGCCAGTCTAAAAGAGAGATATTTCTCCTTCAAATGTAGAGCATAGACCCTTGGAGAAGTCCTACATTCCAAAATCTATGGTACCAAGGCTGCCATATCATCCACCTTCTTCTTCAAGGTGGCAATTTCTACATCTTTATCTTCAATCTCCTCATCTCTCTTTTGTATTTCCTTCTTCAATTTTCATTTTTCCTCCTTCCATTCATCTTGTCTTCTTTGCATCTCTTTCCATAAATTAATGGGTACCAGGTGCATTGAAAAATTAGGTGGGTTATGTATTCCTACTAGCATCCTCTCTGGCAGTAATGCTAATTGCAAGGATTTAGGTTGTCCCATTAATTCTGGCTATAGGGGTATTGATTATTCTCCTAGTTCGGGTTGTTTCTGCAAGGACTCCTGCTCCTATTCTGGATTTTGTTGTAGGATCTCTTGTTGTAGGACCTCTTGCTACAGGAAGTCCTAATTTTCCTCATACTCTCAATTTTCGACTTATTCTGCAATATTGACAAGATCAACCAATGTTATGTTTGATGCTGCCTTAAATATATCTTCCTACTCGACATTCTATTGCCCCATTGGAGCTTCTATTTACCCTTGTGATATTTCTCTAGACTTAGGTCTTTCCTGCGGAGGCATACCAAAGGTTGGCCCGAATGGTCTTGCTTTCCTAGGGGGTCTCTTATGTTTTCCTTTGGTGGCAGGATGAACAATGTTAGCCTTTCTCTTCTTAGAGCTTGGCACCTCTTTTTTTGATTGGTTGTCTTTTGGCTTTTACTTTTCTCATTTCTACTTCCCTCTATTATAACCTAGTTTTCATTAGAATTCCAAGTGGAACACCATCATCAAAGTTAGGGGAAGAACTTTCTTTTTCTGAGTGCTCTTTCCCATAAGAGCTAATTTCTATGGTTTCTTCTGCTGTAGGAGAGTTTACGCTCGGGCCTGTGCTAGAGGTTGAAGCACCAAGAGTGGCTTTAGCCATGCTCAATCTCCTACTAGATCTACGAGGTTGAGGTAAAACCCTAGGTTGCAAGTGCTTAGGTCTAATTTGATGATTTTTTATGAATTCTTCCCATGTAATTCTAGATACATCATGTGGATCCTTCTCAACTAGAAATTTAATCAGAAAATGGTGGGAAACAGAATTGTCCCTACCTTTTTGAGTCTCAGCCGCCATGATTGAGATAAGGTTGTATAACATGTTCAACACATTCATCCTCCTTTTTTGCCTCATATGATTCAAAATATTGAAGTGCACAGAATGCAAATTCAACTGGTGACCTTCACAGGTGATGTATTTTATGACATAAACAACTATTTGTTTCCATGGTGGGCTCTCTTCACACCCTATTTATCTATGCTCAATGGAGTGTTATTTGGCTCTATAAATTTGGCTCTAGCTGATCTAGCATCTCTGGAATAGGGTAATTTTCACCATTAGTAGGTAACCCTATGAATTCTGCAATTATTTCTTCAGTTACTATGACCTCTGACCCTTTTACTATGGCCTTCCCTTCAGACAATGTCTGGACAAACTCTAGTGCAATGTCTTCATCAAAATCATCCAGCTTTAGGAAGTAGTAAATCCATCCACAGTTTCTGAATTCAACTAGGCAGGGTGCATCTTGTAGTAATACATGTGCATCATGGGTTCATTCTGAATTAACCCACCTCCAATTGTCTACAACCAAACAAATACTCTATGGTTTCTTTCCTGCAATTCCATTTGAAAATCAAATTCACCTTTCTGCAACACTTGCTAGCTTTATAATGCCAATGTCGACTGAATTTTCCCTTTTTTAACTTACCTTTTGTTTGCAATGTAACTTGAGATATGATAGGGTCAATAATGGAAAGGAAGGAGTAATAAAGGAAAGCTATAATGAAGAGAAATGGTAGCAGCAATTGGTGTCACTTTACACATGTGAGCCATCCACTCACTTAGATTTCGAATTGGCCCAATTTAAATTTTGCTGACGTAGACTAGCATGGACTGACACATGGAAAAAATATTCACATCTTTCCTTCCCCCCACCTAAATTTTGGCATGCATCCACACATGTAGAATGATGATTTAACAGGGTAGGAAATAGCAACATGCTATGGTGAATATCCATACTAATGTACACCAATTAAATGAATGCACTTAAAGATAATTAAGATATAACAATTAATGCACACATACCTGAATGTGTGGAGGATTCATTGCAAAGATTGTGGAGAAAGTATCCCTCACCTTTTAAAGAAATAAGTTGAGAAATTAATGAAGATGAGGTGGGATGAGGTGGAGTAGAATGAAGTAAAGTGATGGAAGAGAGAGAAAGGTGGAAATGGATGGGTGGATGGGGGGATGGGTAAAGAAATGGACTCCCACAAAAGTGGAAGTCTTTATTATGACAAGTACATACCTTAATTAGCCAAAAGAAGGGACACTAGTTCCACTTCCTTTGGCTGTAAGAAGCTCGGATGCTGCATGCTAAGTGAATTGATACAAGAACTTCTCCTTGGAAATTGGCTTGTGATATAGTCTGAGGCAATGAGCATTGAAAAGAAAATTAAATTTGACTAGGTCAATAGTAATGAGTTGTACAACACCATTAGGAAATACCTCAGTAGCCTCATATGGTCCTAGCCACCTTGTCTGCAATTTTCCTGCATTGTCCTGATATTTTGAGTCATAGAGCAGGGCCCAATCTCCTAGTTTAAATTTATTGTCATTGATTAATTTTTCATGCCACCTGATTCTCTAATTCTACACTACCTCTATGTGATGAAGGGCTGCTCTTCTCATCTCATCTAAATCATTTAGTTCTCTAATTCTTTCTCTTTGTGCCTCAGAGATATCCATCCCCAAATCTATTGTAGTCTTAAGAGTCTTGTGTTCAAATTCAATGGGCATCATAACAATCTTTCCATACAACAACTCAAATGGAGTGAAGCCTGTAGTTGTTTTCTAGGTAGTTCTGTAGGCCTAAATGACTTCTAGTAATCTATTTTCCCAATCCTTTCTATGGATAGCTATTGTCTTGGTTAGAATAGCTTCAATTTCTCTATTAGTTACCTCAACTTGGCCATTAGCTTGGGGGTGATAAGGAGTAGAATTTCTATTCCTTATGTTTTACTCATTAACTAGTTTTGCAACAAGGGTTGATGTGAATTGAGCCCCTTGATCAGTCACTATCTCTCTTGGAACTCCATATCTTGTGAAAATATCCTCATAATATTTTTTTGCAACTTTGTTATCCCATCCATGCTTCATGGCCTTAACTTCTACCCACTTTGTTACATAATCAGTGCATACCAAGATATAAGACTTACCATTTGATGGAGGGTCAATGGGTCCTACAAAATCCAATCCCCACTTGTCAAAGGGAGTGATTACTACCTGAGGGACAAGTGGCATCTCATCAGATTTGGTTGGTCTGCCCATTCTTTGACATCTATCACATTTTTTGGTATACCTTTCTGCATCCTTGTGGAGTGTTGGCTAGTAATATCCTGTGTTCAAAATCTTCATTACTATCCTCTTGGCTGCAAAATTTCCTCCACATGGTTCATTGTGGCATGCATGCAAAATGTCTTATGTCTCATCTTCTCTCACACATCTCCTCATGACATGGTCTAGTCCATTATAAAACAGACATCCAACATGTTGAGATTATGGATGTACAGTCCCTGAAGCTCCAGAATCTTCAATGGAGGACCCTTGCCAGGAAAGATAATCAACCACATAGAAAGTGTTCGAACTTAGGCATGCACAATGGAGATTCTATATTGATCTACATTATGAGATTAGATGATTACAAATGTACAAAATTCCTAAATATATAGGCATGAGAGAAAACCTAAGATGCATGAGATGTTTCCAAGTGTCATGATCTAATAACATGTGAACTCTATCTAGGAATTTATTAAATGTTAAGATAAATTCTAGAAGGACAACTTATCTTCTAGAAGGAATCTTATCCCTACAAACATGGAAGGGGACAATACCCCATTATTAAATGATTTATTAAAATGCAACCTAGGACTAAATGGTGTATGACCTAAGTTAACTTATGCTAGTGTAATAATTAATTAGTTACACTAAAACCCCCCCATAAGTTCAACTTAGGGAGGAAAATTCAATTATTATGCATAAATGATCAATGATGGGTCTTGACTATGAGGCCATGTTAGGTACCCATGTACATGAAGATGATGTAGAAAAATCTCCCACAACCAAAGAAAAGGGGAAAACACAGTGGGAACAAAACCCCTCTCCAAAAAGGAGATGAAAATGCAAAAATGTGAGATAGGATGGGAAGGATGGAGGAATCCCAAAAATTCCCCAAGTACACCATCCATCACATGGATACAATACAATAGCACCCCCATAGGAGGGAAAAAGAAAGACTATGTAGCCTCCCCAGAAGATGTGATCACTTGCAAAAATGGTAAGTGTCTAAAGATAGAACAAGATCCAATGTCGACAAACAACATGTCTCCCTTTTAGAAGAAACAAAACCAAATGCAATGCAGAGATGCTTCCCATTCTAGATAGGAATTGAAGGAAGGAAGGATGAATGTGGATGCCAATGATGTCTCTAAACTTTGCTCATGTGTCTCCTTGCCTGAAGATGAAGATGCCATAGTCCAAAACAATGAAGAGGGTGAAAAACCAAGATGATGTAGTTATTGATGTTGAACAATATCCAAAGACGATGATGTGATGGATGTGATGAATGTGATGGAGAATTGATAGCCCCCCCTGAATGAAGTGTCCTCAAAACCACTGAAAGAAGTCTAGAGCAACAAATGTGTCCAAACCACAAGTCTCCTGCTAGGAAGAAGCAAATCCAATGGTAGATGATGAAGAAACCTCAAATCCAAAATGGAATGATAGGGAAGAAGTCTCATACATGAAAATTTTGAAGAGAAACCAAGTGTCTCCAAGATAGTCTCAGGATCTCTAATCAAGGTTGAGACAAAGGAATGAGAAGACTCAAGAAAAATATCCAAAGTGGGATTTGAATAGAGGAGTGATATCCCCTCAAGAATGTCCTCCAAACCAGTATAAGTAATCAAGTCAGTGATACCTGAAACAAAGCCATCCTATGATGTCAAGTCTGGAAAACTGGATGTATCTTGATGAATGGTGATAGTTGAAGCCTCAATCAATGAATTTGGACAAGGAATCACTGATTGTGAAGGGATACCAAGTTTCTTTGATGGAGAATAATTACTTGAGGGAACCTCGTCAACCTCTTTAGAAGATTCAAGGAAATCAACCTCCTACACAACAATATCATCATAGGATAATTGATCTGAAGAATGATATTCTGAATCATGACCATTGAGGAAGGGTGGAGTATCTGAATCTCCATATATCTCCCAAATATTAGCCCAGAGGATGTGAGGATAGTCACAATGATCAATAGCATTCAAAACATCACAATCAACTTGCATTGAAATGATCTCCAAAACAGTGTATTTTCTGCAACTCCAAGCAAGTTCATGAATACCTTCACTTGGATGAGGAACTATACCATACAGATGAGGCAATAGATCAAGTCATTTGGAGGTGGTGGTTGATCCCATCCCACCATTGCTCATAGTTTCCCTTGTGCAACATATTCAAAGGAGTATATGCAAGCCCCATAATGAAATTTCTCCACAAAAAACAAAGATAAATGACCTTCAATAGAAAATAAAGACTTCCAAGGATGATGTGCAATTGAAGTGATTCTACCTAGATCAAGAAATCTTTCCCAAGCTTCAGGATATCCAAGTTATTGAACAAATGCATCAAACTAAAAAAATCAATGCAAGAGTACCTAGAGTTGAAACTTATCAAGGGGTCTAGACCGATGAAAAAAAGCTCAAAAAAATCTTCTTGATGCCATTGGAATCACTAAAATCTAATGAATGGTTGCGAAGATATGAGCCTTTGAGTCTAGATTAGTGTTTTTTCTTCAGTTGTCTATAGAATTTTTTGTGAGAAAAATTTCACAGAATTGATGTCACCACTAGAAAGTGATCAGAATTACCTTTTTGACGGTATCTTGTTTGTCAATTTTTGATACAGTGGGTGAAAGTTATGATAAAATGAAAAAATGCCTAGATGAGGCACTTTGTAGGCTAAAAAAGAGTAAAAAATTGGCCCCCCGGGCACTAGCACCTGGTCACCAATATGACCACAGGAGATAAAAATTGCAAAAAAAAAGCTCCCTCCTAGAGTGGCAGTGGGGCTGAGATTTCAAGCAGTGTAGATAGTTCGGGTAGCGTGACACTCATGATTAAGTGAAACCCTTGGTCATGGAAAAGACCAAGTCTTCGGTGGTTAGCTTGGAGAGCACGAGCCTGAAGGACAAAACCCCAACACCAATGTGAAGAAGGAACAGGTTGGTCTACAAATCTTGGCTACACAATGGTCGATGATGGATGCACAATGACCAGTGATAAACAATAGGAACCGACAGGAAGGTAGGATTCTGGCGAGTTGATGAAAGTGTGACCGGCGTACGAAGTAGAGGATCCAGTGGTGGATAGCACAAACCAAGGCTGATGAATGTGGAACGGTGGGTAGGAAGACCAAAGAATGGTGGTCAGTGATGGGCTCACTAGAAAAACATGTACCCCTCTTCAAAACACAGACTCTGCAAAAAATAAATGAGGTCGACGCGCTTTGTTTGCAGACCTGAGATTTAGATGGGCCAAGAAATAATCTATAGTTTGATTTTTAATATTTCTTTTATAGCAATTAAAAATCAAAAAACATTTATTTTTTAAAGAATATGCCAACAAATATGTGCAAAATTTAATAAATCAAAAAATATATCAAATGCTCATGCCAATGATGATTTATCAAATCAAATGTCGATGATATAAAAAAGCATGCCGACTATATAATAAAGTTGTAGGTTGATCAAATATTTTTGCAAACTATATAAATTGCCCCAATAATAACTTTTTTTGCCAAACAAATAGAAATATTGCATGAATTTTTTTTGAAAAAAAGCGCCTATGACTAAAAAAAAAATTTCTTCAGAGGACAACTGACTAGGGTGATTTTTTATTGAAAATTGTATGGATCGTACGATTGATTTTGCAAACCCAAAATACCTCTAATGGCTCCCAGGTTGATGAATCCGATTTTGATGAATGGGTAGGCAATCCTAGGGTTTCAAGGCCTTCTAAAGACAATGGTGAGCTTAGATTTGACTCTATCTACTCCAAAAATCATCTTGGTCCCCAGGTGGAAACAAGTAGCCTTCAATGGGAACCTCAAGCCTGTGAAGAATCTTGCACACCAAATTTCTTGATCGAGGGTTGAAATTTCACTAGAAAAGCTCTGATACCATGTTGAGATTATGGATGCACAGTCCCCAAAACTCCAAAATCTTCAATAGAGGACCCTTGTCAGGAAAGATAATCAACCACATAGAAAGTGTTCAAACTTAGGCATGCACAATGGAGATTCTATATTGATCTAGATTATGAGATTGGATGATTACAAATGTACAAAATTCCTAAATATATAGGCATGAGAGAAAATATAAGATGCATGAGATGTTGCCATGTGTCATGATCTAAGAACATGTGACAACATGTGAACCCTATCTAGGAAATTATTAAATGTTGAGATAAGTTCTAGAAGGACAACTCATCTTCTAGAAAGAATCTTATCCCTACAAACATGGAAGGGGATATTACCCCATTATTAAATGATTTATTAAAATGCAACCCAGGAGTAAATGATGTATGACCTAAGTTAACTTAAGCTAGTGTAATAATTAATTAATTACAATAACATAACAATCCAAGAGAAAGGAAAATATTTTTCAATAAGTTTCCTTTTCTCTTTTGGAGAGAAGTGAGGAGGAACTCTACTTGCGACCAAATAATTGGCTATGTTAGCACACCAGGGTGTTTGTATACTGATAGAGAATAGATGCTCATCAGGAAAAGAGTCATCTATGGCATGATCATCCCCTGATGTAGTCAACCTTGAAAGGAAATCTGCAACAACATTGGCCTTCCTTGGCTTATCCACAATGTTTATGTCAAATTCTTGCATCAATAATAACCATCTTGCTAGTCTACATATGACCAAAGGTTTATTCATGAGATATCTAATGGCCACATGATCAATGTGCAAAAAGATTTGGTAACCTGTTATGTAATCTATGAATTTTTTTAGTGCATAAATTATTGCTAGCATTTGTTTTTTTGTCATAGTATAGTTGAATTCAACTCCTTGCAAATTTTTCCTGACAAAATAAATGGCATTTTCAATAGCTCCTTTCTATCCTAAGACTGCTCCTATGACATAATTTGATGCATCAGTATGGATGTGGAAAGGAAGCTCCCAATTAGGTCCTTTGAGTATAGGAACATGAGTCAAAGCTACCTTTAAGTTGGAAAATGCCTTGTCACAAGCTTCAGTCCACTGGAATTCAACATCTTTAGTGAGAAGAGTATACAATGTTGCTGCTACCTTGCTGAAATCCTTGATGAAATGCCTATAATATCCTACATGGCCCAAGAAACTCCTAACATCCTTTTGTTTTGTAGGTGTGGGAAGATTTGTGATTACCTCAATCTTTGCAAGATCTACTTAAATTCCCTTATGGGAGATGTAGTGGCCAAGGACTGCACCTTCCTGCATCATCATGAAGCAATTTTCACTATTTAAGGACAAGTTTTGGTCTTCACATCTCTGTAGGACTCTACTGAGATTTCCCAATGCTTGATTAAAATCAACACCATAAGTGGTAAAGTCATCCATATAATTTCCATGCAATCATGACAAATGTCTAAAAATATGCTATTGACTGCCCTCTCAAAAGTTGCAGGTGCGTTGCATAAGAAAAATGGGAGTACCAAGTAGGCATAGTGTAGACACTGAAATCTAGTCTAAGCCTGCGACTTCAATATTCTTCAAAATTTGTATTCTTCATGGTCATGATTAAATAATGTCAATTATTTAATTATTTTCTAAAGTTTTCATTTCTTTATTAATTAAATAAATCTAATTATTTAATTAATTCACTTTAACTTTAATTCTTCTATTAATTAAATAATCTTAATTATTTAATTGATTCACATTTTCTTTATTCTATTTGATTAATTAAATAAACACTTTTTATTTAATTATGTAACTAATTAACCTTATCCTTCTTGTCAAATTAAATAAATTCTTATTTAATTTACCCTTTTATCATATGTCAACTATAATTAAATAAATCCCTTATTTACTTAATTATTCATTTAATCCCTTCGTCTCTTAATTAAATAAATCTTATTTATTTAATTATTCTTCAAATATCAAATCTTGAATTAAATGAATTATTTAATTCATAAAAATCTATTTTAACATGTTCCTCTATATTTAGATAATTGTGTAAGTTATCTAAGTATTCACTCTTGCTCGACTCAAGATCTATTTAAATCAATCGGTTAACTCCTAATTTAATGTCTAAGTTGCTTGCATGAATAAACTCTTTGTCATATCATTCAGTCATCTAGTTCTAACTTTTTTGCGTGAACATGCATATTAATTAAATATCTTTATTTAATTAATTAAATCTTGTGTGTGCATTTGAACAAAGAGTTGCTTTAATCAATCTTTATCTTTGTCGTGCAAAGACTATTCTTTTGTTTTTGAATACCAAACTCGAAGATTAAATCGTTTATTTAATATTTATTTCTATTTCTAGTTTTATCACTCAGGTCACTACTAATAGTTATCATAATGCATGTCTAATCTTTTGATCTCAATGGTTCGTCGATCTTTCGATCCTGACCTATCATTTGAATGATCAATTTTCTATAAATTGATCTATCCTTCATCATTTCAATCTCGTTCTAAATATTATACTTGCACAAGAGAAATCTAAGGGAAATTATACTACAATGACAAAATGGAGAGGGGCAATTGAGGTTATACATGGAATTACGTAAATATTGCGTGAGATTGTTTAGTTTATTTATGTTTTAGCTTTCCTTTGTTCTTTGTTGTTTAGCTTTGATTGCATTGTCATGTTCTTTTAACCTTTCTTCTATATTTTTTAGATGTTACATTTGGTGAACCCGACGTGAACTACTAACCCTCTTAATTGGAATTCTTTGTTTGGAAGTTTTTAGTGTTTTTTGTCTTGAAGTGTGTAGGTAATTTTGAATAATCTTGAAAATCACACTTTTAGGAGTCTTTTGAGGTCAAATAAATAGCATGGTTGCATCTAGAAGGGTCGAGAGATGAAAATTCATATATTATACTGCATATTTTGGTTAAGGGGAGCATCTTTTACAAGAAAAACATGACTTTTTGTGGCTGCAAGCTAAAGTGACGCATTTGCAAGCTAAAGTGACGCATTTGCAAGCTAAAGTGACATATTTATGAGATAAAGTGATGCATTTGAATTTCAACATAATGTTGCAATTTCCATTTAGAGACGCATCTACTTGACAGAACGACACAATTGACTTACTTGACCGCATCTGAGATCAGAAACGATGCATCTGAAAAATACTCACGCATCTGTTATTTTCTGAGTTGCAATTGACCGGTAAAATCCTGCGATGCATGAACAAAGAAAATGATGCATCCAATTGGTATATTTTTAGGTTTAGATTTTTAGTTTACAACTTCATTTCATGTTTTCATTTTCGCTAATCTTCTATTTTTAGCGTGTGTCTTGAGGAGTTAACGAAGTTTTTGCATATCGATAGTCGAAGACCAATATCAAAACTACTAATGAATCTTTCTACAGAATGCATGTCAAAGACCATAGTTCAATTTTTGAAATAGATTGTTTGGTAGTTTAGCAAAAAAATTATTTGGATTAAAATCAACAAGTGTCTACTATGTTTGGTGCGAAAGCACAAATTTGTTATTACCCTCACGATTTGGTATATCAAAGTAACCTCTCCCCTTGCACATCCATGTGATCCTGGGTGTAAGAGAAATGGTTACTGACTCTAGAACTTGGGCCTATTCTGGTGGGAAAAAGTACTCACCCTAGGACAACTCAGACCGGTAGCACCCTGAACCCAATGGACTTCCAGCCAGTATATAAAAGTGGATCATTGGGGAAATCCCAATAAATCACATGTATGGTTCTGATGAGATGGATTCAAAAGGGGACTCTCACAACATGGATCATGCCCTACGAACAAAATACCCGAATTAAACACCTTTGTTTATAGTGTCCAAAATCCTTCTATTTACTAGTGCAACAGGTCAGATCTGTGAAGCCTTCTCATATTCTTACGGTTCATGCATAGAGATGAAAGTATTCCATGGGATGTTCATGGGTACTGTAGCTTGGCTGCCCTGAATGACATTAATGAGCTGTGGAGGGGAGCTAGAGGGGTCAAGCTACTAATCATCTGCCTTGAATAAGCCTAGTTAGGGAAACCCAAGTGAGAACTCAGTAAATACTATCCTACATAGCCTAGGATGTGGTTGTCTATTGTCAAATTAAACATTCTTTGATTCCAAAATCAAACTAAAAACACATTGTCTTATGATTTTCTTTGTTTTCCAAAACTTGATCACAAAACAAAGTCATTTTTATCTCACAATTCACTAAAAAAATGCAGTTTTCAATAGAGTCGCAACTGTTCACCAGAGAGTCACAAATGTCTTTTTGAGTCACATCTGTTCAACTTAGATTTGCATCTGTTAACATAGAGTCACATTTTCTAGATTAGCTTGCATTTTCTTAGTTGAAAACCACATCTGATTTAGGAGACTGCACTTGTGATATTCTGTGACTCATCTGAAAAGGTAAGCTGCAACTACATTCTGGAATGACGCATTTGCCACTATCACAAAAATTTTACTAGTGCATAGAGTTTAGAAAAACCACATCTAATATAGTTTGAGTCACAATGTTCATCATGAGTCGCATCTATTAGAAACTACACCATAATTGTCTCATACTAGATATTGAACTTTACTAGAAATGTGCAGCTGATTACCAAAAAATCACAACTGTAAAACATAACCACATCTGCTAAATTATGTGATGCATCTGCCTAATTATTAGAAAACCAGAATTCATAGTCATAGTCCAGTCAACATAGTCATACCAGTCTTTGATCTATCTTTTCACAATAGTCCTTGAACGGAAACCTAAAATGGTTTGCTCAATTTTGCATCTTGTAGGTATCATTTAGTCATAACTATAGTGTCCTAGTCTGAAGTTTTAGTTTCATCTTAGAGTACATACTACTTTTAGATCAAAATCTTAGGAAGGTCACTTTTACAAACTTTAGAATAGGTCCACTTTCTACACTTTGGAAAAACTATAGCTTCAATGAAATCTATCCTTGAACCTAGTCACATCATCATATCTTTTGTCCTATAGTGAATCCTCCTAGCTCATCAATCTAGATAGGGATCTCACCTTATCTTTGGTCCTAATCCTACATAGGTTCCTTTACATAACTAAGTTGACACCTTGGTTAGACTTTAGGTGGTTGGTAACCTCATCTTAGGTTCAAAAAATTGATTACCTTAGAGTCTTGCTTAGACTTTGCATACTTAGACACTATCATCCTAGGATAGTATCATTATAGACATACCTTACTTGCAAGAAAATACCAAAAAAAAAATAGTTGCATTCATTCCTTATTTGCACTTAGAAAATCCTAAAAACATAGCTTAGGTTGCATACCTTATACTTAAGTCACCCTCTTTACATTAGACCTCATATCACATACCTTAGTCTTACTCCATATTTTTTCATAACCTCACCACCATGTCTACAATTTACCTTGATATGCTTGCTAGTCAAGTTGAATACCAGTTACTCCATAATGGTCAATACCAACAAACCATAGACTTCAAGAGACAATTTATATAATCCAAATGCCAATCAATGTCAACCCATGGTCAACTACCCACATACCCTTCCTACCAACAATCCATAATTCATAGTTCTCCATTCATCTACCCTCATTATCAAGATTCCATTAGCATAATCCATTCCATTAATACACAATGAACATCCACTTATCACCCTTATCCTAACCTTAAGAAGGGAAATCAACCTTCCACTAATCCCTTCCAAGCCTTCATGTCCTATCCTAGTCCTTCATCCACTAATACCTTCCAAGCCAGTCCATCTCAATCTACATTTAGTCATGAAAATACATCTATTCATGGTCTCCAAAGTCAAATCCCATCTGCTAAGCTTGAGGATACATGTCAAATAGAAATTCCAAAGCATGACATCATGGATTCACCTTCATGTCAAGATCAAAGTATTCCATCCCATGACCCTATCTTTAAGTCCATCCAAGAAGTCCTTCTAGATAAACATGACATCCAAAATAAACTTATCCTTGTTCAAGATTTTGTTCCCAACCATATCATTCAAGAAAAACCCAACTTTGATCAAGACACTACTATTGAGAAAGAAGTTCAAAATGATCCACTCCTTGACCTTTATGCCATTCATGATCAAACACATGAAGATGAACCTATCCAAGTACCAAACACATCCATTTCCCAAAATGAGACACTTGCCTCCTTTGGACACACAGATGATATTCCTCTAGAATGAGAGTCTCCTACTCTAGACATATTTGCAAATGATCAAGCTATAGCTAAGTTCAGTGGACTCTATGACAATGACCATAAAGACAGTTTCAACATTGACTTGGAAGCACCAGTAGAATCCTATGAATCTGATATGTCACAAAATCACACCAAAGATATCCAACATGTCAATGAAGCTAAGACATCCTATCACCTAGGATCATCCACTTTTATCAAATCAGGCTTTCTTGTAGAGGAGAAGATTCCAAGTAACAATTTCCACATGCACAGTGATTGGTTAGCATCTTGCTTTCAAGAAAAACATACTCCACCACAAACAAAATATGTTAGAGCATGCAACATCAAGGAAAAGGACTAGGCATACATGAGCAAGGTATTCTAGAACTAGTACAGTTTCAAGAAAATCCTAGACATCAAGGTCTTGGTTATCCTTTAGTCAACAAATCTAATGATGTTAATGGTATCTTCTCGATATTGGGGGAAAATTTATCTGATACAAACATGAAAATGGAGGCCATGAGTAGTTCTTACCATTAGGTTGTTGCCAACACTCCTTCCATTCATACCATAAATTGTCATTCCAACATGAATAAACCTTCCATTTGGAACCAACAAAAACAAAAGTCTTACAAATTCAAAGTTAAAAATCAAATATCAAAGGCCATTGAATCAATCAAAAATCCAAGTGGACAAATAAAGTTAAAATGGATCCCAAAGAAAAATGGATCAAGCAAAGAAAATAGTTCAAAAGTAAAATTCAATAAAAATGTGGAGCCACAAGAAAAGAGGACTCCCACATATAATAAATGTCCTCTTGCTTCAAAATGGTCATCATACAAGGCATCTAAAAGTCATGGTTGTAAACATTATCCCAATCTGAAACCTAGTCTCCATCATCCATCACCCCAAGTTTGGAAAATAAGAATTCCTACTTCTAAATTTCCAAACACGTCTACCATCATCTGTCATAATCCTACATCTCACCTAAAGTCTAAAAATCCTATATATCACAAATCTGTCACGTCTTGGCAGCAACTCTTTATTGTAAGGACTCCCATGGCACTCTATCGTGATGTGTGTATTTTGATAAGGCCAACTCTAGTATTAACAAGGATCACAATGACATCAATCAATTATATGCAAGTGTTATGATCCTAACAAGGTAACTACTTAATCAAGGTCATTATTGGCATATCATGGCACCAATCTCTACATCAGCACCATCAATAGATTCAACACAATCAGTGATCATCTAAAACATCAAGGCCATCTAGAAAATGAAAAAATACAAAAAAAAATTGTCACTGATGAAAAGTTGGCAAATAGGCATGTTGGTGACACCAAAAAGAACCAAAAAAAAAAAGAGTCAAGAGAAAATTTTTGTCCAATAGTGAAAACCATTCTTATGGCGCTTTGGATAAGTACCATGATGAAAACCTGGCAAACAGATGTCATGTGTAAGAAATTATCTATGTGGACTATTACACTTAGGGGCAAGTTGTCTCATCTCCCATACCCTTTGTATGACATTTATGATGACATTTCCATCTATCCATCTTAGCCCTACCATTCACGTCCATTTTTCTACCTACTTTGATCTTGATAAGGACTAGGGTAGAAACATAAATAATGCTTTTGAAAAACTCTTGACATGTCTATCCTTTGGTCATACACTATCCACGAAATATCATGTTATAGCCTTCATAGCATTTTCCAAACCCATACCTTGACGAAAACAAGTTATCCTTATTTGACATAGTCATTGGAGACCATATGATAATTTTTCTAGCCAAAAATACTCATGTCACTTATCTTTTAACAAATTCACTCATCATCTATTCATACCTATCACATGCCTTAGTTTTTCCCTTGTCAATGGTCTAAGGATCTTCCATCATCCCATCTAATGCTACTAACCTTGATCCTTTAGTCACATTATTATCATCCTCACATTGTTTCAGGATGTGTCCTTCCCATGTCAAACAATGTCATCATCATCCTCATCGCCGGTCAATTGGTTTTCAGCTTGATTGGGGGCAAGATCATGGTTGTCCTAGAATTATTGTGCATGCTTGCTCGCTTGCTTATAGAAATCATTCACATGCATTTGTCACAAACCATTGAAAAATCCAAAAACATCACAAAATGTCCTGAGAAAATACAAAAACATCAAAAAACTTCAAAAGACAAAAAAATCAAAACATGTCAAAAATCCAAAAAATAGATTCAGAGTCACAGTCAGTTGCACTTGTCAGTCTTTGTCATTTTTTAAACTATGTTGCCTCTATGACTGGACATAGGCAAGGCCATCTGCCAATGTGCCCCCAAGGCATTAGGTCAGTCTGTTTAGGTTTATCTGTATAAAATCATGATTCAATCCATATGTCTATATGACAAGGTCATTGGTCGTGTCGAACTACAAGGTCTCTGCATGTATAACATAGGCAAGGCCATCAATTGATGAGCCCCTGAGGCTGCACTAGGTCAGTCCATTAGGGTTTGTCTCATTAACTATCACACGTCTTCTACTTGTAGTTAGTCTTGTCAGTCAAAGTCAAGTTGAACTATGAGGTCTCTGCATGTATAGCATAGGCAAGGCCATCAATTGATGAGCCCTCAAGGCCACACTAGGTCAATCCTTTAGGGTTTGTAGTCACATAGTCAATTTCCAACACGTCATATCAAGTTATGCATCAATCTAGTGAACAAGTTAGCAATGTCTCTAAGCAAAATCAAACAAATTGCCAAAGCAACAACCAAAATAGATCAACTAATGTTTGCTATAGGATGTGTCCTTCCTGGAAATAGACATCATCAAAACAATCAACATGTCTCTTATTCAGGATGATTCCTTCCTAAATATTGATATCAACAAAACAATCTATGCCTTATACAAGATGAGTCCTTCTTGCATATCGACATTGTCAAACAATCAACATAGCCTTACACAGGTTATCACATCAATGACATCAGACTCAACATCTTATACGATACATGTCTTTCTGAAACTAGGCTTCGTAATGCCTTATACAAATAGTCATAACATCAAAACCAGACTCAAAGTCTTATCTGGTATGTGTATCTCATGAAATCAGGCTCTATCAATCAATCCTTTTATCAATCAAAACAAATAGATCAATTTTTGGCAAATATATTACTAACTTTTTTGACTTTATGGCTTATTTATCTTATCATTTCATTTGACTTTATGATGGGAATTATGTTACTAGCTTCCTCAAGGATGTCCCATGAAAGATTTAGAGCAGCAACGATGTATCAGAATTCTTTTTTCTTTGATTGTTGTCTGTCAACTGTCTTTTCAATTTGATTTTGAGTCATGTTACTAGTTTCCTCAAGGATGTCCCATGAAGGATTTAGAGGAGCGATGACATCTCATGACCCATCTTTTATTTTATTTTTTTGTCTGTGGTTTGTCCTGACAAAAAGACTGGGTAAACTGTGCCCTTAGTATGAGTTAACAACAATCCTTGTCCATGACTGTTTGTTGTTAGCAAGTGGATGACCTTGCACACCTTGATCTAGGTCATATCATGGTGTTTTCTCTATTTGTATTAGTCCCACCCAATGATGATAAAGTGAAAACGCCTTTAGTGATACGGCGAAATATCAAAGATTGCTAATACTAACATCAATATCTTTTACTATTCATCTTCTTTTCACACTAACATTTCTTCTTTTTTGTATCATTCATCATCCTTATCTATTTTCCTCTATCATTTTGTCCTTCATCTTCTAGTTCTCTCATAGATTTCGAGAGCACACTCATGTTCTTTGAACCCTCTTGTCCTCTCGAGGGGGCACACCTTCACTTTTTTTACACCGGGGCATGAATGGGGTATATTTTTGATTGATTTTCTTTGACACAATGCCAAAATGACATTGTATCAAAGAGGGGCAAATGTAGACACTGAAATTTGGTCTAAGCCTGCGACTTCAATATTCTTCATAATTCTTATTCTTCATGATCATGATTAAATAATGCCAATTATTTAATTATTCTCTAAAGTCTTTATTTCTTTATTAATTAAATAAATCTAATTATTTAATTAATTCACTTTAACTTTAATTCTTCTATAATTAAATAATCTTAATTATTTAATTAATTCACTTTATCTTTATTCTGTCTGATTAATTAAATAAACACTTTTTATTTAATTATGTTACTAATAAACCTTATCCTTCTTGTCAAATTAAATAAATTCTTATTTAATTTACCCTTTTATCATATGTCAACTATAATTAAATAAATCCTTTATTTAATTATTCATTTAATCCCTTCGTCACTTCGTTAAATAAATCTTATTTATTTAATTATTCTTCAAATATTACGTCTTGAATTAAATAAATCATTTAATTTGTAAAAATATATTTTAACACATTCCTCTGTATTTAGATAACTGTGTAAGTTATCTAAGTATTCACTCTTGCTTGACTCAAGATCTATTTAAATCGGCTGGTTAACTCTTGATTTAATCTCTGAGTTGCTTTCACGAGTAAACTCTTTGTCATATCAATCAGTCATCTAGTTCTAACTCGTTTGCATGTACATGCATATTAATTAAATATCTTTATTTAATTAATTAAATCTTGTGTGTGCATTCGAACAGAGAGTTGATTTAATACATCTTTATCTTAATCATGTAAAGACTATTCTTTTGTTTTTGAATACCAAACTCGAAGATTAAATCATTTATTTAATCTTTATTTCTATTTCTAATTTGTATCACTCATGTCATTACTAAGAGTTATCAAAATGCATGTCTAATTTTTCGATATCAACCGTTTGTCAATATCTTGATCCCAACATGTCATTCAAATGATCATTTTTCTATAAATTGCTTTGTATTTCATGATTTCAATCTCTCCCGAAATCTTATGACTTTTGGAAGCATATCTATTATTTGAATCTTCAATGTTTTGCTAAATCACTATCACAGGTTATACTTGCACAAGAGAAATTTGAGGGAAATTATACTACAATGGAAAAATGGAGAAGGGAAATCGAGGTTATACATGGAATTACATAGATATTAGGTGAGATTGTTCAATTTATTTATATTTTGTCTTTCCTTTATTCTTTGTTGTTTAACTTAGACTGCATTAGAGCCTAGATTGCATTGTTGTGTGCTTTTAACCTTTCTTCTACATTTTCTAGATGTTACACATAGGTCCCCCATGGATAGGTAAATGTGGTCTTCTCTTGGTCCTCTAGTGCAATTTGGATTTGGTTGTAGCAGTTGAATCCATCTAGAAAAGAAAATTATTGCTTTCCTGCAAGTGTGTCCAAAACTTGATCAATGAAAGGTAAGGGAAAATGGTCCTTCTTGGTGGTAGCATTAAGTTCCCTGTAATCAACACAAAATCACCTTTTCCCTCCTTTTTTTGGCATAATTACTAATGGAGACACCCACTGGCTATCTGAAATGGGGTAGATAAATCGTGCATCCAACAATTTCTATAGTTCCCCTTTTACAAATTCTCTTAGTGTAGGGTTAATTCTTCTTTGTGGTTGGCTCACTAGGGTGCAATCATTTCTGATATAAATTTTGTGTGTACAAAGTTTAGGGTCCAATCCCTTCACATCATGATAATCCCATCCAAATGCATGTTGATGGGTGCTTAATAAGTTTGGTAATAACAATTATTGTTCTTCACTTAATTTACTGTTAACATTCATATACTTTCCTTCTGACACCTGTACTTGTGTAGTTGAATCTATCATGACTACTTCATTAACAAAAGTTACCTTTAGTTCATATGTTAGCAATGTATGGGACATACTTGTTGCTATAGGAAGTTTGTTTGTAGAAATGGTGGCTGTAGGAAGAACGTCTATAGGAACAATGGCTGGAGGAAGAGCAGGCAAAAGTGTCTTGACTGGAGTATCAGAATGAGAAGATGATGCTTTCTCCACTTTGAAATGGTTCTGAATGATGTTAGCCAATACTTCATCCCCATCTTGAATCTACATGAAAGAGGTTCTACCTAGCATCATAAGCTATTCCATGGAATTAACTTCCTCGACCTCTTCACCAACATGTGGCCATATGAGATTATCTTCATCATGAGATGGCTGAGCAGAAGGATAAAGAACAAATTTTTTAGTGCTCTTCCCATTTGAAATGGTCATGTCACCTGATTGACATCCAATATATGCATCTGTAGTTGCTAACCATGGCCTTCCAAGAATAATGGGATAGCTACCTAGTGTAGCCTTAGGAGAAAGAATCATGAAGTCTTCTAGGTACTCCCAGGAGTCTAAAACTACCTCAAGATCCCCCACTATACCATTAGGCTTAATAGTAGAACTATCAACAAGCTGCAGGACAGTAGGAGTAGATCTCATGCTTGCAACATTTAGTTGTTGCATGATGTCCTTGTTCATTACATTTATTTTTTCCTCTAAACCAATTGAGCATTCTTTATTTGGATCTCATTTATAACAACTACTACCACAAGACTACCTGGGTCATTGTACTTGGGGATAGTCAATTTTCCAAGAATGATGTTAGCTAGCTATCCCACCACATGAACTATAGTTCATCTTTATTTTTCCTTCCTAGCTTCTTGAGGCATGCTTCCTTGATTTCCTTGCCATAGATTGGAAATTCGTTTAGGATTTTTAGGTGCACTTGGTTGAATGGGATCATTTAGAGGTTCCTCCTCCTATAACATAGGAATTTCAGTGATAATGGGATTGGAAGGGGTTGGTAGAGTAGTTTCTAAATGCAAGTGGATGTCACTTACACTCACAACATATGCAAGGAATTGATTTGAATCAACAGAGTATGCAAGATGCTACTATGGTTTATTATTTGGATTGGGTGTGGGCTGAGCTAGTAGCTGAGTAGGTTTAGGTGCATTTGAGCTTGGATTAGAAGGTGGAGGCATTATAGTAGGCTACTGGGGTTGAGAAGGCGGTTGCATGTAGTTGGTTGTGTGGGTAGGCCATTCTTATCCTCCCCTCCATTGATTTGTTTGCTTCCAATTTACCTGAGGTTGTTGCCATGGGGATGGAGAGATTTGATGAGTGGTCCAAGCATTTGGAGGGTTACTCCAAGGTTGTGGTGGATATCCTCCATAGCTAGATGGATTTGGGGGCTGCCATCGGTTACCAACTGAATAGGAATTAAAATATGGCCCAACATAAGATAGTGGATCTGGTGGAATACCTTGTCTTGGATCCCAAGGATTCCTTTGTGCAACATAGTAGACTTGTTCTTCTTCAATATGGATTGGCTTGAACTTTGGTACAATCTACTTTCCTTCAATATTGGCTACCATATTGCATCTGCAATCCTTCTTTTTTCTGCAATGGGGGCAATATTCTGCCAAATTTCCTTTGGCTCCTCTGGTTTCTTCTTAGCCTGAAATGTATCTAGCTAAGTAGCTAGATTCTTTATAATGTCTTGCTCTAAATATTCTAGCAAGTGTGTGATCTCCATTCTTGAGACTCCATTGGTACTTGACTTAACCATGGAAGATTGGTAAGCTCTCCCTTTCTTTGAAGCTACCCTAGAGTAGTTCTAGAATATATTCTTTATATCTTCGAAAGGAACTTGGGTGATACTCCTCCCATCAGTTCCAAGGAATCAGTGCAGTTGTCATTGATTCCTCTTAGGATTGTTTTTTTTGTGAGTCTTCATTGAGTGTATGGCATGGAGATTTTTGTAGGAAAAATAGAAACCTTGCAAAATAATCTTCTAGACTCTCATCTTCCTTTTGCTGCATCCTAAAAATGTCACCTCCTCTCATGTCACTACCCTTGCAATATTCCTTGTATTTCTCAAGAAATTGTCTTCATATCTTCCCAAGTTTCCATAGTATCTCTACCTAGGTTCATGAACCATCTTAATGCAACCTCTTTTAGAGTGGTAGGAAATAGCTTAATCCTATGGGCATCATTGATATAATCATAATGCCTATAAAGTATGTCAAAATGAAACAAAAAGGTATTAGGATCTTCTGTGACAAGTCCATAAAACTTGGGGAGTGTTGAAGCAGGGATGTTTTTGATGTTGTCAACTTCATTTTAATGGTCAATGGGGAAAGGAAAATTTGGTTGGTTAGGTCTATTCCTATTTGCATCACCCATGCCTGCTTGATGTAGCTCCAAAGCAAAGGGGTTCTCAAGCTGATTTTAGTATTCAAAGGAGACTTCAGAACTAGCCAGAATAGGAAATGCATCAACAAAGGGGTGTGGATCTTCTTCTTCTTCTTCTCTTGGTAGGTTATGATATTCAAATAGCTGGAATGGATTAGGATTTTTAGGAAGGAATCTCCCATAAGCATCCCTTCTCCTTCCTCTATGCATATAGTATCACTCACTATCAACCAACTCATGAAAAGAATTGGTAAAGAATAAGGGAATCATTACTTCCTGAATGAGCATATACTAAGAACAACTTCTAGAAACATTACAACAAGAAAAACTACTAATGAATCCAAAGAACTCTGTAGTTTGACACCATCCCCGACAATGGTGCCAAATGTTTTTGCCTCCTACAATGATTCAACAACTAGACCTTTATAGCCGTGATTCAGAGATTGGAAATCTAACCTGAATATCAATTTCAATCATCATGAAGGTGCATTTAAATTTTCAACCCAAGGATGTGAACTTGAAATGGGTTAGCATAGTATGTACACTAGGAACCCAAAGTAGCCATTTTCATTCTACATCTAAGAAAGAAACAATGCTGAAATTAAATTGCTTAGGAAGGAATAACATGAATTCTAACCATCAATCAACAATTACACTAAGATGAAATGCATGAAAAAAATGAAAACATGAGCAACAAACAAGGCACTACTCTATCTGCCTTGGCTATAGGAACAGTCACATAATGGAATTCTAGTGGCTACAGGAATAGTCAGTGCCAGATTTTTAACTAATTACTAAACAACAAGTAATACTAAACTAATACTAAACTAGGGGATGGATTACTCACCAAGTGGGCCCCCTTGGATAAGTATTCTCTAAAACTAATGAGAACTCAGATGCTCAAACTTAGAACTTTATTTTATTCATTGTAAATCATGAGTACAAAAGAGTAATATATTTGTATTAAAACTCAAGGATGCAAGTACAATATCAAATCACACAACCACCAGAGAAGGAGCATTATATCTTTATTTATACTATCAACTAAACAAGGAATTCAACTCCATGAACTGGGAGAATGCCATTTATGGAAAACAGAGAAAGTGGAGCAACGGTGGTTACGTGTGCATGGAATTTGGTTAGAAATGCACGTCCAAACGTAGATTTAGCACAATAGTAACGCTTGCTTCTGTTCAACCAACATTAAAGTCCACTACAAGGTGGTTACATTCAGTTTGCATGAGGAATCTCCCGTTGTTGACCTCCTTTGAATTTTGAGCGATTCCTTTGTTGGACATTATGGTGCATGCTCAATTGGCAGTGTCTTCCTTAATTTAGCATCCTCAACTTATCTGCATGGAAATGTTAGTATGCACAATAACTGCATATCTGCAACCACCTTAAGGAACATTCATTAACCACGTGCAAGATTAATATAGATAGTCCATATAACATGCCATTTATCATTAAAGGTTTGTAGAAATAAGATTAAGCCCAATGTCTATAGCTTGAGAAAAATATCATAAAAGTATCAACACTTAATGTCAAATTCTATGGTAACTTCAACAAATAAACCATGAATTCTACCCAAAACTAGACCATATTCTAGACTCATCAATACCTCAAATTTATTTCCCATAATTGGATTGTAAATGGATTTTAGAAGGAATCTTAACAAAGCCTGTACAACATGTACTTTGATATCAAGGGAATTATTACATGACACTCTTCCTTGGATATCAAGGGAATTATTATATGTCACTCCTCTTTGGATAGCTGCTAACTGGAATAAAACCACATCTTGCAATGTGTAACTTCTGCATAGGCATTCTGTAAATTTAGACATGCCTCTTTTATAATTTTGAGACATTTCATATCATACAGGACAAAGTATGATTAAATCACACTCCCATCTTGCACATTTTAAAACAATGTGAGAATCATAGTTTTTGACACCTATAGCCTGCACATGACACAAAATATTAGTTAAAATAAAGGTTGAATCTCACCTCATGAGGATTTTCTCACAACTTGTGACTGCCATTAGAGGTACTTGAAAATTATATTCTATAAGCCTTAATTTGTTCCCTAGAATAAGCCTTGTGATCCTTAGCTCCACTCAATTCACCTTAAACCCATCTTTATGATAGAGACTTCACACAAAATAACCATTAAAGTGGTATCTCAACATATAGCCTATCTCCCACATATTAACAAAATATGATGTGAACTAATTCCCATTATACATAGTTGATGTCATGTATGCTAACTCAATCCTTGACACATGTGATTTGGGTTTATGCAAGATTAACTTAATCTACCTTTACTGTATGACATGTGTTAATTTATCACTATAGTTATTCTTGCTAAAGCATCCCATCTATCTACACTTTTTCCACTTGTCAATTACTTTTCAAGTAAGAATGAATTGCTTCACTTGACAAAGTATCTTGGTTTTTTGACATGTGTTATTGTCTCTACACATCTGTTCTCCCTGAAACACCACAACTGTCTGTACTTTTTCCACTTGGCAATTGTTGCTCAAATAAGTTGCATTACTTTGATCTGAAGAGAAGAGCCTTAGTCAATTGTTTGATTACACATAAAAAAAGATCTGATTTGCCTATTAAAATGCACTTTTCTCTCAAAGAATAGAGCCTTTGACATGTGTAATACCCCAAATCAATTTGTACTTGGAGTCTTGACACCTTTCCCTGATTCCTCTTTTCTTGTGACCCAAAACACTAGCTAGGCTCATTTTCATTTTGTCTATACTTTTGCGACTTGGCAATTGTTGCTCAAATAAGTTGCATTACTTTGATATGAAGAGAAGCCTTTAAGTGTAGGGAAAAAAGAAAAACTCATGTACTTAGATTGTAAATTCAATTAATAATCATGTATCTTGCATCCAAATCTGAAGGAAACTATCTCAAACTTGATCCTAAATTTTGTCTCAAAGATTTTCTCAAGAGCATTGCAATAGCCATTATGAATAATCTGATGTTATAGTGAAAGCATACCTTACCAAAATGTAATTTGAGCTCAGAGAATATACCTTTGGTCACAAGTGTGATACCCTGCATGAATCTATACTTGGAGTCTTGACACCTTTCCATGTTTCCTCTTTTCTTGTCACCCAAACACCAACTAGGCTCATTATGATTCCCCTACAATTCTCCTTCATTGCTTATGATAATACACATATTTTTATTTGTGTTTTTGTAGTCTATTACATGTATTATTATTTCTTCCCCTTATTCTGATCCAAGGTTTTCCAAAAAAATTTCCAATCTATTACCTTCTCTATATATGTGAAAAATATGATACATGCTAATTTTTTCTAGTAAATCCCATACTTGCTTCAGAATATATATAAGATGCCAATTGAGAATTTCCCATTCTTTACAAGCATTCAATATTATTAAAGAGTCTCCTTCAATATAAAAATCAGCAATTTTTAACATTCCATTTTTAATCCATACAAAATTACAGTGGCTTCAACTACATTGTTCATGACATTTGAAAGCTTGATTGATTTTGCCATTAAAACTCTGCCCTTATGATCTCTAATGACCACCCCTACACTAGCTACACCTGGGTTACTCTTCTAGATCCATCAAAATTCAACTTGTACCAACCTTGAGGTGGAGGTTTCCAAATTACCTTTTCCTGAACAACCTTGTTCTGAGGCATTTGGAGCTTTCTTCCTTTGAATGGTAGAGAAATATGAGGTCACTTATGAAGTAATGTTGAGTCCCAATCTGTAAATGCAATGTCTACTCTTTTTTTCCTATACACATAATTGTTGACCACAATAGGTATAGAATTTTCTAACCCAACCAATAGGTTTTCAACAACATATTTCTCTTTCCTGAATATGCATTTATTTTTGGCCCATCATATTTCCCACACAACCATTGCTAGAATAATTCTCCAGATGTAAGAAAAAAAAAAATTGTTAAATAAACATGGTTAAAGCTTGAGAAAATATCCCACAATTTGTTTGATAAAGGTGTATATTAGCTCATTTTGCTTTGAACAAAAGACCAACATGCTTGAGCAACCTCACACTTCACAAAGAGATTATTTGTATCTTCAAAATTTTTCTCACATAATACACATTGAAATGGATCTGTAATTCTCAATTTAGATAATTTATCACTTGTTAGAATCTTGTTCTTAATTGCAAGCCATGCAAAAAAACTATATTTAGACAAAACCATAGAATCCCAACAAAATGTGTAATCCCTTTGATATCCAATCTACATATCATTTTGTGAAATTGCTTTATAACCATCTCTAACTAAATATTGACTTGATTTAGAAAATGGCCACATTAACTTATCATTTTCATTTGATAGGTACACTAATCTTTTATCCAAGATTTTCTTTAACAACCCTTTATGTACTTGTGAAATATTGCAACTTGACAAATCCTTCCAAGTTACCCCGTGAGCTGATGTATCAACCTGGTCAATATAATCTTTAACCTTGTCACCCCACAGAGAAGTTAATATGTTTTTAGTATGTTGAAAATCATGAAAAGAACTAATTGGCAGGAGACCATTCTAGGAATCTTTCTAGAATAAGGCTTCCTCACCATTATTAACTTCCCAAGTTAGATGTGACACTATATATTTCCTGCATGAAATTAGAAAATTCCACATTTGTGAGACTAAAGGAGGATTTAACATAGTGAGAATTCTAGAAGGATTAAGATTATCTAAGTATTTTGCTTGCATGACCTTGCACCATTTCTTATTTGGCTATATGTACATATGCCAAACTAATTTAGCACCCAATGAGAGATTCCCTAATACAATATTGTGCAGACTTGCGCCTCCTTGCATCTTATCCATACAAATATTTTCTAATGATATTAAAGGAACCTTCTTTGTATTGTCTATATTTCCAGGCCATAAAAAATTTTGAATCAATTTTTCAATTTGTACCACAATTGATTTGGGAACTTTTAGGAAAGAATAAAATGATTAGGAATTGAGGATAAGACTAATTTTTCCATTAAAATTCTGCCTGATAAAGACAACCATCTTCTCCAAGAACTGATTTTTTCTTGAATATTTTGAATTATTTTATGCCAATAAGAAACTTTATTTTCCCAATAAAGAAAGGAATTCCCAAATACTTACTAGGTGAATCTACTTCTTGAAAACCAAGAATCTTTACAATATTTCTTGAAACTGATGCCTTTATGTTGAAAAGATAAATCTTAGATTTACTTTCATTTAGTTTTTTCCCGGAAGCTTGAGTGTACATATCTAGCACAACTTTGATTTGCTTTGCTTCCCCTAATGCTGCTTTTCCAAAAAGCAATGTATCATCAGCAAATAAAGAGTGCATTATAGTAATATTTGTACTTGAAATGACTATACCCTGCAACAAAGCTTGATCATAACATTTGGAAATAGCTCTACTCAATGAATCTACAAGAATGATGGATAAAAAAGGTGAAAGAGGATCTCCTTGTCGAACACCCTGTGTGGAAATAAAAAAACCCACTTGTGAACCATTTATAATCACATTAAACTTTGTAGTAGATAGACAAGAAATCACCCATTTGCACCATTTATGACAAAAACCAAATTTTCTCAAAACTTGAATGAGAAACTGCCAATTGACCCTATCATATGCTTTCAACATATCATGTTTAACGACCATTTCCAAGAGCTTATTTGATGCAATAGAATGAAGAACTTCATGTGCAACTAAAGCCCCTTTAGTTGTCTCTCTTCCTGGCACAAATCCACCTTGCTCTTTAGAGATAATCCTAGAGATGAAAGGATGTAATCTTAAGTACATAGCCTTAGTGAATATTTTTTAAACTATATTACAAAGAGATATAGGCCTGAAATCATAAAATGTTTTTGGAGAATTTATTGTTGGAAAAATTGCAATGTGTGTAACATTAAATTGCTTAAGCATTCCCCCTGATAGTCTTGATTCCTCCATTGCTCTTAAAAGATCAATTGAAATGAAATCCCAACATT
>VDFB02271358.1:459215554-459240950 GCA_007258455.2 Sequoia sempervirens
CATATATTCTAATTTCTTACAAAACTAAAACATTCTCGAACCTTTAACAAAGGATGTTGATAACCACCATTGAATGAGCAGATGAATAAAATTTGGATGACAAAACCACATAGGTTCAAATTTAAATGAGGATTTACACTTTGACTGTAATGCATTTTGATAAAGATTCGGAGAAATGGAAAAGTGTCTAATGCATTGAATGTTAGAATCTCATAAGACAAGACAAAATCAACATCCAACCAATTTGGAGAAACAAGAAACCTATCTAATCTTTCTGCTATCTAGAGAAAATCGTTTCTTCTATTTTTCCATGTAAACTTCCCAGTTTGTGGCATTATATCTACTAATCCATTATCTTTAATGAAATTTGGGAAGTCTTTCATTACTACTGATGGTGGACATATACCACCATGTTTTTCAGCTAGAGAAATAATTGCATTAAAATCACCCACAATGATAAATTTTTCTTGAACCAAGTGATCCATGATTTGCTTTAATTTATCCCAAAGATGTTTCTTAGCAATAGTACTTGTTGGACCATAAAAAATAATTAACCAAAAAGAAAGGTTATAATGTTTAATTCGCACAAGCTGCCAATTTCTGTCATTTTTCACACTATCAATAAAGATGGTTTTAGCATTCCATAAAGTTAAAAGTCCTCTTGAAGCACCTTGCGCTGAGAAATGAATGAGTTGCCATTTATACCATTTTTTACACATACTATCAAAAGTTTCAGTAGAATTTTTGGTTTCTTGAAGAATAACCACACCTGCTCCACAAGTATCCAATTGATGCTTGATTTGAGCTCTCTTATCAAAGGAATGAATGCCTCTGATATTCCAAGAAATTATGTACATTACACCTTGGGAGAACAACATGCTCTCCTTGGTATTTTTTCTTTGTTAAACCCAACTAATGTAAGATTCAAAGTAGACTACGTATCAGCCTTAATTTCCTCTTGTAATTTAGTATCCAACAATTTTCTACCCCTTTTTACAAGAGTCTTTTGTTAGAAGTAGGTGACAAAGGAGACTGCAATATGGATAAAGTTTGTGGAATTTCAAAAATTCCTTCCTCTCTTTGGTTAGCTGTAGGTGACAAAGGAGACTGCAATATGGATAAAGTTTGTGGAATTTCAAAATTACTTCCTCTCCCAACACTTCTAATGAAATTTTATCAATCATTTGATCTACAACTAAAAATAATGATTTAGTAACAAAATTTTTCATATCCCCATTAGAATCTAAATGATCAATGCCATTATCACTTAAAACCTCACATAGATCCCTTGTCCTAAAGACTTGACTATCCATTTGAAGTTGAATGGGCATATCATTATTCTCACAAGCAACCACAGAACCCCCAAAAATAATGAGCCTTGCTATATGATGAATTTCTTGCATTGTGACATAGTGGAAATTAGGTGAATAGAGATATAACAAACTATGAAAATTAGTCAAACCAAATTCATATGTGCTCAACCAATCTTTTGAGAAAGTAACAGTAACTACATGATTTTTCATAAGAGGCAAATCAGAGAAAAAAATAGAATTATCAGAAACTTTTCTAGAATCTGACTGAACAAAATTACCATGATTTTTTAAGCCAAGATACATATGTTTTGAATAAACTAATTTGTGCACTTTCAGTTCTAAATTACCCATTGTATTTAAAGACCCTCCAGCTAAAACTATAGAGTGAAGATCTTTTAGTGACGAGACTAAACCTTGAACCATACCATCATTATTACAAGTACTCTTAACAACCAAAGAAATAGATTTTTCAATTTCTATTGGTGCAAAATATTGAGGAGCCAAGTCCAGATCGGTACATGATACTTCTTTTGAATACCCAACATTAACCCCTTTGCAAGAAATAAGCTAATGCAATGGGAAATGACAATGAGAACAAATTTCCTTTGGGTGTTCAATAGCAACTGACTATTTCCAAACCCCATTCTTTGAATTTATTAGCAATTGTGAAGGGAGGGTTTTAGAAACATCCAAAAGAACACAAACCCTAATTGGATGCAAAGGAATAGAAAATAAATCTAGGTCTTGACTGAGAAAAATTTCTAAATAATTTCCAAAAATTTCAATAAGATTTGTTTCTTTGTATTCCAAAGGGAGGCCTTGCAACTAGACCCAAAAAGGAATAAACTTTACAACATTAAGGGAAGGATTGAAATTTGGAGACCATGGAAGAGTGTAAAGACCACATCCCTCACAAAACCAAGATTTGGTAGAGTGAACAAAATTCCTACCTTCCTTAGAATTAAAAAGCACTACAAAAAATACTTCTGTTGGACACTGGGAACACTAAGATGGGGGGAGTGAATCAGTGTTCAAATATTTCTACTTCTAAAACAGATCAAACATTATCAACAACAATAATAATATTTCATTTATGACTTCCAACACATAATAGATAAAAACATTCAAAACATGCAGTCATATTACTGAACACCATAACACCATATATTTTTATGTGGAAACCCTATTAGGGGAAAAACAACGGTGGAGATCAGTCCACAATGTTTACTCTATTAAAAGTAAATAAAAGAAGTCCAATGCACTTGCATTCAGGAACATTTCCTAGAGCTCACTGCTCAAAGAAAAGAGGCTCACTACCTTACATATATGATAAAGTATTACAACTAAATTTAAACTGAGAATACAACATCAACACATGCTAGGATTCAATTCCATTGAAGTTCAAGATCAAATTATGGATCTCTGACCAGATCACACTTCTACTCAGCTTTGCTAAAAAAAATTCTACTTCCTAACAACTGATTTGATCATTTTCGCTCTCTCCTTATAACTACATTATGCCAACCATCATGACTTGCATTTTTTCACATACACACAAATCCACTCGCATGTCACCTCCCATTAAAATGATTTACGGATCACCTTTATATACCCGCTAATAGGAAATTCAAAAGTATGTCGGCCTCACAATAAGGTATAATATTTTTCTTTTTATGTCAACTCATATCACTTAATTGGAAGATAAGTGTACCCACACAAGTCAGCTAGACTTTAGTAGGGACCCAAAACATAAGTAATAGAAAAACACATATTCCACATAGATCCACAAAAAATCATATGAAGCATATCAACCACAATGAAAAATAGACTATGAATCATGCTACTGAATCTCTTAACTCCAACACTGATTTAATACAACACCACAAAATGTATCAGAGAATAGTGTAAATGAAAATAAAGATTTCTTGGAGATCCACACTACAAAATAATGATTCGGTACAGTGAGCGATATCATGCGCAATTTCACTTGTGAAACCAGATGTCCTGTTCTCCAAAATTACTATCTGTAGAGGTACTATGGATACTGTGGATCATACTACTAACTCAAGTTGCCATCAATGACAACACAAGTAGCCAAAAATGATCTTCACAAGCTATATACCAACAATCACCCCCTTTGGCATTGATGGCAACACTTAGTGAAAATTTGACTAAGTGTTAGAACAAAATTATTGCTCCCCTTAAGGATATCCGAGAGATTTTTCACTCATTCTCTCCCCCTTTGAAATCAATGACAAAAATTTACTATATCTGCTCTCTAGACTTCCCTTCCTTACTCATATTCCATTCTCTCCTCAACTGATAATGCAAGAATTTCACAAAAATTTGACAGCTGTAGTAAGAGTTTAGAAAATTATTTTGTACCTAGCTTTCATTTCTAGAAATAACTTCTTCCTAGAATCTACTGAAATTCCAATGGAAATGATCAAGCTATTATTTTTTGAGGTTCTGTTGATGATTTGAATAAGTGACCCAGGAATGATGATTGCAACTTCTAGTTTTTCTCCTGACTTAAGCACTTCAATCATCTGTTCTAATCTCCCTTCAGTTAGATCTTTTACTTTCCAAAAGGTATCAATAAGAGTGTTTCTAGCACAGTGGACCTTTGTATGCTCATCCCATAGAGCATGAACCTTCTTTTTCATTTCTCCATTCATATCCAAAGACATACAATAGTCTTGACCGATTTTGACAATCTCATCCTCAATTTTATGCAGCTTGTCTTTGTATTTTCCTACCACATGAGGCCACTTTAGACAGTAATTGAGTACCTTATTTCCTAAATCAATGCACTGTCTCAACATATTCATTTTCTTCTTTAACCTGGAAAGAGATAGCCTAAACTACATCTTTAAATGAGAAATTACCTATTCCTCTTTTTTGTCCAGAGGTACATATTCCATGGCTTCTTTGACACAGTGAATTAGTTCATCTGGGAGTTCATTTTGTAGACTTTCTAGTTCAATGTTCTTGTCAGCATAGTATCTTTCTAGAGTGTCCTTAATGATATCTTACTCATAGGATGGTCCATTCAACCAAATATCTGATATCTTTTACATACCATCTTCATCCTGAATGATTTCCACTACCTTTGATTTGAACAAAGCACCTTCTTCATCACTGTCTTCAGAAATTTACACTAGTTCAACTCGTTTTGGTTGATTTTCTGAGGCATGATCTAGAGAAATTACATCTTCTACATCCACAATTAACTGACCTTTTCCATTTTCTTCAACCTTTGCTGGCTTGAGTACTGGTGGAGTAACATCATCCACATCCCTTCCTCTCTTCTACTTTCTCTTAACCTTTCTAGAGGATGACTCACCTTCTGTTATCTTTATTGGGATAGGGAAAACAACTTCCCAAAATTTTCTAACACCTTTCTAAAGAAAATTTCATACACTTGATCACAATTCTCAAAATAATTATAGTGATTGAATTTCTGTTTACAAACTGGCATATTTTCTCTCCACACTACATTGTCTTTTGCAGGAAAACAGTTTAGAAAATACATCATAATGCAAATAACTAGAGTACCAAACCTGAAGGGGTATTCAATATCCTTTGTTAGTTGAATGTTTTCCATCAGTTGCTCCTTTACCAAACTGCACATATCAAAATATTCATTTTCAATTATCATCTTGTGAGCGATGTATGCAACGCCTGCCGATGTTGATCCTTCACGGTTCCTGGAGATGATTTTGTATGTAATTCCATGAGCCACATACTTTGTCAAAGGATCATTAATTGTTGCAATTAACAGAGCCCTTTGATCTCCCTTTATTTCAGTTAGGGCTTGAACCTTAACATTGTGAATCAACATTTTCTTTGGTAAATCACCAATATTGCATAAGCCCATTAAATTTCTAATCACATCCTTAGTAATTTGATAAGGTTTGTCGAAAGTGAGAATATCACCATCAATTTTTCTCAAAACAAACCAAATTACTTCCACATTGATGAAATGAGGGTATTCGTTCCATATATCCAAACTCTTATGCTTAGATCCTTCAAGCCTTCTAAACTAAATGAGTGACAACAAATTCCTTTCATCCCTAATCTTTTGACTGCTATACTCATCTAGAGTTAAGATTCCTTTGATTTGGTTCATGTTTTACCCCAAACAAAGTTCTATCGATCACAAGTAGAGATATGAAATTAGTGACAAATATAAATACCTGGAAATTCGCTGCAAGAATCACCTTTCACACCTTTGAAATTTTACAAAAAATGCTCTCGAACTGTCCTCCTTCAATGCATAGTGATGAATTAGGGTTCTGAGTGCCCCTTTTATAACTTACTTTCTATCCCATTAAATGTGATGCCCTAGAAGTTCCGGTCACTCTGCAAACTCAGACAAGTGAAGAATTTTACTTCAGACCTATACCATTCCACTCAATTTAGCATATGATTGCTAAAGTTATTACTTCAATGTTAGGAACCAGATAAGAATAAAAACAAAAACATAAATCAAGCATGGAACAAGAACACAATCACAACACAATGATTTACCATGGAAAACCCCAAACTGGGGAAAAATGAGCAATGAAGATCTTCATAATAACCCTCAGCCCCAACTGGGCTAAGCCTGGAGGCTTCAACCAGCCACACATACAATGGAGTCACCAAGCCATTATATAGACTTCCATACATGCAAAACCATGGGCTCAAAACCGCTTATGGTTAATCCACTAACTCTAACCCAAGAGCTAGTTTAACCCAACAATCCCCCCTTTAAACTTTGTCTTGGGGTTAAAACCAAACCCCCCTTCCACAAGCACATACCAGACCTTTCCTTTCAGGGATCAAGCAATCCATACAAGGTCTTACAGCCATCAGCCCAAATGCATGTATTAAATTTTACATTCAACTCCATTACAATTTTGTTCTTGCTACAACCAGCCTTGGCTGCGGGCACCTGCATACAATGACTTTAACCAGGCAACATGCCTAGAGCAGCAACTACAACCAATTGTGCACAATTGAGAGAAATCCAAATTCATCTTGAAAGCCAAACAAGACCTCCATCACAACTAGAATGAGCGCATTCACCGCGTCACTTCATTAACATTCTAGCTGCACACATGCTTGAACTTCTCCCATTCTCCAAGGCCCAATCTTCAGCTGATTCCTTCAGACTTCTTCAAGCTTGTCAGGCTAAGAAATCTTCACAGAAGAAATACCCAGAACCTTAAACACCACGAAATCTTACATGCATCAACATGCAAGCACATACAAGCCACATGCGAGTCCATGCAAGTACATGCAACTCACAAACCCTGTACATGCAAGCAAAAAGAAAATCTCAAACCTTGCTCTGATACCACTTGTTAGGAACCAGATGAAGAATAAAAACAAAAACATAAATCAAGCATGGAACAAGAACACAATCACAACACAATGATTTACCCTAGAAAACCCCAAACCGGGGAAAAACTAGCAATGAAGATCTTCATAATAACCCTCATCCCCAACTGGGCTAAGCCTAGAGGCTTCAACCAGCCACACATACAATGGAGTCACCAAGCCATTATATAGACTTCCATACATGCAAAACCATGGGCTCAAAACCACTTATGGTTAATCCACTAACTCTAACCCAAGAGCTAGTTTAACCCAAGAATCCCCCCTTTAAACTTGGTCTTGGGGTTAAAACCAAACCCCCCTTCCACAAGCACATACCAGACCTTTCCTTTCAGGGATCAAGCAAGCCATACAAGGTCTTACAGCCATCAGCCCAAATACATGTACTAAATTTTACATTCAACTCCATTATAATTTTGTTCTTGCTACAACCAGCCTTGGCTGCAGGCACTTGCATACAATGACTTTAACCAGGCAACATGCCTAGAGCAGCAACCACAACCAATTGTGCACAATCGAGAGAAATCCAAATTCATCTTGAAAGCCAGACAAGACCTCCATCACAACTAGAATGAGCGCATTCACCGCGTCGCTTCGTTAACATTCTAGCTACACACATGCTCAAACTTCTCCCATTCTCCAAGGCCTAATCTTCAGTTGATTCCTTCAGACTTCTTCCTCCTCTTGTGTCTTTGGAAAAACATCTTTAGTCAATTTAACATGACTAGGCAAAGGTGTGCTAACATCTTTTGCATTCTCCATATGAAATCTCTACAACACCTTTTCAACATAATTAGCCTGAGATAAAATCAATTTTCTGTTTTTCCTATCTCTACAAATTTTCATACCAAGGATTTGTTTTGCTGCCCCCAAATCCTTCATAGCAAAAGATTTTGCTAACTGTTGTTTTAACTCACTTATGTGATCCATGTTAGACCCAGCTACAAGCATGACATCAACATATAAGCATAAAATAATGTAGCTGTCATTATCCAACCTCTTAAAATAAACACAATGGTTAGAATTACACCTACTGTAGCCTTGCTCAGCCATAAAACTGTCAAATTTCAAATACCACTGTCTTGGTGCTTGCTTCAAGCCATATAAAATTTTCTTCAATCTGCACAATAGTTTCTCCTTACCTTTGACCTCAAATCCTTGTGGCCATTCCATATATATTTCCTCTTCCAAATCACCATGGAGAAAGGCTATTTTAACATCAAGTTGTTCTAAATGCAAATCTTTAGTAGCCACAATACTTAAAACAATATGAATAGAAGTCATTTTAACAACAGGAGAAAAAATCTCATCAAAATCAATACCCTTTTTTTGTGCAAATCCCTTTACAACTAATCTGGTTTAAATCTTTTCTTACCTTCATCCTCCTCTTTCAGCCTATAAATCCATTTGTTTGGCAAAGCCTTTTTCCCTGTAGGAAACTTGCATAATTCCCAAGTTTGATTTTCCAGCAAGGAGTCCATTTCTTCTTTCATTCCATGCTCCCACTAAACCTTGGTATCCACTTGCATATCTTCATCATAATATTCTGGTTCACCAACATCAGTTAACAAAATAGTATACAAAGAGGGAGAGAATTGTTCTGGAGGTCTACTTACCCTTGAAGATTGTCTAACATGAGTTTGTGGTATTTGTTGCTACTGTTGTTGCCCAGCATGAGGAACCACTGAAACATCATTGTTGGGAATATCATCCAACACTACATAATCATTTTCTTTCTTCTCATGCTGCAGTAACAGATCTTTGTACAAAACTTTTTCATTGAATATGACATCCCTGCTTCTCACAATTTTCTGATTTTTAAAATCCCAAAGCCTATAACCAAATTCATCAATGCCATATCCAACATTCAAGAATTAACACAATGACTAACGACATCCAACAATTCAGATCCAATTATACAAAGGGGGGTAGGAGATATTCATGAAAAAATCCCCCTAGCTTAGTGGCCTGATATTAATTTCTGAAAGAGCTACTGAAGGGAACTTCTGGTATAGCCTTGTTTGCTTCATCAGATTCACTTTTCTTTACCCATGTCTTCATCTGATCTCTTATCTCTTCCATATTTTCTTTTTATTTTCCTTTATTTTCTTTATGTGAATTTATTCCTTGATAAACTAGACCTCTTTTATTCTTGTTTTTGTTCCTATAAAATTTTGCATGGTACCCAAAATTGTTACAATGAAAACATACCGGACCTTTCTATCTATACCAACCATTCATTTGATTTTCTCCTGACCTACATTGATTAGCAACATGTCCAAATATTCCACATGTATAGCATTTAATGTTACTTGAATTGATAGGCATGGTTCTGAATTCTAATGCCTTATGACAAAACTTCTTGCATTTAAAACATTGACTAGAGAATGATGGAGTGCTAAGATTTATCTTATTTCTACATTGTGAAATCATATGACCAAATTTATTACAAGAAAAGTAATATCCATTAAATATTTGAGCACTGGGTTTCCTTACTGGATGCTTTCTACCTTTGTTCTTCTTTTTAGAGTTCTTCTATTCAGATCTAGATCTTTCACCCTTCTCATAGCCAAGACCTCTCTCATCATTCGTACTCTTCTGACTTTTGGTTATCTCATCAAGCTTAGTTGAACTTATCTTGAATTTATCCTTGAATTAATTTGTAATAGAAAGCTCATCTCCAAGAGTGATTATTTGTCTTTCAATCTCATGTTCATAGTTTCTAGCTAGTTGCAATTCAGTCTCCAATTGAATGGTTCTAGTGTTGATTCTGCTGCATTCTTCAGATTTTTCTTTCAAAGACTGAGAAAGATTCTCCTCATTATTATTTCTTTGTTCGATCTCTTTGATAAAATTCATTTTCATATATTCCATTTTAATTTTTAGGGCTGCATTTTCCTTGGCTATATTCTCACATTCTTCTGTTATTTCTTTTAGGGTTTGATTCAGATGCACATCATCCAGACCTTTTCTTTCTCTTTTCTTCAACTAATCACACAACTCTTTCCTCTTTTCCCTTGACCCATTTATCTTATCCTTCAATGATTGAATGAATTTTTTAGCATTTGGAAGATTTTCTTTCAATTCCATGACTTTTGATTTAGATTGATCAAGATCGTCAAGTGCCACCATAAGTTGTTCTTGAATACCACCAGCATCCATTGAGATTCAAGATTCACCTCAAGCTGTTAAATTTTTGAAGAGGAACCAGAACTTTGATACCAATTGTTGGACACTAGGAACGCTGAGAGGGGGGCTGAATCAGTGTTCAAATATTTCTACTTCTGAAACAGATCAAACATTATCAATAGCAATAATAATATTTCATTTATCACTTTTGGCACAGAACAAATAAAAACATTCAAAACATGCAATCATATTAGTGAACACCATAACACTAGATATTTTTACGTGGAAGCCTGTTAGGTGAAAAACCACAGTGGAGATCAGTCCATAATGTTTACTCTATTAAAAGTAAATAAAAGAAGGAATGCACTTCCATTCAAGCACACTTCCTAGAGCTCATTGCTCAAAGAAAAGAGGCTCACTGCCTTATAGATATGATAAATTTTTACAACTAGATTTTAACTGAGAATACAACATCAACATATGCTAGGATTCAGTTCCACTAAAGCTCAAGATCAAATTTTGGATCTTTGACCGAATTGCACTTCTGCTCTACTTTGCTAAAATTTGTTTTGCTTCCTAACAACTAATCTGATATTTTTCTCTCTCCTTATAATTGTATTATTCCAACCATCATGACTTGAATTTTTTCACATACACACACATCCACTTGCATGTCACCTCCTATTAAAATGATTTATGGATCACCTTTATATACCCGCTAACAAGAAATTCAAAAGTATGTTGGCCTCACAATAAGGTATAATATTTTTCTTTTTATGTCAGCTCATATCACTTAATTGGAAGATAAGTGTACCCACACAAGTCAGGTAGACTTTAGTAGGGACTCAAAACATAAGTAATAGCAAAACACATATTCCACATAGATCCACAAAACATCATACAAAGCATGTTGGCCACAATGAAAAATAGACCATGAATCATGCTACCAAATCTCATAACTCCAACTCCGACTTAATACAATACCACAAACACACATCAGAGAATAGTGTAAATAAAAATAAAGATTTTGTGGAGATCCGCACCATGAAAAAATGATCCGGTACAGTGAGCGATATCATGTGAAGTTTCACTTGCACAACTGAATGTCTTGTTCTCCAAACTTATTGCCGGTAGAGGTACTGTGGATACTGCATATCATATTGCTGACTCAAGTTGCCATGAATGACAATACAAGTAGTAAAACACTTGAGAAAAACCTACCCATTCATCAAAAATCCATTGTTGTAAAAGATCTATTTCAGGAGTGAAGTTCTAGAACTTACCAATGAGAGAAAGGGTTTATAGACTATCCTAGGTTTGAGGTTGCAACAATGCTTGTGGAAATGTAATATAATATTTAGATGAACCATATATTTTTGACGCCATGCACTTCTCTAGCTCTTCTAAGGTTTTTCACCTAAAAGGGGAGATGTAGGGCCAAAAATGTTGGGGGCTTCATTCAAATTATGTTATGTGTGATGTTATTATGCTTAAATGGAATGAACTAAATGCAATTAAGTGATCTAAATGAATCATTATGAATGTAAAAATAAGATTTAAACTATGCTAGAAAACATGTTGTGGTATGCAAACAATGAACTAAAAGATTAATTAATGTAGAACAAAAAGAAATGAGATGAAACAGAGTGCACTTGGGATCTTGATGAGAACTAGAAATTACATTTGAAATGTTTTTGATGCTATTTTTCTAGCCTAGAGGGACTCATTCATAATTTTGGGCAAATCAATCCTAGTTCTGGTAAACTGAGCTAAAACCTATTTTTGACAACAGGGTACTCAAAAATGTAGAAAACTCAAAATTGACCCTGGAGTGGGACTCATTCACTACCCATGGAAAATGAGTCCACTTTTGAATTTCTATATTTTCAAAAGTAGATTATGAAGCTTTTGATATGCACTTTGACTTCCTACAAGTGTCTTCTTCCAAAACTCTGATTTACAGACAAGTTGAAAATGAGTTTTTGTTGATACTTTGACTTGTTGAATGAAGAGAGGACTTTAGCAACTTTGCAACTTGGTCTTCAATGATTTCCAAACTTCCAAGAGACCTAAATATGCAAACACACAAGAAGAGAAGAAGAAATGGTGAATGTTAGGGCATGGGGGTTCATCATGGTCAAACCCCGTTTAGGTAATTAAACCAAGATGATGAAATAATAGAATGAAACATGCAATAATGGAATTGATTACCTTGCCATGAAGATTGATCTTGAAAAATTGCAAAAAAGCATGTAAAATCTTCCCTTGGATGTCTTAGGAAGCTAAATTAATGACTTACAATGTGAAATCCCTAGCTTGCTTGACTTGATAGAGAAGATAGATGATGAATTAATGATGTAAATGAGTTATGAGATTAAGATATGAATGAGAGATGTGAAATGAGGAGAAAAACACATAATTATATATACTCTTGTTCCTTAGTAACCCATTAATACCTCATCACAGGGCGACATAAAGTGATTTTGAATAGAAACCTGAAAGGAAATTTGAAATATTTTAAATTTGGAGCCAAGGGGGACTCATTCACCACCCATGGTGAATGGGTCCCACCTAGGACCTAAAAATGGGTGTTAGGAATTATCTTGTATTTAATGTTATTTGTCAGACTTACATTCAAAAATGCACTTAATTAAGGCTTATAAGGGTATAAAGAGGTCACATAAAGCATAATAAAGGGATAAATAGTGAAGTTATGACTACAAAAGTGTGAAATCCTATTACAAGACTTTACAACACTTTAAAATAGGACTTGATTAGTGATGAAAAGGTGATTTTTGTAATGAATAGAGTCTAGAAGAGTGTAGAAATGTTTTACAACACTTCACAACACCTTCACAAGACATCAATAAATGCATCTTATTTAATTTGCAAGGGTCGAACACCTAGTGTGGATGCATAAAATGCCTCACAACACTAGATGAAGACCTCATTAAGTCCATTTTATCATGAATTAATCCCATGTCAAGAAAGAGACCCTTTTTTCTATGGTGCATTAGACTCCATAGGTTGAGCAAGACCCCTAATCATAGGCTCTTTACGAACCCACTTTTTCTCCATCTTGCTTTTCACATTTTTCTTGAAGGAAAAATCATTAGAATAGTGCATAGGAACAAAAGATGGCGTTTGATTTAGCTTACTCCTTTGAGCATTCTTTAGTTACAAATTGAGAATTTGATAACAATCTTTATGCTTCCTAGGTATATTATTCAGAAACAATGGAGGAGAGCCCACCTCAGGAGCAACATAATTAGAATGAAACTAAGAGCCCTCCAGATTTGGATTGAAGGAAACTCCAGGTTTGATTGGGACATTATTTGGAAAAGTTACAAGAATATGCTGATTAGAAACCACCTTAGCCCAGGAATGAGAGCTAAAAGAACTATTGATGACATCAACTTCTGAGGTACAAATGTTGAAACAAGGTTGTGGTGCCCTATTCAATGATTTCTTGGATTAGGAGAAAGGCTGGGAATTCATATGAGTAGAAATCTAGCACCCATTATGAAAGACACTACTAGGAAAATGCACAAAAAGCTCAGAACCCTTAATCAAACTAGGAAATCGTTGCTTCATCGAATAAAAATAATTTTTCAAAGAAGCATGCCCTAATATGTTGATATTTGTACCATTGGAATGAAAAAATACTCTCCTTTGACCCCAATTTTCACCATGAAATCCTATGGAAATCATAGAACGGTCATATAATTTTGAAAAAGAACCATTAGCGGAAAACACAAAACTCTAATTCTTGTGGTCCCCCATGGTCATACTTATTTCCAAGTCTTCCCTTAATTATATATTTTTTTATAATCTTATCAATTTATCATGGAAACTTTAGGGAAAACTTAAGGAAATATAGACTGAAATTGCATAACAAATAAGACACGTATATAATCCATCATTTCCCCCTAGCTAAAGGGTTTGCATGTCCTCATGCATAACATACAATCCTCACTGGATTACTGGTCAATTTTCCACCGTATCCATTATTTTTGTTCCCCATTTGTTCTGTAGGGTTTGAATCTCCTGTTGATGTTCTACCAAAGTGATATAGCTATTCTTAAGACAATTCTCTACAAAAACCTTCAAATTATCAACAATTTTTTTATGTTTGGATAAGGACATATAATCATCTACAATCATATGCTCCCACATAGTATTTTGAGTGTTAAGAACATGTCGATGTTCTACAAATGTGATATAGTTTCTAAAGTCGGGTTCCTTTTCCTAGCTTAACTTTTCCAACTATTGTTTCAATATCCTAACTTGTTGATTTTGTTAATACATTGTTTGTAGTTTCCCTCTAAGAGACTGTGTTTCCATTTCCAATTGTTGTGCCTTGATTTGCAATTCCCAAAGATCCTTTTGCTATTTATTGAATATCTCCTCTATGTGAAATTCTTCTTTCACATGGGAACTATTCGATATGGTTTTTCCCTCATTTTGCATAGCAACATTAATTGGAGATGGGTTGGATAGGAGCTCAAGATTCATTATTTTCTTAGGATGAACAAAAAAAGAGTTGCCCTAACATAGAGACTAAGACATAGAGTATGGATGATACTTTGGTGTGTTTATCTTCTTATAGAGCTTCATTGTCCATTTCACTGACATATTCTTCCTCATTTAATGTGAAATCACTAGACATATATTCATGATTAACTTCTCTATTTAAATCTTCTTCACTCTGTTCATCTTCCTTATTACTCTATATATGTTCATTAATGGTTTCTTGTTCTAGAGAAACATTTTTCTCTTCTTGTTCCAAAGAAGGATTCTTGGCAATATTCTTAGTCATATGGGGAATTTCAATATTTCTTTGTTTAATTTCTGGATTGAATTTCTCTACAGGCTCATCATCCATTTTTTCAAGGATTGGGATATATTCTTCTTTCTTTGTTAATTGAGCCCTATTGCTTCTTAGTTTTATTTGTTTTTGGTTTTGATGCCTTAATTCCCAAATTTTCCTATCTCTATGAGAATGATAGTGGCCATTAATTTAATATTCAACTCTAGTTCTAATTGTTTCTTACCTACAATGCTTGTTGCATTAGCTAGTTTCTGTAAATTAGAGGTTGAAGGGTCCTTTGTTTTCATTTTCTTTCTTCTCCTAGTATTATGGGAAGGACCTTCTAAGAGGGTTTTAATGGACTTCTGAATTAAGGAATTTCTAGCCTTAACCCTTTCACCCTTACCTTTCTTTGTTTTCTCCTTTTTTATAGGTACAATAGTCTCATTGCTCATACTAGGGACATTTCAGGTTTTTTCATCACCCTTGGCTACCAGAGCGTCCAACATTGTCTCGTTACCCTTGACCTCATGAGCCTCCAGAACAATGTCTGAGGCCGAAGAATCCTCATCCCCACTGAAATTAACCTAATGAGATGAGGTGTAACATGTTTCAAACCCTCCATTACAATTAGTTTAAGCAATCCATGATGTTCCATGGAATTAATATTCCCATTTTGAAATTTAGCAGTCATTTATTTAACAGAATGAAAAAGGAAAAAGGGAAAATTCATCAAATCGTGATGCCACAAATGACAAAGTATTCATAGGTGATGAGAAAAAATATAGACATACCTTCCCTCTCCAATAATGTACTAAATAAGAAACTTGCAAACATCCCATGGTTGTGGAAGTGAAAGATGTACAATACCTTGGTTAACAATAGTTTGCAACTTTTCCTTTCCCCTCAAAAATATTTCTCTATACTACTGTAAATTAGTGGATCTTTTTGCATGTTATGGATAATAAGCCTCAACCTCCTGAGGTAGACCATTAACCTCTGATATGGTTTGGATAGTGACTGTGAAAGACAACCCTCAGATAGTAACAGTCCCACTATCATTGAACACTATGGAAAAATCATAAGCGACCTGATTATCATACCCACACAAAGATTTGAAAAATATATCTCATTTAGCTTGCTTGAATTTTTTTAAGACTCCTTATGGTTTCTCAATGTAGTCATGGTATGTGCAGGATCATGATTGGCCAAAAAGTGGTGATATGATGGGTATGTGTAGGGTATGTGGCTGATGACCATTTTTTACCCAAAATTGATGAAACGAAAAGGGTTTTTAAAGGAGATTCTCAGCTTTCCACCAATATTAATTATGTCTTACTTTGAATTTAATAAATAATTATTGATTTTCTATTTGAATTATGACTAAATTATTGATTGATAGGTTGATTGAAAAACATCTATAGCTTTCAAACGGTATCACATTTTATGAATCTAAAACATGTGTCACATTGTATGTTTCACATACTATTGGATTAAAAAAAAAGAATTTCATGAAGTTTTGACCAAGTAAAGGTGGTCATACATAAGATTTTTTATATTTTTTAAAAGTTGTAATAAAAAATTCATAATTAATTATTTACTTGGAAAAAATTACAAAAAAATATGCATCACATTGGGACATGAGTCCTCTACTTATATCTAAAATATTATTAAAAATGTTATCATTTTATTGTGGTTAGGGTGGTCAAACAAACACCTACTTCTTATTTTCCCTAAAATTTAAGTACTACAACATTGAAATTTCAAATTTTCACCAAATAGATTTAAGAAAAAACCTAGTAGTTTAGAAGCTATATTCAATTTTCTATAGATTCTATTCTTACATATTTTTGAAATAATATAGATAACTTATTCAAATTTTTATGTCAAGTTGCCTAACTCTGATTTTTCTAAATTTTTCACCACTTAAGGGCCTATTTTTTCCATGATGATCCTACACATAACTATCACAAAGGTGGGTTCATAATGAATATGAACTCCTCCCATGGTGGTTATACTAGAGACTCGCTACAATGAACACCCGAGATTTAATGGCAATGGAAACACATGATAATCAAGGAAGACACATAAGATTGTTACAGAGGTATGAGAATGGTGGGATTATTAACCGATGATAATGAACTCAAATCCAAACTTAATCCTTTACACGAGCAACTGATAGACTCATAATGGTGAAGTATCAAAGTATTTATTTGGCTTCCCCCCTAGCTAAGGGTTTTGCAACATCCCTAGATGCCAATCAAAAAAGGAAAAGATGCAAAAATCAAATATAAATAAAAGAATAATATATTGGAGAAAATTACTAATACCAATACGTCACTGATGATTAGAGTAAAAAGTTAGGTAAATGAGGTAAGCATGAATGACATCGATGACATGTGTGGAACATCAGATCAAATCTACACAAAAGATAATGAGGTGGGAAGAGTCATTGATCTATTTAGGATCTAGGACTAATTGCTTTTACAGGATGCTTAACGTAAAAGATCAATTATTACAACGATAATCATAAATGATTACATAATTAAATGCTCAAATGAATAAATGAACATAACATAAAATAAATGCCAAGATAATGAACTGAGAAAGAAAAGAGAGAAGAAATAGAGAGACGAAACCACAATTGATAACGGAGTTCGTCCCTAAGGACTACGTCTCCGGGTCCCTCTCCAATGGAGGACCGATCCGATTAGCTCCAAAAATCAGTTACAATGGCTTCAAGACTATCTCCTTCAAGCATTCAGCAGCATGACATTACTCTTATATGCAGAAACATCTTCAATCTCCCGAGCATTCTCTCGCTATCTCAACCTGGAATTTTTAAAAAATCAAGGCCTATGCCCCTCCTTTTATACAAAAAGTTTGCCTAATTAGGCCTAACCACTCAATTAATTGCATATCTCCCTTATCAATTCGTACCACATTTCTAATGGCTTCATTTAGCTTCTGGTTTGGATTTATGGTTAGGTTGTTGTTCGGTTATGGCTTAAAAAGCCATCTTGTTAGAGGCTCGGTTAACAACCACACAACAAAATAAATCGTGGCCTATGTATAAACAAAGAAGTTTTGCGGCCCAACGGTTTCTATGTATTTTACTGGCCGTGGGGTCGGCGGTTCCAACCCCGCTGGCCTTGTTTTCATCCAAATAGCCGAATTGACAAACAATAAAAACAACCTATATCCCAAATATGTTTGAAGCCTATGTTTGGCTCAACGGCTACCGGCGGTTTCAGGCCCGAGCTGGTCACGGGTTCGAGCCATAACAATATTTTGTTAAAACAAACTCAACTTCCCCGACCGCCGAAGACCATACAACTGGGACACGTGTCCACTTCTGATTCGCTAGAAATGCTGACGAGGGAGATGATGTGTATGCTGACTGGAGGACATGTGTCAGGTTCCTATTCATTGATCATGCTGACGCAAGAGCTGACTGGAATGCTGATGCATATGCCAAGTCGGATGCCACGTAGGGGTACGGAAGCCAAGTCACTGGTATGGACGGACACGTGTCATGCGATGATTGGTCCATACAATCCAAGTCACCTGCCACGTGTTGCGTTGAAATTTTTCCACTTGGATACCGTACTGTACGGACTGACGTCAGCATGATGATGTCATCATCAGTACCCTCTAAGTTGACTGAAGTTTGACTGCTTCTAACTTGAGCATACGATATCGGATTTCGATGAAACAAACGCCGTCGGAATCGTCTCGACGAGCTCTTCGCGATGACGCTACTTCCGTCGATTTTCAAGATGATTATTTTTTTCCTTCTGGATGCCCCTGAAGCCAGTTTGACTGGAAGTTTGACTGGCCGTAACTTGCACAAACGGAGTCCTTTTCGACCCGTTCAAGTTGCGTTGGAATCAGGACGTCGTTCTCTTTCTGATGAAGCTGAAATTTGGAGTATTGGGAACACTTCAATTTTCACTAAAAAATTGTCCCCCGGATCAGTCATTAAAGGAAATGATGAGTCGGAGGCAACAAACAAAGTCATCACATCGTCGGTGATGTGGAAGCAATGGCCAAGGAAATTAGTTGATAGGACAATGTAAAATGGATTACAGAAAAAAAATTGATGTGGTAGTGACACACTAGCAAGTTTGGAGCATAGAGGAGATTGCCACGAAGGTGGATCCAAATGGAATGATCGCAAGTGGTGAGAGAAACTCGACAAAAGGAAGGATATTAAGAAAGATGAAAGAGGATGTGGAGAGTACCACATGGTGGATAGGAAGTAGAGTAAAAATAAAAGCAACTACGATAATGTTAACATGGTGATGATGGGAAAAAGGTGAATAAAAAATGAGCAGAAAAAATGAGCTCCTTTCACACTAAGTAAATGACAAGAGGAATGACAAAGAGCTCCTTCTGCACTTGACAAGTGGGAAGAGAAGGAAACATCCTAAAGGATGGTGTTTATGTATTTATTTATTATTATTTTTCAATTTATTTATTTTCTTGGTAATAGAATTTCAGGAGGCTAGTTTTCACCCTGTCACTGCCTAGAGACGTTGGAAGTCTAGTTTTCACCCTTAGGTTTATTTCAATATTATTCTCTTTTTTTTCTTTATTTTTCTAAAAATAAGTAAATAAATTTGAAAATTACCCTAAAAGGTATGTGAAGAGGCCACAAGAACCATGTCAAACAAATGGAGTTCCTTTTGCAAGCCTAAGACAAAATATTCTCTAGAAATGGGCTTTTTGTACAACTTCAAATGGTGGCCATTGACGAATAGATCCATGTGATCTTAATCCACAATGCAATGCTTAATTGCAGCATTTTCATAGACTATCTTGATCTCATAAGGTCCAAGCCATTGAGTATGGAACTTTCCCTTGAAACACTACAAAAATTCCATGTGATTAGCTCCCTGTTTTGCTCCAATTTTTGCTTACACCTACTATTTTAAATAATGTGTTTTTCTTCAATTTGTTGGAAACTTTGGTGCTATTTTTTGAGATGGCACTATTTTTGGCATTTTTTGTGTCAACCAAAACAACCAGGCACTAATTCAGGAAAAAATTAGCATTGATATTAACACCTAGTGTAGCGCCCATATTAACACCTAAATTAATGCTAAGATTAGTGCCAAAAATAATGCCTACACTAACACCAAGATTAGCACCTAAATTAGCAACCAAATTACCATCTAAATTAGCACTCATATTAGCACCTGATGTAACACCTAATTTAGCACCTACGTTAGAGCTTGATTTAGTGCCTAATTAAGCACCTAATTGTTCTGATCTAGTAGCGATAAAGGGTGTTAGATCAAAATATCCTTCCCTAATATTCACTAGCCTTCAATTGCTTTCCTACATTTCACTTGCATCAAAATATCTACTGCCTTTGATTTTTCATTGTATTTAACATGAAATGTAACAATTTGTGTGACAAGATCCATACTGTCACTAGCATTCCATTTATATATACCCTTTGTATATATTGCAGTACTTTGTGCAAATTAAGGGTTGAAGGTTGAGGGATTAAGGGTTGAGGGTTGAGAATTGAGGGTTAAGAGAAGTTTAATCTATAGTGTAGATGATAGAGGGTAGAGGGTGTAAGGGTTTAGGGTTTAAGGGTGAGGGTATATGGTTCAAGGATTAGGGTAGAGGATATAGGTTTTGAGGGATTAGGGTTTAAGGGTACTTGAGGGTAGAGGGTAGAGGGTAGAGGGTACTTAAGGGTCTAAGGGTTGGGGGATTAAGGGTTGAGGGGTGAGGGATTACTAGGGTCAACTAGGGTAGAGAGTTTACTTGGGTTTAAGGGTTTAAGGGTTGAGGGATTACTAGGGTCAACTAGGGTAGAGGGTATTGGGATGTTGAGGGTTTAACAGTTTAGGGTTTAGGGTATTGGGTTAAGGGTATTGGGTTGATGGATTAGGGTTGAGGGTATAGGGTTGAGGGATTAGGATAGAGAGGGAGGGATGGATTAAGGGTTGAGGGATTAAAGGTTGAGGGTTGAGAATTGAGGGTTGAGGGTGGTTTAATGTATAGGGTAGACTAGGGTAGAGCTGGTAGAGGGTGTAAGGGTTTATGGTTTAAGGGTTGAGGGTTGAGGGTTTAAGGTTGAGGGTAGAGGGTATATGGTTCAAGGATTAAGGTTGAGGGTCCAATGTATAGGGTAGAGGGTATAGGGGTTGAGGGATTAGGGTTTAAGGGTACTTGAGGGTTGAGGGTAAATGGTAGATGGTTGAGGGTTTAAGGGTTGAGGGATTAAGGGTTGAGGACTGAGTGATAAGGGTAGAGAGTAATTTACATGGGTTTAGGGGTTGAGGGATTAGGGTCGAGGGTATAAGAGAATAGAGGGTATAAGGGTTTATGGTTTAGGGTTTATGGGTTGAGGGTTGAGGGATTAAGGGTTGAGGGTTGAGAATTGAGGGTTGAGGGTTTAATGTATAGGGTAGATCAAAGGGTAGAGGGTAGAGGGTTTAAGGGTTGAGGCTTGAGGGTTTAGGGTATATGCAGGTTGAGGGTCCAATCATGTATAGGGTAAAGGGTACTATAGGGGTTGAGGGTATGTATATGGTACATTGAGGGATTAGGGTGATGGTCCAATGTATAAGGTATATAGGTTGAGGGTTGATGGTAGGGGGTAGAGGGTTGAGGGTTAATTAAGGGTTGAGGGATTAGGGTAGAGAGTTTAGAAATTGGGTTTAAGGGTTTAACTAGGGTTGAGGGTAGAGGGTATATGGTTCAAGGATTAGGGTTTAGGGTCCAATGTATATATAGGGTAGAGGGTAGAGGGTGTAAGGGTACTTTAGGGTTTAAGGGTTGAGGGTAGTGAGAGTCCAGTTTATGACTCAATTTTGATAGAGTTTACTATCTATTTGTTATAGTTGTCATAGACTTTGATACTTGGATGTTGACCCTTTTATGATATTTCCTGAAAACCTTAGACTTTGGGCATAAGCTATTGTTGTAATCTTTAATGACATTGACATGCTATATGAATTATCTATGTTAAATTTATATGTGGACTAATGAATGTTACTTTAAGATAGTTACAAATATGTAATTGTTGTGTGTACTAATATTGTTATGTAGATATAATAAGAAGCCTACAAAATTGAGGAAGATTTTTCTAGTTGGTCATTCACCATGAAGGTCAACAAGGTGATTGTTCAAAGGTCAATGGATGGAAGACTCTTAGCAAGAGGGAAATTCCTAGTTTAAATCAAAGAATTGTAACTACCTTGTAAATGGTCTTAATTGTTTGTTGAGTGAATATAGTAGTTACTATTGTGCTAGATATGCATTAAGGAAAGGATGATTGACCAGATTCCATTCATGCATAACCTCCTTTCCACTTTTTATGCTTTCCTTAAAGTGGCATCCTCCTAATTTGTTGGAGTTGACCACCTCGCTAGCTAGTTAGTTAGTAGTTTCTTTTCCTATATATAAGACTCAAATGCTCCTTCTCAGAAGGTTGATCGATCTGATGATGTACTTGCATTCTTAGTTTTTCAAGTAATATAGTTATGCTTCCCTATTGTACTTATGTTTTCCAATGAATAAAATGAAGATATAAGTTCATGCATCTAAGTTTACATTTGTCTTAAGGGATACTCATCCAAGGGGGCCCACTTGGTGAGCATTCTATCCTTTATTTTAGTTATTAATTTTTGTTCAATAAGAAGTTAAGAATCTGGCACTATTTGTTCTTGCAACCACTAGAATTCTATTATGTGATTATTCCTACAGCCAAAGTAGACAAAGTAGTTTCTTGTTTTTCTCACTCAAATTTTCATTTTTTTCATGCATTTCAGCCTAGTATAGTTGTTGGTTGATCCTCAACACTTATATTACTTCTTTCCAAGCAATTTACTTTCAACATTATGTCTTTCTTAGCTATAGAATGAACATGACTACTATGGATTCCTAGTGCACATACTATGCTGACCCATTTCAAGTCTATGTCCTTAGGTTGACAAGTTAAAGGAAACTTCAAAATGATTGAGATAACTATTTATATTATATTTCCAATCTCTAAATCACAACTTTAACGGCTTAGTTGTTAGATCATTGTATAGGAGGCCAAATTTTTTGGCATTGTTTCTGGGGATGGTGTCAAACTAGGGATTTATTTGGGAATCATAGATAGTTTCTTTCGTATTGAAGTATTTCTAAAAGTTGTTCTTAGTATCACCCTTATTTAGGAAAGTAATGATCCACTATTCTTTTGCCAATTCTTTGTGTGAGTTGACTGATATTGATTTGATACTGTATGCATAGAGGAAAGGGGAGAGATGCTCATGGGAGATTACTTCCTAATAAACCTGATTCATTCCAAATAGTTGAGAATCAGAATCTGCCAAGAGAAGAAGAAGAAGAAGAACCACACCCCTTTGCTAATGCATTTCTTGATCTAACTAGTTTTGAACTTTCCTCTGAGGACTAAAGTTAGATTGAGAATCCCTTTGCTTTGGAACTACATCAAGTAGTCATGGGTGATGCAAATAGAAATAGACCTAACCAACTAGATTTTCCTTTCCCCATTGCTCATCAGAATGAAGTTGACAACCTCAAAAATAACCTTGCTTCAGTCCTTCCTAAGTTCTATGGACTCGTCACAGAAGATCTAGATACTTTCTTGTTTGAGTTTGACATACTTTGCAGGAGTTATGACTATACCACTGATGCCCATAGGCTTAAGATATTCCCTACCACCTTGAAATAAGTTGCATTAAGATGGTTTATGAGATTGGGCATATATACTATGGAGACATGGGAGGACATGAAGAAAAATTTCCTTGAGAAGTACAAGGAATATTGTAGGGGCAGTGACATGAGGGGAGATTACATTTTTATGATGCAACAAAAGGAAGATGAGAGCCTAGAGGATTACATTTCAAGGTTCCTATTTTTCCTACAAAAATATCCACACCATACACTCAATGAAGAATTGCATAAGTTGCTTTTCCTAAGAGGAATTAATGATAGTTGCATTGATGCCGTGGACCTGATGGGAGGAGGAGATATCACCCAAGTTCCTTGGGAGGATATCAAGAAGATATGCCATAACTATTCTAGGGTAGCTTCAAAGAAAGGGAGAGCTTACCAATCCTCTATGGGTAAGTCCTATACCAGTGGAGTTTCAAGGATGGAGATTACTCACTTGATGAGATAATTCAAGAAAGACATCATAAAAAATCTCGATACTTAGCTCGATACACTTCAAGCCAAGAAGAAACAAGAGGAGGCAAAGGCAATGTTGGAAGAATATTGCCCTCATTGTAGTTAAAAGAAGGATTACAGATGCAAGATGGTAGCTAATATTGATAGTAAGCAGATTCCACCTAAGTTCAAGCCAATCTAGGGTGAAGATGACAAAGTCTACTACATTGCATAAAGGAGGCCATGGGATACAAGATAAGGTATGACACCAAATCCACTATCTTTTGTTGGGCCTTATTTTAATTCCTACGCATCAAGTAACTAATGAAAGCCCCCATATCCATCCAATTATGGAGGATATCCACCACAACCTTGGAATAACCCTTCAAATTCCTAGCCCAATCACCAAACATCTCCACCTTAGTGGCAGAAACCTTAGGGGAATTGGTAGCAGTTTCAAGGAAATTGGTAGCCACCTCCGAGAAACTAGCAACAAACATCTCAATGGAGGGGAGGACAACAATGGCCAAACTAGATAGCCAGTTACATGTAGCCACCTTCTCAGCCCCAACAACTTGCTATAATTCCCCCTCCTGCTAGTTCAAGATCAAATATACCCAAACCTACTCAACTATCTGAAGTACCTTAAATCTGCATGTAAGACCACTTCAAATACTCATTAGAAATGTTAATCTAAACACACAAATTTGCAAATACCTCCATGAAATAGAATATCTATGCTAAAGAAATGCCACAAGTAACAAAAACAGCATTAAGAAGACATTTTAAAAGCAAGATAAACACTTATTCCATGTTGGATTGGTGTCACATGTGCTAGTGACCCTTTCCCAATCCTTGATAAAAAGCTCAAGATGATAAAATGAAAATGGAGATGGTGGAGTGATGAGCAAGATGAGCTCTCAAATTGAGAGAGTAACCTTGCATAAAATTGTGAAGAGTTGTGGAGGATTTGCTTGAGGATGAAGCTTGCATTTAAAGATTTTCAAAATGCTAATTGTTGAAAATGGACCAATGTGGGATTAAAGATTAAGCCAATGATAGGAGGACACTTGTCATCATGTGAGTGGTTGATGCATGTGCAAGATTTGGGAAGAGTGCCCATGAGAGGGAAAATTTGAATTCAAATTTTCCAATAAATGCTGAGTTTGACTTTGGAAGGGGACATGTAAGAGGCATGCAAGGCCTCATAAATGCTCTGTTTGGTGTACATGTCCACTTGGGGGGAAATTCAAACTTGGAGAATATTCTCCCTTTATGCCAAGTTGAAAATAAGGATTTTGATAAATCATTTAATTGCAATTTCATGTGCAAGTGGCCAAATCTAGAGAATGCAAGTGGGATGTGATTAGCATTAGATTAGGATTAGATGATGATCATGCTGATTTAATGTTGATTAGGTGATTTGACTTTTAGGACTTAAATACTTGATTTATTGAGATTAGAAAATGATGGAATATGATTTAAGATTTGATTTAAGAAGTCTGATTTATTGGATGAATGGAATAGCCAGTTATACATGATGTAAATTTGACATGTCTACATTTGCCTCTTTGAAACCAGTAGCATTGCGTTGGTTCAAAAGAATAAACTACCG
>VDFB02271358.1:459241050-459270078 GCA_007258455.2 Sequoia sempervirens
CTTCTAAAATGAAACCTCAACCGTAATTGACCTTCCACCATATTATACCCTCAAATGTCCTATCTATACCCTAAACCCTCTACCCTCAACCCTTAACGTCCCTCAACCCTAAAACCTTGAACCCTAAACTAGCCTTAAACCTTCTACCCTCTACCCTCAACCCTAATCCCTCAACCCTATACCCTCAACCCAATACCCTCAACCCTAAACTGTTAAACCCTTTATATCCCTCTACCCTCAACCCTTAAACCCAAGTAAATTACTCTCTACCCTAATCCATCAACCCTTAAACCCTCGACCATCTACCCTCTACCCTCAACCCTCTGTAAGTACCCTTAAACCATAATCCATCAACCCCTATACCCTCTACCCTATACATTGGACCCTCAACCCTAATCCTCGAACCATATACCCTCAACCTCTTGGCCTCCTACAATGATCTAACAACTAATCCCTTATAGATGTGATTCAGAGATTGGAAATCTAATCTGAATAGCTATCTCAATCATCATGAAGGTGCATTTAACTTGTCAACCCAGGGACATAGACTTAAAATGGGTCATCACATTATGTGCACTAGGAATCCATAGTAGCCATATTTATTCTACAACTAAGAAAGACATAATGCTAAAATTAAATTGCTTGGAAAGAAGTAATATAAGTGTTGAGCATCAATCACCAACTATACTAAGCTAAAATGTATCATAGAAATGAAAATTTGAGTGAACAAATAGGAAACTACTTTTTCTTCTTTGGCTGCAGGAACAGTCACAGAATAGAATTCTAGTGGTTGCAGGAATAGACAATGCTAGATTTTTAATTACTTGTTGAACAAAAAGTAATAACTAAACTAAAGGATGGAATGCTCACCAAGTGGGCCCCCCTTGGATGAGTATAACTTAAGACAAATGTAAACTTAGATGCACAAACTTATATCTTCATTTTATTCATTGGAAAACATAAGTATAATAGAGAAGCATAACTGTATTACTTGAAAAACTAAGAATGTGAGTACATCATCCGATCGATCAACCTTCTAAGAAGGATCATTTTAGTCTTATTTATATGAAAAAAAATACTAACTAACTACCTAGCAAGGTGGTCAACTCCAATGGACTAGGAGGATGCCACTTTAGGGAAAGCATAAAATTGGAAAGGAGGTTATGCATGCAGGGAATCTAGTCAAGCATGTTTTCCTTAATGTGGATCTAGCACAATAGTAACTCCTATATTCATTCAACAAACAATTAAGACCATTTACAAGGCAGTTACAATTCTTCGATTTAAACTAGGAATTTCCCTCTTGCTAAGAGTCTTGCCTCCATTGACCTTTGAACAATCACCTTGTTGACCTTCATGGTGAATGACTAGTTGGAAGAATCTTCCTCAATTTTTTAGGCTTCAAATTATATTTGCATAACAATATTAGTACGAACAACAATTTCATATATGTAACTATCTTAAACATTCATTAATCCACATGTACATTTAACATAGATAGTTTATATAGCATATCAATGTCATTAAAGATTACAAAATAGCTTATGCCCAATGTCTAAGGTTTTGAGGAAATATCATAAAAAGATCAACATCCAAGTATCAAAGTCTATGAAAAATACAACAAATAGATAGTAAACTCTATCAAAATAGAGATATTAACTGGACTCATCACTCCCCCCAACCTAAGGATTTGTTGGTCCTCCAAAAGAGGAAGGGTTGTTCTTTTGCTTAATTAATGCCCTGAAATTTACAACTACTAGATATCCTACATTAGTTCTTGTAGTGCATGATTTAGGGTCCCAATAGAACCCTTGTTGTCTGTCCAACCTACTCCATCTCTATCTCTCTGTAGCTATATCATACTTGTACTACATGAAATTTAGCACAAGCCATAATAGGATAGGTGGCTGAAAAGTTAATGGAATCCAAAATTGTCCCTTTCTCCTTCCAATTTGTATATATCTATCAACCATTTTACATGATGCACCATAGTTCTGCAGAGAGTGAGGCTCAAATTGCTTTAACTCATTATTCAGACTATTCCACCTTTGTGATAGATTTCCCACTATATATTCCCATGTGGTTTCTCTATCTTCTCATATTCTTTATAAACTACTTCTCTCTTAGGTAGAATCCTACTGCCATAGCTTGGTCAATAAAGAATTTTGTGCCAATCCCTGAAATGTCTCTTGGATTTCTAGATTATGCCTTGATGGGCAGGGGAGTGTTTGATTCTATTTTCCTATAAGTCCTGAACTATTGTTCCCAACTAATCTCATTTTGTATCCAAGACATAAATTCCCTTAATTGGACATCCCCAACATACAACATTGGATTCTAATCATGATCTTGGGTCACAACATAATTATGCAAATAGAATTCACACAATAAATTCTTCATTTCAGGAGGAGCAATCTGATAATCACGGAAAAATTCAAGAGGAGTCTCAATGGAAGGATTCAAACCTAATATAATCATTGCTAGATTGAAAGAAAGATTATTCTCCTTCAAATACAGAGCATAGACCCTTGGAGGAGTCCTACACTCTAATATCTGAGGTACTAAGGCTTCCATATTGTCCACCTTCTCCTTTAAAGCAACAATTTCTACATTCTTATCTTATATCTCTTCATCTCTCTTTTGAATTTCCTTCTTCAGTTTGTGTTTCTCCTCTTTTCTATTCCTCTTCCCTCCTCTATATCTCTCTCCATAAGTTCATGGCTCTTCATATGGCTCCAGTTGCATGGATTTTGTTTTTTCAACCAATTCTAGTTGTAGGGGTGTTGATTGTTCTCTCAATTTTGGTTGTAGGGGCTCTTTCTATGGCTCTTGTTCTTTCTATAGGAACTCTTACTTCTTCTCTTGCTATAGGAGCTCCTAATTTTCCCATACCCTTGACTTTCCACTTTTTCAGTGATGGCAGCAAGCTCTACCAATGTTATATTTGTTGCTTCCTCAAATATGTCTTTTTCCTCAACATTAATCTGCCCCATTGGGTCTTCTATGTCATCTCGTGATGTTTCTCTAGTCCTAGGTCTTTCTTGCAGATACATACCAGTGATTGATCTAGCTAGTCTTGTTTTTCTAGGAGAGCTCTCATGTTTCTCTTTAGAGGCAGGAAGAAAAATGTCAACCTTTCATTTCTTAGAGCTTGGCACTCTCTTTTCTACCATTTGGTTTTTGGATTTTCCTTTCCTCATTGTTCCCTCTTTCTTTTTTCCCTAGTTCAAATTAGGATGTCAAGAGCAACATCATCATCAAAATCTGAAGAGGAACTTCCTTCATTTGAATGTTCTACCTCAGAATAACTAATCCCTATGGTTGGTTCAGATATAGGAGGGTTTACACTAGGGCCTATGCTAGAAGTTGAGGTTCTAGGAGTGGCTTCAGCAAAAATAACTCTCCTTCTAGTCCTACGAGGTGGAGGAAAAACCCTAGGTTGCAAATACCCTGGTCTAATTTGATCAATATTTAAGAATTCTTCCCAAGTCATGTCAGACACATCATGGAGAGACTTCTCAACTAATAATTTGATCATACAATGGTGGGAAATAGAAAAATCCATAACTTTTTGGGTCTCGGCCACCATGATTGAAATAAGGTGGTATAACATGTTTGGCACATTCATTCTTCTCCCGCGCCTCATATGATTTAGGAGTTTGAAGTGCACAGAATGTAGATTCAACTAACGACCTTCACAAGTAATGTAATTCACAACATAAACAACTACTTTCTTTCATGGCTCATGCGAAGAGGTTGTCTTCACACCTTTCTTGACCGCACTCAATGGAGGGTCACTAGGTTATGTAAATTCAGCCCTAACTGACCTGGTGTCTCTAGTAGTAGGGTAATGTTCACCGTTGGCAGGTAACCTTGTAACTTCTGAAATCCTATCTTCAATAGATATGACCCCCAACCCTTTTACCATGGCCTTTCCTTCAAACAATTTCTAGGAAAATTACAATGCAACATCTTCATTAAAACAATTCAACTTCAGGAAATAATCTAACCACTCACAATTTTTGAACTCAGCCTGGCAAGGTACATCCTATAGAAATACATCATGAACCATGGGTTCCTTTCGAATTAACCCACCTCCCATTGTTTAGCTATCTACAATTAAATAATCATTCTGCAAGGTTTCCCTTCCTGCAATCTTTTTTCTGAGAGCTACACTTCTCCTTCTTGCAATGCTACTAAATTCCCAATACCGGTTTTGTCTGAATTTTACCTTTTTGGAAACTTGGGATTATGACAAGAGAAATAAAGGTAGTAAAGGAGTAATAAATGAAAGATATGATCAATAAAAATGGTGGTGGTTGATGTCATCTCACACATACGATTCGTCATCTCACTTAGAATACAAATTGGCTCAATTTATACTTTGTTGACCTGAACCAACATGGACTAACACATGGACATGGTATTTGCACTCCCCCCAACCTAAATTTGAGCATGTGTCCTCACATGCACAATAGTAATGATGATTTGACAAGGAATGGAATAATTACATGCTATGAAGAACGTCTATATTAGTATATAGTTATTAAATGAATATACTAAAAGATAATTAAGATATAGCAAATTGATGCACACGTACCTAAATTCTTGGAAGATCTGTTGCAGAGATTATGGAGAAAGTACTAGTCACCTTTTAAGAAGTTAGTTGAGAAATTAGTGAAAGTCAAGATGGAATGAAGTGAAATGATGGTGGAATGAAGAGAAGTTATGGAGGTGTGATGGAAGAGAGAAAGGTGGAGATAAATGGGTAGATAGGTGAATGAATGAAGAAGTGGACTCCTACAAAATTGGAAGTCTTTATTGTGACAAGTTTATGTACCTTGGTTAGCTGGAAGGAGGGACACTAGGTCCACTTCCTTTGGTTGCAGGAAGCTTGAGTGTTGCATGCTGAGTGAATTGATGTAGGAATTCCTCCTTGGAAGTTGGCTTGTGATACAACCTGAGGTGATGACTAGTGACAAGCAGCTTAAATCTGACAGGTTCAATGGTAGTAAGTTGAACAATGCCATTGGGGAAGACTTCAATAGCTTCATATGGTCCTAGCCACCTTCTCTACAATTTTCCTGCATTATCCTGATACCTTGAGTCATAGAGGAGTGCCCAGTCACCTAGCTGGAATTTCTTGTCCTTGAGGAATTTGTCATGCCACTTTATTCTCTAATTCTGCACTACCTCTATGTGATGCAAGGTTTCCTTCCTCATCTCATCCAAATCATTCAGCTGCATGATTCTATCCCTTTGTTCCTTAGAGATATCCATCCCTAATTCCATTGCATTCATAAGAGTCTTATGCTCAAATTCAATGGGAATCATATCTATCTTTCCATACAACAACTCAAAAGGAGTGAATCCTGTGGTTGTTTTCCAGGTTGTCCTATGGGTCCAAATAGCCTCTAGTATCTTGTTTTCCCAATCCTTTCTATGGATAGCCACTATTTTGGTTAGAATGGCTTCAATTTCCCTATTAGTCACCTCAACTTGGCCATTGGCCTAAGGGTGATAAGGAGTAGACTTCATTTGCCTTATGTTGTATTCATTGACCAATCTTGTACCAAGGGTGAAAGTGAATTGAGCCCCTTGATCAATCACTATCTCTCTCAGAACCCCATATCATGTGAAAATGTCCTCATAAAGAAATTTTGCAACCTTATTATCTCTTGCATGCTTCATGGCCTTAACCTCTACCCACTTGGTTACATAATCAGTGCATACTAAGACATTATTTGATAGAGGATCAATGGGTCCTACAAAATTCAATCCCCATTTGTCAAATGGAGTGATTCCTACTTTGGAGTAAAGAGGAATCTCATTATATTTGGTTGGTTGGCTCATCCTCTGGCATCTATCACACTTCCTTTTATATTTCCCTACATCCTTGTGTAGTGCGGGCTAGTAATATCCCGTGTTCAAAATCTTCATTATTGTCCTCTTGGCTACAAAATTCCCTCCATAGGGTTCATAGTGACATGCATGCAAGATATCATGTCTCATATTCTGTCACACATCTCCTCATGACATGGTTTGGTCCAGTGTAGAACAAACATCCAACAATCCATGAAAAAGGAAAAGATTTTTCATTGAGCACCCTTCTCTCTTTTGGAGAGAAATGAGGAGGAACTCTCCCTATGACCGGATAATTAGCTATGTCAACATACCAGGGTGTATGCACACTAATGGAAAATAAGTGTAAGTGTTCATTAGGGAAAGAGTCATCAATGGCTCGATTGTCCCCTAATGTAGTCAATCTTGAAAGAAACTCTACAACAACAGTGGCCTTCCCTATTTTATCCACAATGGTTATGTCAAACTTCTGCATCAGCAATAACCATCTTGAAAGCCTACCTGATATCAAGAGTTTATGCATGAGGTACCTAATGGCTGCATGGTAAGTTTGCATAAAGATTTGATAGCCTATTATGTAGTGCCTGAATTTGTTAAGGGCATAGACCACTGCCAACATTTCTTTTTCTGTCACTGTATAGTTGAATTCATCTCCTTATAAATTTTTGCTGACAAAATAAATAGCATTCTCAATAGCTCCTTATTTTTTTCCTAAGAGAGTTACTCCTATAGCATAGTCTGATGTATATATATGAATGTGGAAATGAAGCTCCCAATTAGGACCTTTGAGTACAGGAGCATGAGTTAAAGTTGCTTTCAAGTTAGAAAATGCCTTGTCACAGTCTTGCATCCATTAAAATTTAGCATCTTTGGTTAGAAGAGTGTACAATGGTGCTGCCATTTTGCCGAAGTCTTTGATGAACCACCTATAATAACCTGCATGTCCTAAGAAACTCCAAACATCTTTTTTTATGTAGGTGTAGGCAGATGTGTGATCACCTCAATCTTTGTAAGGTCTACTTGAATTCCTTTGTGAGAGATGTAATGGCCAAGGACTACACCTTCTTGCATCATCATGAAGCACTTTTCACTGTTTAAAGATACATTATGTTCTTCACATCTCTTTAAGATTATCCTAATATTTTCCAATGATTTATTGAAATCAACACCATAGGTGGTAAAATCATCCATATAAATTTCCATACAATCATGAGAGATATCTAAAAATATGCTAATGACTACCCTTTGAAAAGTTGCAGGTGCATTGCACAAAGCAAATAGAAGTACTAAATAGGCATATGTCCCCCATGACCAGGTAAATGTGGTATTCTCCTAGTCCTCAAGTGAAATTTGTATCTAGTTATAGCTGATGAATCCATCTAGAAAAGAAAAGTATTGCTTTCTTGCAAGTGAATCTAGAACTTGGTGTATGAAAGGAAGGGGAAAATGGTCCTTTTTGGTAGTAGCATTGATTTCCCTATAATAAAAAAAAACTTTCCACTTCCCTCCTTTTTTGGGCACAACCACTAATGGAGACATCCACTGGCTATCTAAAATGGGGTAAATAAATCTTGCATCCAAAAAATTTTGTAGTTCCCCTTTTACAATTTCTCTTAATGCAAGGTTAATTCTTCTTTGGGGCTGCCTCACTTGTGTACAATCATCTTTGATGTAAATCCTATGAGTTCAAAGCTTAGGGTCCAATCCATTCATATCATGATATTCCCACACAAATGCATGTTGGTGGGTCCTCAGTATGTTTTTCAATGAAAATTGTTGTTATTCACTCAATTTGTTATTAATGTTTATATATTTTCCTTCTAACACTTTCACTTGTGTAGTTAACTCTACCATGCTTGCTTCACTAATACTCGGTACCTTTAGTTATGTGGAAACAATGTATGGGACATACCTATTGTAGTAGGAAATTTTGGTGTAGGAAGAGAGGGCAGAAGTGTCTTTACTAAATCAATAGAATGAGAGGATGATACTTCCTCTACTTCACAATGGTTTTGAATTATGTTAGACAATACTTCATCTTCCTCTTGAAGCTACATGAAAGATCTTTATCCTAACATCATAATTTGTGCCATAGAATTAAATTCCTTGCCCTCTTCACCAACATGTGGCCATGTGGGACTATCCATATCATGGGATGGCTAAGAAGGAGGGTAGAGAACAAGTGTTTGGTACTATTTCCATTAGAAATGGTCATGTACCTTGTTTGGCATCCAATATAGGCATTTTTTGTTGCTAACCATGGCCTTCCTAGAATGATAGGGTATTTTCCTAGTGTAGCTTTAGGAGAAAGAATCATAAAAAATCTTTTGGGTACTCCCAAGAGTTTATTGTTACCACAAGATCCTCTACTATACCATCAGGTTTAACAGTGGAACTATCAACAAGCTATAGGATGGTTAGGGTAGGTATCATGCTTGCAACATTTAGTTATTGTAGGATATCCTTGGTCATTGCATTTATTGCTTCCCCCAAATCAATTAGAGAATTCTTTATTTGGATCCCATTTATAACAACTCCTACCACAAGACTACCTGGGTCATTGTATTTGGGAATAGTCACTTTCCTAAGCATGATATTAGCCAGTTGTCCCACCACACGAACCGTAGTGGGGTCTTTCTTCTTCCTGCCTGGCTTCTTAAGGCATGCTTCCTTAATTGCCTTACCATGTATAGGAACATATTTTATGCCCTGAAATAGAGGTATCTAGACACATATATGCTTCAACTAATCTAAAATTTCAAAGGCTGGTTCCTCCTCTTGCTTTTGTTTCATAGTTTCCAACCTCTGGGGAAATGTCAGTTCTTGTTCAGTCTACTTGATTGAGGTTGGTTAAGGATTTTTAGGTACACTTGGCTAAATGGGATCATTTAGAGGCACATCTTCTTTCATGTGAAGCTCAGTGATAATGGGTGTGGAAGAACCTGGCAAAGTAGTTCCTAAACACAAGTGGATGTCACTTACACACAACATATGCAGGGAATTGATTTGGATCAGTAGAGTATATTGGTTGTTATTGTGGTTTGTTATTTGTGTTAAGTGTGCACTGAGTTGATAGTTGAGTAGGTTTGGGTATATTTGAACTTGAACTAGCAGGAGGGGGAATTATAGCAAGTTGTTGGGGCTAAGAAGGTGGCTACATGTAACTGGTTGTCTAGTTTGGCCATTGTTGTCCTCCCCTCCATTGAGATGTTTGTTGCTAGTTTCTCGGAGGTGGCTACCAATTTCCTTGAAACTGCTACCAATTCCCCTAAGGTTTCTGCCACTAGGGTGGAGACATTTGGTGATTGGGCTAGGAATTTGAAGGGTTATTCAAGGTTGTGGTGGATATCCTCCATAATTGGATGGATATGGGGGCTTTCATTAGTTACTTGATGCGTAGGAATTAAAATAAGGCCCAACAAAAGATAGTGGATTTGGTGTCATACCTTATCTTGTATCCCATGGCCTCCTTTATGCAATGTAGTAGACTTTGTCATCTTCACCCTAGATTGGCTTGAACTTAGGTGGAATCTGCTTACTATCAATATTAGCTACCATCTTGCATCTGTAATCCTTCTTTTAACTACAATGAGGGCAATATTCTTCCAACATTGCCTTTGCCTCCTCTTGTTTCTTCTTGGCTTGAAGTGTATCGAGCTAAGTATCGAGATTTTTTATGATGTCTTTCTTGAATTATCTCATCAAGTGAGTAATCTCCATCCTTGAAACTCCACTGGTATAGGACTTACCCATAGAGGATTGGTAAGCTCTCCCTTTCTTTGAAGCTACCCTAGAATAGTTATGGCATATCTTCTTGATATCCTCCCAAGGAACTTGGGTGATATCTCCTCCTCCCATCAGGTCCACGGCATCAATGCAACTATCATTAATTCCTCTTAGGAAAAGCAACTTATGCAATTCTTCATTGAGTGTATGGTGTGGATATTTTTGTAGGAAAAATAGGAACCTTGAAATGTAATCCTCTAGGCTCTCATCTTCCTTTTGTTGCATCATAAAAATGTAATCTCCCCTCATGTCACTGCCCCTACAATATTCCTTGTACTTCTCAAGGAAATTTTTCTTCATGTCCTCCCATGTCTCCATAGTATATATGCCCAATCTCATAAACCATCTTAATGCAACTTATTTCAAGGTGGTAGGGAATATCTTAAGCCTATGGGCATCAGTGGTATAGTCATAACTCCTGCAAAGTATGTCAAACTCAAACAAGAAAGTATCTAGATCTTCTGTGACGAGTCCATAGAACTTAGGAAGGACTGAAGCAAGGTTATTTTTGAGGTTGTCAACTTCATTCTGATGAGCAATGGGGAAAGGAAAATCTAGTTGGTTAGGTCTATTTCTATTTGCATCACCCATGACTACTTGATGTAGTTCCAAAGCAAAGGGATTCTCAATCTAACTTTAGTCCTCAGAGGAAAGTTCAAAACTAGTTAGATCAAGAAATGCATTAGCAAAGGGGTGTGGTTCTTCTTCTTCTTCTTCTCTTGGCAGATTCTGATTCTCAACTATTTGGAATGAATCAGGTTTATTAGGAAGTAATCTCCCATGAGCATCTCTCCCCTTTCCTCTATGCATACAGTATCAAATCAATATCAGTCAACTCACACAAAGAATTGGCAAAAGAATAGTGGATCATTACTTTCCTAAATAAGGGTGATACTAAGAACAACTTTTAGAAATACTTCAATACGAAAGAAACTATCTATGATTCCCAAATAAATCCCTAGTTTGACACCATCCCCAGAAACAATGCCAAAAAATTTGGCCTCCTATACAATGATCTAACAACTAAGCCGTTAAAGTTGTGATTTAGAGATTGGAAATATAATATAAATAGTTATCTCAATCATTTTGAAGTTTCCTTTAACTTGTCAACCTAAGGACATAGACTTGAAATGGGTCAGCATAGTATGTGCACTAGGAATCCATAGTAGTCATGTTCATTCTATAGCTAAGAAAGACATAATGTTGAAAGTAAATTGCTTGGAAAGAAGTAATATAAGTGTTGAGGATCAACCAACAACTATACTAGGCTGAAATGCATGAAAAAAATGAAAATTTGAGTGAGAAAAACAAGAAACTACTTTGTCTACTTTGGCTGTAGGAATAATCACATAATAGAATTCTAGTGGTTGCAAGAACAAATAGTGCCAGATTCTTAACTTCTTATTGAACAAAAATTAATAACTAAAATAAAGGATAGAATGCTCACCAAGTGGGCCCCCTTGGATGAGTATCCCTTAAGACAAATGTAAACTTAGATGCATGAACTTATATCTTCATTTTATTCATTGGAAAACATAAGTACAATAGGGAAGCATAACTATATTACTTGAAAAACTAAGAATGCAAGTACATCATCAGATCGATCAACCTTCTGAGAAGGAGCATTTGAGTCTTATATATAGGAAAAGAAACTACTAACTAACTAGCTAGCGAGGTGGTCAACTCCAACAAATTAGGAGGATGCCACTTTAAGGAAAGCATAAAAAGTGGAAAGGAGGTTATGCATGAATGGAATCTGGTCAATCATCCTTTCCTTAATGCATATCTAGCACAATAGTAACTACTATATTCACTCAACAAACAATTAAGACCATTTACAAGGTAGTTACAATTCTTTGATTTAAACTAGGAATTTCCCTCTTGCTAAGAGTCTTCCATCCATTGACCTTTGAACAATCACCTTGTTGACCTTCATGGTGAATGACCAACTAGAAAAATCTTCCTCAATTTTGTAGGCTTCTTATTATATCTACATAACAATATTAGTACACACAACAATTACATATTTGTAACTATCTTAAAGTAACATTCATTAGTCCACATATAAATTTAACATAGATAATTCATATAGCATGTCAATGTCATTAAAGATTACAACAATAGCTTATGCCCAAAGTCTAAGGTTTTCAGGAAATATCATAAAAGGGTCAACATCCAAGTATCAAAGTCTATGACAACTATAACAAATAGATAGTAAACTCTATCAAAATTGAGTCATAAACTGGACTCTCACTACCCTCAACCCTTAAACCCTAAAGTACCCTTACACCCTCTACCCTCTACCCTATATATACATTGGACCCTAAACCCTAATCCTTGAACCATATACCCTCTACCCTCAACCCTAGTTAAACCCTTAAACCCAATTTCTAAACTCTCTACCCTAATCCCTCAACCCTTAATTAACCCTCAACCCTCTACCCCCTACCATCAACCCTCAACCTATATACCTTATACATTGGACCATCACCCTAATCCCTCAATGTACCATATACATACCCTCAACCCCTATAGTACCCTTTACCCTATACATGATTGGACCCTCAACCTGCATATACCCTAAACCCTCAAGCCTCAACCCTTAAACCCTCTACCCTCTACCCTTTGATCTACCCTATACATTAAACCCTCAACCCTCAATTCTCAACCCTCAACCCTTAATCCCTCAACCCTCAACCCATAAACCCTAAACCATAAACCCTTATACCCTCTATTCTCTTATACCCTCGACCCTAATCCCTCAACCCCTAAACCCATGTAAATTACTCTCTACCCTTATCACTCAGTCCTCAACCCTTAATCCCTCAACCCTTAAACCCTCAACCATCTACCATTTACCCTCAACCCTCAAGTACCCTTAAACCCTAATCCCTCAACCCCTATACCCTCTACCCTATACATTGGACCCTCAACCTTAATCCTTGAACCATATACCCTCTACCCTCAACCTTAAACCCTCAACCCTCAACCCTTAAACCATAAACCCTTACACCCTCTACCAGCTCTACCCTAGTCTACCCTATACATTAAACCACCCTCAACCCTCAATTCTCAACCCTCAACCTTTAATCCCTCAACCCTTAATCCATCCCTCCCTCTCTATCCTAATCCCTCAACCCTATACCCTCAACCCTAATCCATCAACCCAATACCCTTAACCCAATACCCTAAACCCTAAACTGTTAAACCCTCAACATCCCAATACCCTCTACCCTAGTTGACCCTAGTAATCCCTCAACCCTTAAACCCTTAAACCCAAGTAAACTCTCTACCCTAGTTGACCCTAGTAATCCCTCACCCCTCAACCCTTAATCCCCCAACCCTTAGACCCTTAAGTACCCTCTACCCTCTACCCTCTACCCTCAAGTACCCTTAAACCCTAATCCCTCAAAACCTATATCCTCTACCCTAATCCTTGAACCATATACCCTCACCCTTAAACCCTAAACCCTTACACCCTCTACCCTCTATCATCTACACTATAGATTAAACTTCTCTTAACCCTCAATTCTCAACCCTCAACCCTTAATCCCTCAACCTTCAACCCTTAATTTGCACAAAGTACTGCAATATATACAAAGGGTATATATAAATGGAATGCTAGTGACAGTATGGATCTTGTCACACAAATTGTTACATTTCATGTTAAATACAATGAAAAATCAAAGGCAGTAGATCTTTTGATGCAAGTGAAATGTAGGAAAGCAATTGAAGGCTAGTGAATATTAGGGAAGGATATTTTGATCTAACACCCTTTATCGCTACTAGATCAGAACAATTAGGTGCTTAATTAGGCACTAAATCAAGCTCTAACGTAGGTGCTAAATTAGGTGTTACATCAGGTGCTAATATGAGTGCTAATTTAGATGGTAATTTGGTTGCTAATTTAGGTGCTAATCTTGGTGTTAGTGTAGGCATTATTTTTGGCACTAATCTTAGCATTAATTTAGGTGTTAATATGGGCGCTACACTAGGTGTTAATATCAATGCTAATTTTTTCCTGAATTAGTGCCTGGTTGTTTTGGTTGACACAAAAAATGCCAAAAATAGTGCCATCTCAAAAAATAGCACCAAAGTTTCCAACAAATTGAAGAAAAACACATTATTTAAAATAGTAGGTGTAAGCAAAAATTGGAGCAAAACAGGGAGCTAATCACATGGAATTTTTGTAGTGTTTCAAGGGAAAGTTCCATACTCAATGGCTTGGACCTTATGAGATCAAGATAGTCTATGAAAATGCTGCAATTAAGCATTGCATTGTGGATTAAGATCACATGGATCTATTCGTCAATGGCCACCATTTGAAGTTGTACAAAAAGCCCATTTCTAGAGAATATTTTGTCTTAGGCTTGCAAAAGGAACTCCATTTGTTTGACATGGTTCTTGTGGCCTCTTCACATACCTTTTAGGGTAATTTTCAAATTTATTTACTTATTTTTAGAAAAATAAAGAAAAAAAAGAGAATAATATTGAAATAAACCTAAGGGTGAAAACTAGACTTCCAACGTCTCTAGGCAGTGACAGGGTGAAAACTAGCCTCCTGAAATTCTATTACCAAGAAAATAAATAAATTGAAAAATAATAATAAATAAATACATAAACACCATCCTTTAGGATGTTTCCTTCTCTTCCCACTTGTCAAGTGCAGAAGGAGCTCTTTGTCATTCCTCTTGTCATTTACTTAGTGTGAAAGGAGCTCATTTTTTCTGCTCATTTTTTATTCACCTTTTTCCCATCATCACCATGTTAACATTATCGTAGTTGCTTTTATTTTTACTCTACTTCCTATCCACCATGTGGTACTCTCCACATCCTCTTTCATCTTTCTTAATATCCTTCCTTTTGTCGAGTTTCTCTCACCACTTGCGATCATTCCATTTGGATCCACCTTCGTGGCAATCTCCTCTATGCTCCAAACTTGCTAGTGTGTCACTACCACATCAATTTTTTTTCTGTAATCCATTTTACATTGTCCTATCAACTAATTTCCTTGGCCATTGCTTCCACATCACCGACGATGTGATGACTTTGTTTGTTGCCTCCGACTCATCATTTCCTTTAATGACTCTTCCCACCTCATTATCTTTTGTGTAGATTTGATCTGATGTTCCACACATGTCATCGATGTCATTCATGCTTACCTCATTTACCTAACTTTTTACTCTAATCATCAGTGACGTATTGGTATTAGTAATTTTCTCCAATATATTATTCTTTTATTTATATTTGATTTTTGCATCTTTTCCTTTTTTGATTGGCATCTAGGGATGTTGCAAAACCCTTAGCTAGGGGGGAAGCCAAATAAATACTTTGATACTTCACCATTATGAGTCTATCAGTTGCTCGTGTAAAGGATTAAGTTTGGATTTGAGTTCATTATCATCGGTTAATAATCCCACCATTCTCATACCTCTGTAACAATCTTATGTGTCTTCCTTGATTATCATGTGTTTCCATTGCCATTAAATCTCGGGTGTTCATTGTAGCGAGTCTCTAGTATAACCACCATGGGAGGAGTTCATATTCATTATGAACCCACCTTTGTGATAGTTATGTGTAGGATCATCATGGAAAAAATAGGCCCTTAAGTGGTGAAAAATTTAGAAAAATCAGAGTTAGGCAACTTGACATAAAAATTTGAATAAGTTATCTATATTATTTCAAAAATATGTAAGAATAGAATCTATAGAAAATTGAATATAGCTTCTAAACTACTAGGTTTTTTCTTAAATCTATTTGGTGAAAATTTGAAATTTCAATGTTGTAGTACTTAAATTTTAGGGAAAATAAGAAGTAGGTGTTTGTTTGACCACCCTAACCACAATAAAATGATAACATTTTTAATAATATTTTAGATATAAGTAGAGGACTCATGTCCCAATGTGATGCATATTTTTTTGTAATTTTTTCCAAGTAAATAATTAATTATGAATTTTTTATTACAACTTTTAAAAAATATAAAAAATCTTATGTATGACCACCTTTACTTGGTCAAAACTTCATGAAATTCTTTTTTTTTAATCCAATAGTATGTGAAACATACAATGTGACACATGTTTTAGATTCATAAAATGTGATACCGTTTGAAAGCTATAGATGTTTTTCAATCAACCTATCAATCAAGAATTTAGTCATAATTCAAATGAAATCAATAATTATTTATTAGAGATTCAAAGTAAAGGCATAATATTGGTGGAAGCTGAGAATCCTTTAAAACCCTTTTTGTTTCATCAATTTTGGGTAAAAAAAATGGTCATCAAATATACATACCCTACACATACCCATCATATCACCACTTTTTATTGAAATCACTAGTCCACGCACATGCAGGTGACTACATTGAGAAACCATAAGGAGTCTTAAAAAAATTCAAGCAAGCTAAATGAGATATATTTTTCAAATCTTTGTGTGGGTATGATAATCAGGTCGCTTATGATTTTTCCATAGTGTTCAATGATAGTGGGACTGTTACTATCTGAGGGTTGTCTTTCACAGTCACTATCCAAACCATATCAGAGGTTAATGGTCTACCTCAGGAGGTTGAGGCTTATTATCCATAACATGCAAAAAGATCCACTAATTTACAGTAGTATAGAGAAATATTTTTGAGGGGAAAGGAAAAGTTGCAAACTATTGTTAACCAAGGTATTGTACATCTTTCACTTCCACAACCATGGGATGTTTGCAAGTTTCTTATTTAGTACATTATTGGAGAGGGAAGGTATGTCTATATTTTTTCTCATCACCTATGAATACTTTGTCATTTGTGGCATCACGATTTGATGAATTTTCCCTTTTTCCTTTTTCATTCTGTTAAATAAATGACTGCTAAATTTCAAAATGGGAATATTAATTCCATGGAACATCATGGATTGCTTAAACTAATTGTAATGGAGGGTTTGAAACATGTTACACCTCATCTCATTAGGTTAATTTCAGTGGGGATGAGGATTCTTCGGCCTCAGACATTGTTCTGGAGGCTCATGAGGTCAAGGGTAACGAGACAATGTTGGACGCTCTGGTAGCCAAGGGTGATGAAAAAACCTGAAATGTCCCTAGTATGAGCAATGAGACTATTGTACCTATAAAAAAGGAGAAAACAAAGAAAGGTAAGGGTGAAAGGGTTAAGGCTAGAAATTCCTTAATTCAGAAGTCCATTAAAACCCTCTTAGAAGGTCCTTCCCATAATACTAGGAGAAGAAAGAAAATGAAAACAAAGGACCCTTCAACCTCTAATTTACAGAAACTAGCTAATGCAACAAGCATTGTAGGTAAGAAACAATTAGAACTAGAGTTGAATATTAAATTAATGGCCACTATCATTCTCATAGAGATAGGAAAATTTGGGAATTAAGGCATCAAAACCAAAAACAAATAAAACTAAGAAGCAATAGGGCTCAATTAACAAAGAAAGAAGAATATATCCCAATCCTTGAAAAAATGGATGATGAGCCTGTAGAGAAATTCAATCCAGAAATTAAACAAAGAAATATTGAAATTCCCCATATGACTAAGAATATTGCCAAGAATCCTTCTTTGGAACAAGAAGAGAAAAATGTTTCTCTAGAACAAGAAACCATTAATGAACATATATAGAGTAATAAGGAAGATGAACAGAGTGAAGAAGATTTAAATAGAGAAGTTAATCATGAATATATGTCTAGTGATTTCACATTAAATGAGGAAGAATATGTCAGTGAAATGGACAATGAAGCTCTATAAGAAGATAAACACACCAAAGTATCATCCATACTCTATGTCTTAGTCTCTATGTTAGGGCAACTCTTTTTTTGTTCATCCTAAGAAAATAATGAATCTTGAGCTCCTATCCAACCCATCTCCAATTAATGTTGCTATGCAAAATGAGGGAAAAACCATATCGAATAGTTCCCATGTGAAAGAAGAATTTCACATAGAGGAGATATTCAATAAATAGCAAAAGGATCTTTGGGAATTGCAAATCAAGGCACAACAATTGGAAATGGAAACACAGTCTCTTAGAGGGAAACTACAAACAATGTATTAACAAAATCAACAAGTTAGGATATTGAAACAATAGTTGGAAAAGTTAAGCTAGGAAAAGGAACCCGACTTTAGAAACTATATCACATTTGTAGAACATCGACATGTTCTTAACACTCAAAATACTATGTGGGAGCATATGATTGTAGATGATTATATGTCCTTATCCAAACATAAAAAAATTGTTGATAATTTGAAGGTTTTTGTAGAGAATTGTCTTAAGAATAGCTATATCACTTTGGTAGAACATCAACAGGAGATTCAAACCCTACAGAACAAATGGGGAACAAAAATAATGGATACGGTGGAAAATTGACCAGTAATCCAGTGAGGATTGTATGTTATGCATGAGGACATGCAAACCCTTTAGCTAGGGGGAAATGATGGATTATATACGTGTCTTATTTGTTATGCAATTTCAGTCTATATTTCCTTAAGTTTTCCCTAAAGTTTCCATGATAAATTGATAAGATTATAAAAAAATATATAATTAAGGGAAGACTTGGAAATAAGTATGACCATGGGGGACCACAAGAATTAGAGTTTTGTGTTTTCCGCTAATGGTTCTTTTTCAAAATTATATGACCGTTCTATGATTTCCATAGGATTTCATGGTGAAAATTGGGGTCAAAGGAGAGTATTTTTTCATTCCAATGGTACAAATATCAACATATTAGGGCATGCTTCTTTGAAAAATTATTTTTATTCGATGAAGCAACGATTTCCTAGTTTGATTAAGGGTTCTGAGCTTTTTGTGCATTTTCCTAGTAGTGTCTTTCATAATGGGTGCTAGATTTCTACTCATATGAATTCCCAGCCTTTCTCCTAATCCAAGAAATCATTGAATAGGGCACCACAACCTTGTTTCAACATTTGTACCTCAGAAGTTGATGTCATCAATAGTTCTTTTAGCTCTCATTCCTGGGCTAAGGTGGTTTCTAATCAGCATATTCTTGTAACTTTTCCAAATAATGTCCCAATCAAACCTGGAGTTTCCTTCAATCCAAATCTGGAGGGCTCTTAGTTTCATTCTAATTATGTTGCTCCTGAGGTGGGCTCTCCTCCATTGTTTCTGAATAATATACCTAGGAAGCATAAAGATTGTTATCAAATTCTCAATTTGTAACTAAAGAATGCTCAAAGGAGTAAGCTAAATCAAACGCCATCTTTTGTTCCTATGCACTATTCTAATGATTTTTCCTTCAAGAAAAATGTGAAAAGCAAGATGGAGAAAAAGTGGGTTCGTAAAGAGCCTATGATTAGGGGTCTTGCTCAACCTATGGAGTCTAATGCACCATAGAAAAAAGGGTCTCTTTCTTGACATGGGATTAATTCATGATAAAATGGACTTAATGAGGTCTTCATCTAGTGTTGTGAGGCATTTTATGCATCCACACTAGGTGTTCGACCCTTGCAAATTAAATAAGATGCATTTATTGATGTCTTGTGAAGGTGTTGTGAAGTGTTGTAAAACATTTCTACACTCTTCTAGACTCTATTCATTACAAAAATCACCTTTTCATCACTAATCAAGTCCTATTTTAAAGTGTTGTAAAGTCTTGTAATAGGATTTCACACTTTTGTAGTCATAACTTCACTATTTATCCCTTTATTATGCTTTATGTGACCTCTTTATACCCTTATAAGCCTTAATTAAGTGCATTTTTGAATGTAAGTCTGACAAATAACATTAAATACAAGATAATTCCTAACACCCATTTTTAGGTCCTAGGTGGGACCCATTCACCATGGGTGGTGAATGAGTCCCCCTTGGCTCCAAATTTAAAATATTTCAAATTTCCTTTCAGGTTTCTATTCAAAATCACTTTATGTCGCCCTGTGATGAGGTATTAATGGGTTACTAAGGAACAAGAGTATATATAATTATGTGTTTTTCTCCTCATTTCACATCTCTCATTCATATCTTAATCTCATAACTCATTTACATCATTAATTCATCATCTATCTTCTCTATCAAGTCAAGCAAGCTAGGGATTTCACATTGTAAGTCATTAATTTAGCTTCCTAAGACATCCAAGGGAAGATTTTACATGCTTTTTTGCAATTTTTCAAGATCAATCTTCATGGCAAGGTAATCAATTCCATTATTGCATGTTTCATTCTATTATTTCATCATCTTGGTTTAATTACCTAAACGGGGTTTGACCATGATGAACCCCCATGCCCTAACATTCACCATTTCTTCTTCTCTTCTTGTGTGTTTGCATATTTAGGTCTCTTGGAAGTTTGGAAATCATTGAAGACCAAGTTGCAAAGTTGCTAAAGTCCTCTCTTCATTCAACAAGTCAAAGTATCAACAAAAACTCATTTTCAACTTGTCTGTAAATCAGAGTTTTGGAAGAAGACACTTGTAGGAAGTCAAAGTGCATATCAAAAGCTTCATAATCTACTTTTGAAAATATAGAAATTCAAAAGTGGACTCATTTTCCATGGGTAGTGAATGAGTCCCACTCCAGGGTCAATTTTGAGTTTTCTACATTTTTGAGTACCCTGTTGTCAAAAATAGGTTTTAGCTCAGTTTACCAGAACTAGGATTGATTTGCCCAAAATTATGAATGAGTCCCTCTAGGCTAGAAAAATAGCATCAAAAACATTTCAAATGTAATTTCTAGTTCTCATCAAGATCCCAAGTGCACTCTGTTTCATCTCATTTCTTTTTGTTCTACATTAATTAATCTTTTAGTTCATTGTTTGCATACCACAACATGTTTTCTAGCATAGTTTAAATCTTATTTTTACATTCATAATGATTCATTTAGATCACTTAATTGCATTTAGTTCATTCCATTTAAGCATAATAACATCACACATAACATAATTTGAATGAAGCCCCCAACATTTTTGGCCCTACATCTCCCCTTTTAGGTGAAAAACCTTAGAAGAGCTAGAGAAGTGCATGGCGTCAAAAATATATGGTTCATCTAAATATTATATTACATTTCCACAAGCATTGTTGCAACCTCAAACCTAGGATAGTCTATAAACCCTTTCTCTCATTGGTAAGTTCTAGAACTTCACTCCTGAAATAGATCTTTTACAACAATGGATTTTTGATGAATGGGTAGGTTTTTCTCAAGTGTTTTACTACTTGTATTGTCATTCATGGCAACTTGAGTCAGCAATATGATATGCAGTATCCACAGTACCTCTACCGGCAATAAGTTTGGAGAACAAGACATTCAGTTGTGCAAGTGAAACTTCACATGATATCGCTCACTGTACCGGATCATTTTTTCATGGTGCGGATCTCCACAAAATCTTTATTTTTATTTACACTATTCTCTGATGTGTGTTTGTGGTATTGTATTAAGTCGGAGTTGGAGTTATGAGATTTGGTAGCATGATTCATGGTCTATTTTTCATTGTGGCCAACATGCTTTGTATGATGTTTTGTGGATCTATGTGGAATATGTGTTTTGCTATTACTTATGTTTTGAGTCCCTACTAAAGTCTACCTGACTTGTGTGGGTACACTTATCTTCCAATTAAGTGATATGAGCTGACATAAAAAGAAAAATATTATACCTTATTGTGAGGCCAACATACTTTTGAATTTCTTGTTAGCGGGTATATAAAGGTGATCCATAAATCATTTTAATAGGAGGTGACATGCAAGTGGATGTGTGTGTATGTGAAAAAATTCAAGTCATGATGGTTGGAATAATACAATTATAAGGAGAGAGAAAAATATCAGATTAGTTGTTAGGAAGCAAAACAAATTTTAGCAAAGTAGAGCAGAAGTGCAATTCGGTCAAAGATCCAAAATTTGATCTTGAGCTTTAGTGGAACTGAATCCTAGCATATGTTGATGTTGTATTCTCAGTTAAAATCTAGTTGTAAAAATTTATCATATCTATAAGGCAGTGAGCCTCTTTTCTTTGAGCAATGAGCTCTAGGAAGTGTGCTTGAATGGAAGTGCATTCCTTCTTTTATTTACTTTTAATAGAGTAAACATTATGGACTGATCTCCACTGTGGTTTTTCACCTAACAGGCTTCCACGTAAAAATATCTAGTGTTATGGTGTTCACTAATATGATTGCATGTTTTGAATGTTTTTATTTGTTCTGTGCCAAAAGTGATAAATGAAATATTATTATTGCTATTGATAATGTTTGATCTGTTTCAGAAGTAGAAATATTTGAACACTGATTCAGCCCCCCTCTCAGCGTTCCTAGTGTCCAACAATTGGTATCAAAGTTCTGGTTCCTCTTCAAAAATTTAACAGCTTGAGGTGAATCTTGAATCTCAATGGATGCTGGTGGTATTCAAGAACAACTTATGGTGGCACTTGACGATCTTGATCAATCTAAATCAAAAGTCATGGAATTGAAAGAAAATCTTCCAAATGCTAAAAAATTCATTCAATCATTGAAGGATAAGATAAATGGGTCAAGGGAAAAGAGGAAAGAGTTGTGTGATTAGTTGAAGAAAAGAGAAAGAAAAGGTCTGGATGATGTGCATCTGAATCAAACCCTAAAAGAAATAACAGAAGAATGTGAGAATATAGCCAAGGAAAATGCAGCCCTAAAAATTAAAATGGAATATATGAAAATGAATTTTATCAAAGAGATCGAACAAAGAAATAATAATGAGGAGAATCTTTCTCAGTCTTTGAAAGAAAAATCTGAAGAATGCAGCAGAATCAACACTAGAACCATTCAATTGGAGACTGAATTGCAACTAGCTAGAAACTATGAACATGAGATTGAAAGACAAATAATCACTCTTGGAGATGAGCTTTCTATTACAAATTAATTCAAGGATAAATTCAAGATAAGTTCAACTAAGCTTGATGAGATAACCAAAAGTCAGAAGAGTACGAATGATGAGAGAGGTCTTGGCTATGAGAAGGGTGAAAGATCTAGATCTGAATAGAAGAACTCTAAAAAGAAGAACAAAGGTAGAAAGCATCCAGTAAGGAAACCCAGTGCTCAAATATTTAATGGATATTACTTTTCTTGTAATAAATTTGGTCATATGATTTCACAATGTAGAAATAAGATAAATCTTAGCACTCCATCATTCTCTAGTCAATGTTTTAAATGCAAGAAGTTTTGTCATAAGGCATTAGAATTCAGAACCATGCCTATCAATTCAAGTAACATTAAATGCTATACATGTGGAATATTTGGACATGTTGCTAATCAATGTAGGTCAGGAGAAAATCAAATGAATGGTTGGTATAGATAGAAAGGTCCGGTATGTTTTCATTGTAACAATTTTGGGTACCATGCAAAATTTTATAGGAACAAAAACAAGAATAAAAGAGGTCTAGTTTATCAAGGAATAAATTCACATAAAGAAAATAAAGGAAAATAAAAAGAAAATATGGAAGAGATAAGAGATCAGATGAAGACATGGGTAAAGAAAAGTGAATCTGATGAAGCAAACAAGGCTATACCAGAAGTTCCCTTCAGTAGCTCTTTCAGAAATTAATATCAGGCCACTAAGCTAGGGGGATTTTTTCATGAATATCTCCTACCCCCCTTTGTATAATTGGATCTGAATTGTTGGATGTCGTTAGTCATTGTGTTAATTCTTGAATGTTGGATATGGCATTGATGAATTTGGTTATAGGCTTTGGGATTTTAAAAATCAGAAAATTGTGAGAAGCAGGGATGTCATATTCAATGAAAAAGTTTTGTACAAAGATCTGTTACTGCAGCATGAGAAGAAAGAAAATGATTATGTAGTGTTGGATGATATTCCCAACAATGATGTTTCAGTGGTTCCTCATGCTGGGCAACAACAGTAGCAACAAATACCACAAACTCATGTTAGACAATCTTCAAGGGTAAGTAGACCTCCAGAACAATTCTCTCCCTCTTTGTATACTATTTTGTTAACTGATGTTGGTGAACCAGAATATTATGATGAAGATATGCAAGTGGATACCAAGGTTTAGTGGGAGCATGGAATGAAAGAAGAAATGGACTCCTTGCTGGAAAATCAAACTTGGGAATTATGCAAGTTTCCTACAGGGAAAAAGGCTTTGCCAAACAAATGGATTTATAGGCTGAAAGAGGAGGATGAAGGTAAGAAAAGATTTAAACCAGATTAGTTGTAAAGGGATTTGCACAAAAAAAGGGTATTGATTTTGATGAGATTTTTTCTCCTGTTGTTAAAATGACTTCTATTCATATTGTTTTAAGTATTGTGGCTACTAAAGATTTGCATTTAGAACAACTTGATGTTAAAATAGCCTTTCTCCATGGTGATTTGGAAGAGGAAATATATATGGAATGGCCACAAGGATTTGAGGTCAAAGGTAAGGAGAAACTATTGTGCAGATTGAAGAAAATTTTATATGGCTTGAAGCAAGCACCAAGACAGTGGTATTTGAAATTTGACAGTTTTATGGCTGAGCAAGGCTACAGTAGGTGTAATTCTAACCATTGTGTTTATTTTAAGAGGTTGGATAATGACAGCTACATTATTTTATGCTTATATGTTGATGTCATGCTTGTAGCTGGGTCTAACATGGATCACATAAGTGAGTTAAAACAACAGTTAGCAAAATCTTTTGCTATGAAGGATTTGGGGGCAGCAAAACAAATCCTTGGTATGAAAATTTGTAGAGATAGGAAAAACAGAAAATTGATTTTATCTCAGGCTAATTATGTTGAAAAGGTGTTGTAGAGATTTCATATGGAGAATGCAAAAGATGTTAGCACACCTTTGCCTAGTCATGTTAAATTGACTAAAGATGTTTTTCCAAAGACACAAGAGGAGGAAGAAGTCTGAAGGAATCAACTGAAGATTAGGCCTTGGAGAATGGGAGAAGTTTGAGCATGTGTGTAGCTAGAATGTTAACGAAGCGACGCGGTGAATGCGCTCATTCTAGTTGTGATGGAGGTCTTGTCTGGCTTTCAAGATGAATTTGGATTTCTCTCGATTGTGCACAATTGGTTGTGGTTGCTGCTCTAGGCATGTTGCCTGGTTAAAGTCATTGTATGCAAGTGCCTGCAGCCAAGGCTGGTTGTAGCAAGAACAAAATTATAATGGAGTTGAATGTAAAATTTAGTACATGTATTTGGGCTGATGGCTGTAAGACCTTGTATGGCTTGCTTGATCCCTGAAAGGAAAGGTCTGGTATGTGCTTGTGGAAGGGGGGTTTGGTTTTAACCCCAAGACCAAGTTTAAAGGGGGGATTCTTGGGTTAAACTAGCTCTTGGGTTAGAGTTAGTGGATTAACCATAAGTGGTTTTGAGCCCATGGTTTTGCATGTATGGAAGTCTATATAATGGCTTGGTGACTCCATTGTATGTGTGGCTGGTTGAAGCCTCTAGGCTTAGCCCAGTTGGGGATGAGGGTTATTATGAAGATCTTCATTGCTAGTTTTTCCCCGGTTTGGGGTTTTCTAGGGTAAATCATTGTGTTGTGATTGTGTTCTTGTTCCATGCTTGATTTATGTTTTTGTTTTTATTCTTCATCTGGTTCCTAACAAGTGGTATCAGAGCAAGGTTTGAGATTTTCTTTTTGCTTGCATGTACAGGGTTTGTGAGTTGCATGTACTTGCATGGACTCGCATGTGGCTTGTATGTGCTTGCATGTTGATGCATGTAAGATTTCGTGGTGTTTAAGGTTCTGGGTATTTCTTCTGTGAAGATTTCTTAGCCTGACAAGCTTGAAGAAGTCTGAAGGAATCAGCTGAAGATTGGGCCTTGGAGAATGGGAGAAGTTCAAGCATGTGTGCAGCTAGAATGTTAATGAAGTGACGCGGTGAATGCGCTCATTCTAGTTGTGATGGAGGTCTTGTTTGGCTTTCAAGATGAATTTGGATTTCTCTCAATTGTGCACAATTGGTTGTAGTTGCTGCTCTAGGCATGTTGCCTGGTTAAAGTCATTGTATGCAGGTGCCCGCAGCCAAGGCTGGTTGTAGCAAGAACAAAATTGTAATGGAGTTGAATGTAAAATTTAATACATGCATTTGGGCTGATGGCTGTAAGACCTTGTATGGATTGCTTGATCCCTGAAAGGAAAGGTCTGGTATGTGCTTGTGGAAGGGGGGTTTGGTTTTAACCCCAAGACAAAGTTTAAAGGGGGGATTGTTGGGTTAAACTAGCTCTTGGGTTAGAGTTAGTGGATTAACCATAAGCGGTTTTGAGCCCATGGTTTTGCATGTATGGAAGTCTATATAATGGCTTGGTGACTCCATTGTATGTGTGGCTGGTTGAAGCCTCCAGGCTTAGCCCAGTTGGGGCTGAGGGTTATTATGAAGATCTTCATTGCTCATTTTTCCCCAGTTTGGGGTTTTCCATGGTAAATCATTGTGTTGTGATTGTGTTCTTGTTCCATGCTTGATTTATGTTTTTGTTTTTATTCTTATCTGGTTCCTAACATTGAAGTAATAACTTTAGCAATCATATGCTAAATTGAGTGGAATGGTATAGGTCTGAAGTAAAATTCTTCACTTGTCTGAGTTTGCAGAGTGACCGGAACTTCTAGGGCATCACATTTAATGGGATAGAAAGTAAGTTATAAAAGGGGCACTCAGAACCCTAATTCATCACTATGCATTGAAGGAGGACAGTTCGAGAGCATTTTTTGTAAAATTTCAAAGGTGTGAAAGGTGATTCTTGCAGCGAATTTCCAGGTATTTATATTTGTCACTAATTTCATATCTCTACTTGTGATCGATAGAACTTTGTTTGGGGTAAAACATGAACCAAATCAAAGGAATCTTAACTCTAGATGAGTATAGCAGTCAAAAGATTAGGGATGAAAGGAATTTGTTGTCACTCATTTAGTTTAGAAGGCTTGAAGGATCTAAGCATAAGAGTTTGGATATATGGAACGAATACCCTCATTTCATCAATGTGGAAGTAATTTGGTTTGTTTTGAGAAAAATTGATGGTGATATTCTCACTTTCGACAAACCTTATCAAATTACTAAGGATGTGATTAGAAATTTAATGGGCTTATGCAATATTGGTGATTTACCAAAGAAAATGTTGATTCACAATGTTAAGGTTCAAGCCCTAACTGAAATAAAGGGAGATCAAAGGGCTCTGTTAATTGCAACAATTAATGATCCTTTGACAAAGTATGTGGCTCATGGAATTACATACAAAATCATCTCCAGGAACCGTGAAGGATCAACATCGGCAGGCGTTGCATACATCGCTCACAAGATGATAATTGAAAATGAATATTTTGATATGTGCAGTTTGGTAAAGGAGCAACTGATGGAAAACATTCAACTAACAAAGGATATTGAATACCCCTTCAGGTTTGGTACTCTAGTTATTTGCATTATGATGTATTTTCTAAACTGTTTTCCTGCAAAAGACAATGTAGTGTGGAGAGAAAATATGCCAGTTTGTAAACAGAAATTCAATCACTATAATTATTTTGAGAATTGTGATCAAGTGTATGAAATTTTCTTTAGAAAGGTGTTAGAAAATTTTGGGAAGTTGTTTTCCCTATCCCAATAAAGATAACAGAAGGTGAGTCATCCTCTAGAAAGGTTAAGAGAAAGTAGAAGAGAGGAAGGGATGTGGATGATGTTACTCCACCAGTACTCAAGCCAGCAAAGGTTGAAGAAAATGGAAAAGGTCAGTTAATTGTGGATGTAGAAGATGTAATTTCTCTAGATCATGCCTCAGAAAATCAACCAAAACGAGTTGAACTAGTGTAAATTTCTGAAGACAGTGATGAAGAAGGTGCTTTGTTCAAATCAAAGGTAGTGGAAATCATTCAGGATGAAGATGGTATGTAAAAGATATCAGATATTTGGTTGAATGGACCATCCTATGAGTAAGATATCATTAAGGACACTCTAGAAAGATACTATGCTGACAAGAACATTGAACTAGAAAGTCTACAAAATGAACTCCCAGATGAACTAATTCACTGTGTCAAAGAAGCCATGGAATATGTACCTCTGGACAAAAAAGAGGAATAGGTAATTTCTCATTTAAAGATGTAGTTTAGGCTATCTCTTTCCAGGTTAAAGAAGAAAATGAATATGTTGAGACAGTGCATTGATTTAGGAAATAAGGTACTCAATTACTGTCTAAAGTGGCCTCATGTGGTAGGAAAATACAAAGACAAGCTGCATAAAATTGAGGATGAGATTGTCAAAATCGGTCAAGACTATTGTATGTCTTTGGATATGAATGGAGAAATGAAAAAGAAGGTTCATGCTCTATGGGATGAGCATACAAAGGTCCACTGTGCTAGAAACACTCTTATTGATACCTTTTGGAAAGTAAAAGATCTAACTGAAGGGAGATTAGAACAGATGATTGAAGTGCTTAAGTCAGGAGAAAAACTAGAAGTTGCAATCATCATTCCTGGGTCACTTATTCAAATCATCAACAGAACCTCAAAAAATAATAGCTTGATCATTTCCATTGGAATTTCAGTAGATTCTAGGAAGAAGTTATTTCTAGAAATGAAAGCTAGGTACAAAATAATTTTCTAAACTCTTACTACAGCTGTCAAATTTTTGTGAAATTCTTGCATTATCAGTTGAGGAGAGAATGGAATATGAGTAAGGAAGGGAAGTCTAGAGAGCAGATATAGTAAATTTTTGTCATTGATTTCAAAGGGGGAGAGAATGAGTGAAAAATCTCTCGGATATCCTTAAGGGGAGCAATAATTTTGTTCTAACACTTAGTCAAATTTTCACTAAGTGTTGCCATCAATGCCAAAGGGGGTGATTGTTGGTATATAGCTTGTGAAGATCATTTTTGGCTACTTGTGTTGTCATTGATGGCAACTTGAGTTAGTAGTATGATCCACAGTATCCATAGTACCTCTACAGATAGTAATTTTGGAGAACAGGACATCTGGTTTCACAAGTGAAATTGCGCATGATATCGCTCACTGTACCGAATCATTATTTTGTAGTGTGGATCTCCAAGAAATCTTTATTTTCATTTACACTATTCTCTGATACATTTTGTGGTGTTGTATTAAATCAGTGTTGGAGTTAAGAGATTCAGTAGCATGATTCATAGTCTATTTTTCATTGTGGTTGATATGCTTCATATGATTTTTTGTGGATCTATGTGGAATATGTGTTTTTCTATTACTTATGTTTTGGGTCCCTACTAAAGTCTAGCTGACTTGTGTGGGTACACTTATCTTCCAATTAAGTGATATGAGTTGACATAAAAAGAAAAATATTATACCTTATTGTGAGGCCGACATACTTTTGAATTTCCTATTAGCGGGTATATAAAGGTGATCCGTAAATCATTTTAATGGGAGGTGACATGCGAGTGGATTTGTGTGTATGTGAAAAAATGCAAGTCATGATGGTTGGCATAATGTAGTTATAAGGAGAGAGCGAAAATGATCAAATC